>VXAK01007167.1:118500-183390 GCA_013399435.1 Arenaria interpres | reverse complement strand
AAAGGCAACTCTGTTTATCTACTCTTCAACTGAAACCAAGTCCAAAAAGTCTTAGTCTAGTCACCTTTCACCAAAGTCTTAGTCTTGTTACTCCTAGGTCAAATTTTTACTTCTAACACCACCAAACCGAAAAACTTTCCCCTGAACTCTCTAATGGGTATGAGGTATTCCACCTTTTGACACTTGGGAATAATCCAAAAACAAGTTGGAAAAAAGAGAAAGCTCTTGTCCAAAACACATTAAAATTGGTTGACTTTAATGGTCTTTCATCTGACTTCTTGGTTTCTACATTTTAACGTGTGTGATAGGTCAGCTTTGTTTCTCTTCAGTGTTTTGAGTACATATGTCTTACACAACTAAGTGGATTACTTTTCAGTGATTTTGAGGAACATAAAGAAGACTTGCATTTTTTGTGTCTATGTACTTGCAAAGTCAATGAACTTTAAGCTAAAAAATAGGGCATGAGAGTCTCCTATGGTTTTCAAAGCTCCCACATCATAGAGGACATTGAACGTCCTCTACACAATTTGCATGAGTGTACATTTAATTCCACCAATGTTAGATTTAATCTATTGTGACTGAAAGGTAGCTTGGTAATTACAACAATAATTTGACCCAGAAACAGCATGTCTGTGAGGAAACCACTATCATCTCTCCAGAGGCTGAAGACAGATTACTGCTTGCAGACTATAGCTGAGACTGAAAATGAATGTTTAATAGATATGAATTTGAACTGGAAATTTTTGTCCAATGATTCTAACCTTTGTGCAGAACTGAGGCTTGAAGATGGAACAGAATGTTCAAAGAGACCCAAAAATCATCTCTACACTGTTCATTCTTGGCTTTGCTAACATTTATAGGGTGGACATACAAGGATGGAACAAGCCATCTGAGATCAAATAATGAAGAAGTAAAGCTTAATATTCAGCTCTGATCTAGAGAAGAAAGCTGGTAGTAGAGAGCAGAATACTTTCATCAAAAACAGTCTTTAAATGAACCGTAGCTTCAAGGTTACATGTCCTGATCCTTCCTCTCTATTAACTCCGGAAATCTTATTTTAACAATCTGGGTTATTCTCAGTGACTCCAGAGCATTGACTAGTGTCATGCATTATGGAATAATTCTGATGGAGGTGCAGTAACATAACTGTAGTGTAGAAGACAATAGCATGTTTAGTGAGAAAAATGTACCATATCAAATGAGGTTCTTAAATGGTTTTGAATATAGGCTTACTGTTGGAAATGAAGAATATGTATGTCCAAATCCAGACATAAAATATCTGAGAATGTGATTAGTTCATTGTCCTTAAAACAAACAAACGAACAAAACCCACAGAATACTTACTCTCATAGTCTGCAACAAGAAGTGGATTTTCAAGCATTATAGACAGGTCTTAGTCCTTTCAGCTGGCAGAGCTCAGCATCAGTATAGATACACTGAATTTATGTAATTTGCAGCTCTGAAGCTTCACTTATATTCCTTTGTCTCATCTGCCTTACAAGTAATATGAGATCCCTGCAGACAACAACCCAAGTTTCAACCCATCTCTATAACCCTACTTAATGGAAAAGAGAGTGCTTCCTTTGTTGAAAAGACCTGGGCTTGCAGACTATTTAATCAACTGAAAAACTCCAGTGTTTTCATTGGAAATATATAAGAGGAATTAGAGTCTGGAAATCTCTCAGGAATGATACAGGTGCACAGCAAATGCAGTACTAAGACTATGATGTGGACCATATACACAACTTTGGATTGGGCCAATCTTGAGGTAGTATACATTTCTTTAAACCACCTTCATTGAGACTTAATTCAATATTAAACCATTGTAACCTTTGAGTCATTGGTGGTGTTTGAGTGTGTATTTGCACTTTCCCAGACAGGAAGAAATTGTTTCTGGGCAATTAGCCAATTACCCAGTTTGCACCACACAGTTCCTTTTATGCACAGTATTAGTTACAAGTGCCTCAGGAGAAATTTACCCTTTCGGATCAAAAAACCTTCTGAACTGCAACAGCATCATCTTTCTTGCCCCTTCCATACCTTAGACTCTAAGGACTATGTACTTGCTTGGAGTACATCCTAATAACTCTTTAGATGTAAAACTAAAACCAGTGGATGTGAAGCATGTTAGTTGCTGAAGTGAGACACAAGAGATCAATGGCAAGGAGAAGCAGAGACACTGAGGGGAAATTAAACTCCTTTAGTTCTCATATGGTAGAGGCAAAAATGTGAATGGTAGCAAAAAGTAAATGGAAGACCATGTATGCTGGTGTGCATCAAGCTTTGATGTAGGTTGAAAGCACGTTCAAGATCAGAGATGTCAGAATTATTCCCCATTGTCTGCAGTCTCGCAACAACTGCTGCATGACCAATTGCTTCCACTCCACCTTTATCTTTACACTAAGTAACTGCTTCAAAGAAACAAAGGTGTAAACTGACTTGGGGACAAAGAAAATTCGGTATCTATCCCTTTCAGGCTAAAAATGCATTCAAAACAACAAACTTAGCTGTGAGCAATGTGGGAGGGAAAGGGAAAACAGCCAGAATGGTTGAATATGGATGCTCCCAAGTTACCTCTCAGTTTGAGGTTTCTGAAAAATAACGTGAATCTCCAAAACAGTTATCTTTTCCAGTAAGTAAGCTACCCTGACAAAGGATACAACACCACACCCAGATCCATGGGTGATTGCATGGCCTAAGGCACTGGCAGTTCTCTATCCTGCCAATCTCCATGACAACCGAAGTTTATCAATACAGACTAAAATTAGGTTATTCACTTTGATAAAATGTAGTGACTTTAAAACACATTTGAGGTCTGTACCCCATTTTCTTTAGGAAAGCTATCTTAATTTTGCTAATCAATAAGCTTGCATGTGTGGCAAAAGTTGTAAAATTACAGAGAATTTGGTTAAGTGTAGTCAGCTTTAAAGTCATATTAAAGTAAGAAGATTTATATTGTGCACATTGCTAAAGTATTTGTGGTCTTTTAAAAAGCAATGCTGGAACAATTTTAGATATATATATAGCATTTCAGACAGTACATGTGTAGGAAAGGACCTATATTTACACAGGCACAAAAGCACAGACGCAAACAGTTATATATAAATCATGCTGGCTTGAGCTTTCAGATGTTATGAGTGCTGTTCCATACCAGTTATAGGAATCAAGCCACAATATATTTAGGTACTGGCTTTGAAAGACACTTAGGTCTGAAATATTCAGATATATGTTACTAACATATCAATGGGAATTCATAAGACAATATTTAGCCTTCTTTTGTGCCTTAACCTCCTTAGAAACGGGGCTGTTAGGGCTAATTCAACCCTTGATAGAACTGTTGAGAAGGAACATTTCTTTAAAGGAAACCATGCTGTTGAATCTAACATGGCATTGTTCTCTCCCTCACTAACCTGCACACCTCCTTTCTCTTTCTAGAGAAAGACCATCTATTAGTGGCTTCTCTTTTAATGCAAACACACTTCTTTCCAGTTTGTGGCTTGCTCTTGTAACAGAGGGGGGGCAAAAATCTGTACTTTGCTCATTTGGGGGACAATCTGTGGACGAAGAACTTTGTTGTCTAAGGCTGCAGTAGGGCAAGGAGTAAAGTGGAAATTTTAATTTACCATTAGAGAATTTTTAGGCATGAAACTTAAGCAGATTTCAAAAATGTCAGGTAGTTCATCAACTACATAAATCAGCGCTGTATCCTTTCATCTGTCCGTATATTCATTGAAATCATAAAATTGCCCATAAAAATACCTTACAGCAATGTGCACAAACAGTATTTGTCTTAAAGGCAAAGTCATCCTATTTTTCATTACTACGTCAAAATAGAAAATAGCACGTGTCAACCTCCATCATACAGACATCACCAGTACAGGCCAAGGCACAATGGACTTGCACACTAATCACCTTCTAAGGATTTTAAAATAGCAGAAGGAGAGCACTTTTTAACATTGCATTTATCACAGATGATCTTATAACCACAAGAAACAAGTTTTGTGATCAACGATTTCAAAATCAGAGCTTGTCAAAGCTCCAGTAAAGCCCTTGTTTGTTACTGGAAATTTATGGAATTTCCTTTTAAAATATTGATTTGCTCTTCTGGAATATCCCTCTGGAAAGTGGGCCACGAAATAACAGAACTACTTTCAAGGTGGACATAATTTTAGGTCTGAACTCATCATCTCTGTAAGAATGTAAAAGATGCATTCCAGATGAAAGGAGAGTGTTTAGGTTAGGAAGCCAGATTTGACAACCAAATATATATGTTCATGTTCCTCTACCTGCCAAAGGCACGAGCGGGGGTGCAATTTGAGTAGTTCCCTTTGTGTATCATACCCTCAACTCTTCAACAGGAATAACAGCTCACAGGAACATTATAAACCTACTAAATATTCTCTGCTGCTTGATTTTACAGGAGTTGAGACCACAGAAAATCTATAGATAATAAAAGCAGAATAAGATTTGCACTTACTTTGTCTGAAAGCACATAAAATCCTGTGTAATTATGCTAATTGTGGTACGTAGCCTACATGAACTTACATTTCTAAGGAATACACTAATTTTTTTTTCCAATCCCTACCTGAAAAGATTTGGCACAAATTACCCCCCACCCCCAAAATAAGCTACCCAAAAAACCAGATCAGAAACCAAATAACCCTTAAACCAACACCCAAATTAATAACTGGTCTTGGGAAATGCAAATGAAAAGTACAGTAGTTGTGAATAAACATTTTCTGTAGAGCATTAAATAAATCCATGAAGAATTAGTGCCAATCAGTGGCAAACATTTGCTCTCCTAGCATTTCTTAGAAATGAGAACTAGGTCCTTGCTGATCATGCATTGACATCAAATGATCATCGTCTATGTTTTCCATTTTGTGTGATAGTAAAGGATTAGCCCAGTTCCTGTTCGTTGCTGGGTTAGTGGGCGTTCCAGCACTCAACTGGTAGTACCTGGGGTTAAGAAATCAAAGTGCCATGCTACAGAATATACTGTTCACCAAACATCTGCCATTTTCTTGCCAAAAATGAGTCCTTTGGCATGGAGACCCTGTCAATAATTATTTATGCTGGCAGTCTGAGCACTTGCAGCAAGACAAAGCAGTAGCAGAATGAATCATTCATTGAGTGTCCAGTGAATTTGTGGGTGAACGGCAGAGGAGTGTTGTTTACCAAAACATTTGTGTTACAACATCGCTTCTCCTGCCCTAACCCTCTAGGTTGCACCATATGTAAAATCATACCTACCTATGATATATGCCATGTTTCTCCTTTCTTTCCAGCAAGATGCTGATTGGAGGAATGACATAGACCTGAATTAGCTAGATATATGTGGGGTTTATTTTCTTTTCATTGATTTCTCAACATGTGATACAAAATTTGTGAAGAATCTGTTAAAGCAAAAGCAGAAACAAGCTTCCCCCTCCCAAATTATACTATTCATGATAAAGTGGAAATAAATTAAGAAAAAAAAAAAAGAAGCTTTTTCAGTTAAATGTGTTTGATCCTTGAGAATGAATGAATAAACAAAGACTTGATGAAAATGTGTGGGCCTTTTTAAACTTAAGGGTTATTCCAGCATGCATCTGTGTCATGCATACCTACCTAATTACTGGAGTGGTTTATGGTAACGATGCTGTTAGATGATCTTCTGTCTGTAATGACTCTTTCAGCAATGCAACAATGCTCATGAAAATAATAGGGTGGATTTAAGCTTTGTGTAGGCATTTCTACAGGAATATGTTTTTTGGGGGGCTGTGAATGTACTCTCTCTACAACAACTTGACCAAAACCTCAAAGTTGATGCTGAAATACCATATTACACTCTACTGGCTGCATTTCTCATGGGAAAAACAATGAAGCCTTCCCAGAACGATTTATTATCTGTTTCCTAAAATTCCAGACCAGGGACTGATGTATGAAAATCCACATGGGCCTGATACAACACACTGTGTGCTGAAGCAGCCATCATAGGGCTGTGTATATGTGTTTCCAGTCCCCAGACCCCTGAGTGGACATTAGATTAGTGGAATTTGATGTGGTGCTACTTGGCCTTCAGCAAACGGTGTAACAGTGTCCCTAAATAATCTACTACTGTTTCAAAATATTTACAAACCGTGCAATTGGATATTGCCAGAAATCAGGCAGTGCTATCCATTGCCAGAAATCAGGCAGTGCTATCCGTTTGGAAGCACAGTAAGTAAAATCTAGCTGCATTGAATATACAGGTACAAATACATTTTCATTTACACTATAGTATTAAGTATGTCATGTCCATGACCATGACACATTACAATTGTTTATGTAATTCATTCAACAGATGGGGCAAGAAACATGTCTGAACAATGCAGATAGGTGTCTTAATTACACTAAGAATACAATAAATATTAGTTCATGCTTCCCCAGCACCTGAGGATCTCAGTCAGATAAAAATCTATTGCATTTGCGTTACTGGACTTGCTTTGGTTTGATGCTTAATTTGGTGGAACGATTCAGGACTGACACAAGGTTAACTGAAACTGAACATGGTTCAAGAAACAAAGTTATGTCCTTTTCATGCTTTTAGCAGTTCACTCCTAACACTAAAAAGTAAATAACGATTGTGATGACTACTGGGAGGAAGTATGAAAGCTGCTTAAGGTTCTCAGAAAAAAACCCAAAATGAGTCATAAAATTAAAACGAATGTTTAAAAGGGTGGCTTCTATTTCCTTTTTAATTCCTATCTCAGCTGCTTAGATACTTTTGATGAATCTAGCCCCCAATAATTTCAGCCATAAAGAGGAGTTTCTAACTAAAACATCAGTAAAAGAAGGATGGGGTTATTGCTCTCTCAGAATCTGACGTTTTGAGTTGTTCAGTCTGAAACGGGATCAGCAGCATGCAGGCAGCTTTGAGGGGGAAACTGAATGTGTGAAGAAAGATCGAGTGGGCATGAGACTGGCAATGAATTACTGAACATGCAAGTTGATAAAATGGAAGTTTACAATCACTAAAGCATTTGACTGCTGCAGAAAACAACATGTTTCCAAGGTTTTGTAAGCTTAAATGCAAAGGCTATTGCATATAATGATCATCAGGTTATTTAGAGAGAAAGTCTGATTTTTTATGGGAGTAAAGCACTCATTATTGTGCTGTAAATTATACAAATTATTGTTTGGTTTTTTTAAAGCAAGTCTTACAGTCTCTAATGGCTGCACTATATTAATTAAACATTAGTTCCCCAGTAGTTCACTCTTCTCTTGTGTTCCTGTCATAGCTCGCAGCTAACTT
Source organism: Arenaria interpres (assembly GCA_013399435.1). Taxonomy (NCBI): domain Eukaryota; kingdom Metazoa; phylum Chordata; class Aves; order Charadriiformes; family Scolopacidae; genus Arenaria; species Arenaria interpres. The sequence continues at coordinate 176,114 of VXAK01007167.1, read as the reverse complement.
CAGTAGTGGGAATTTTTAGTAATGAGAGCACAGTGGTAACAATATATAATTAATCTTTGAATTTAAGCACGTCCCCAAGGCTTTTAAAGCCAAATAGGGGCTTGAGTGATTTGCAGAACCATGACCATAGTGTCTATAAAGTAGGACTGGGGGTAGATTTTCCTAACAAAAATAATAATTAAAAGGGCCTGAACCTAAACATGTACCATACATATAGCAAGAAAATAAAACATACTCAAAATCAATAACCAAATTTTTGTGGGATCTTCCAATTTCTTTTTGATGATGGAAGTCCTGGCTAAAGAGTTATTCCAAAAAGTGAAAGACTGATAGCAATGTAAATCTCAATAACTACTGCAGATATCATATGATATTACCTTCAGAAACAGGCTGAACACCCTGCCTCAACCACAATTCAACTGTCTCATGTACTCAAGGCAAAGTACTAAAATATGTTGTGGAATAAAGATCTGGATGGAGAATTGAGTCTGATGGGATGATGTTTAATAGTTTAAAACAGCAAAATAGGACATGGAAAATGCTTAACATGGACCACAGTCTAAATGCCACAGAGATTTCAATATGGTGACATAACCATACTACGAGCTATCTTTTTTCTTTGTTATAACACCTCTCTTTTTACAGGATATGTGTGCACAAATATTGAATATGCCTGGTGTATATCTGCATAGACTTATTTATTTCATTTCTTTTTATCACCTCTGTGTAACTTTTCTGTTGTCGTATCTGTTTGGATAAACAACACTCCATAACACATACATAAATGCAATATCAATTTATACACACCCATTCATAAAGTTGCAAAAAAATATGAAAAATAATGGTAGCGAATGAAACAGAAAATATGATGTTTTCTCTTGGTTTTGGTGGCTAACTATACACATAGGAAAAATACCAGTAAAACCCAGTCACCATATTGATCAAAAATGACAAGGATGTTTTATAATCTAGTTAAATCACTGGAGTCTATGGCATGCTTTGCTTCATATGTAAGATGTGCAGCAGACAACAAACATGCACTTAACGGGTCATAATCAGAACTAGCTCTGCACATCTTGAGTACTAATTACAATCTAAGATTCAGTGGATGACTTCCCGGCAGCACATACACGGGAAGTCTTCATGCAAGCCCTTGGCAAACCATGCACACGGTTAACCTATTCGCTACACTTTCTCCTGAGTTCTAATTCTGAGATATATCCACCTGCAGAATGAATTTAAAGCATCGGTTTTGTCTGTGGAAATAGGGTTTGGAGCAAGCTTCGAGGGCAGTACTTTCAGTAACTGGATGCTAAAGTATTAACATATCATGTAAGTGTAAACAAGACAATAGGAAATAAGGAAAAAACAGGCAGCTGGAGGACATAATTTTCCCTGAAAATTATTGATGGATGACATCAATATGCTATGATTGTGGTTACTTCGGGTGAAACTGATCACTGGCTTATTTTTTTTATTTTTTTTTAATTTTTATTTCAGGTGTTCATGACTTGCCTTTTTTCACTAGGGATCCAGTGCTAAATCAAATAGTCTTACCTATGCTTATGAGTGCTAGAAATCACTAGAGCTCAGAAAAAAATTGCAAAACAAATGTGCGTGATGTGGAGGCTGAGACGCCAAGGAAACACCAAATGTGCTGCCACATATTGTTGCTATTCAAAATTATTACATAGTTTTTATATGGAAAATGACAGCATGCACAAACTGAGAAAGAAGACCATCTCAAATGGCCAATCTCTGCCTCAAATGAGGCAGGAACTAACAAAAAGGATAATGGTTTTAAAAAAAATGTAAATCGCAAACAAAGTTATAAGAATTCTAAAGTTAAATTTTAGGATTTATTGCAAATTTTAAACAATTCTAGGTGTGTGGGTGGGTTCATCTGGCTTAAGTGGAATGCATTCAAGGTTACAGGAAACATGAACATAATCAACTACAGGAGATCGTCCTTAATTAGAATTCAGTGTAAAGTTAATGAAATCTTTTCACCAAATCTCATTGCTTTTAATGAACTTTGGACCATGTCCCTGGAACGTATGAAGCACAGCAGACTGTCCAATGAATATAAAGGTATTTATGCCTGGTCAGTATGCTAATTTCCAGATAACTGACCTGTGAAAAAGTTTTGGTTGGTTGGTTGGTTGGTTTTTTAAATCTTGTATTTATGCTTTTTTTTTTAGGGCTTTTAAAGAAAAGTTGAAAGCTGGAATTAAAATGCTCTTTAGTGGCTTTTGGATTAAAAATAAAAGTAAAAATCAACCAAAGCAATTTAATAGATCCTGTGACTCTTTTTGAAAATCAAATTAATTCAGCTAAGATGTCTTTTTGACTTTGTCTTTTTTCCTATGTGTATATTAGAAATCTAAAATGATTACTGCTTTATTTGTACTTACAAGTAAATGCTGGATTCATTGCCCCCAATATCAGGTGACTGGAGTTTCTGCACGAGTATAACAATTATGCCAATAAAAAGCACAAAGTTTATCTAGGAGAAAGAGAAAAGAAAAAATAATTGCAATGTGTTTTTTTAAGGATGATAATGAGACTTTCCCAGTGACTTGCTGGCTGTATCGCCTTATTCTTCTCCAAACTGCAGTCTGAAAGTTTTATAAGGTCTGGAGTAACGGGATAAGTTCACAAGGGTCTTGTTGCCCCTTTTCCAGGCAAAAATATCCACCTTGCAATAGCTAAAGGCAGAATTTCTTCAGTTCCAAGCACAAGATAAGACAAATGTAAAGTAAAAGTTTTCAACATTTTTAAATATCAACCAGTGCAAAGAATAAAAAGAAAGAGCCCTACACATCAAAACCATATAGCAAAGATCTCAACAGTAAAAGCACAAGTATCTAGCATCATTTGAGTAAAATCCAAGACCTCCATCAACTAAAGACAGCTTAGATACCTTGTTGACAATCGAGCATCTTACACTATGTCCACAGTACTATTATAAAGCTAGTATTAGATAAATAAACGTAGCCATGAAATTAATTCCATTCAACTGACACAGTTCAGTTTCCTAGTCACTGCCATCTAGTATTGTTTTAGATGTCTGGGGTTGTCCCACTTGGCCTTCAGCTGCTACCCCAAATGGCACAGGGTTCCCGTACATCCTATGTCATATCTGCCAGCCCCAGGCAAATGCTCCAGATGTTCTAGGGTCTTACTTATGCCATTTGGTATCTATGTTTAAGCAGCTGAATAACTCCTTTTCTACATAGTCTGTGCTTGCAGGCAGTGCACTTTCATTTAACTTGTACTAAACCTGTTCTATAACAATGGAATTACTTAGCATTGTGGATGGCAAATTATGGACATTAAGGTGTCCAGTACTCTACTGATGCAGCACAGTTTTTAAAGCCATTTGAAGTTATTTGCATCAGTTATTTGCCCTCAGAAGTTTTGAAGAAGCACCTCCTCCAAGTGCCACTTACCATGATTGATCCAACCACAGGACCCTTGATCACCCACCACAAGGCAGTGTTGTCATTCATGTCCCAGCAGCTGAAGTTGTTAATGAAAGAATGGGGTGGGGAAAGAGAAGGAAAGAGAAAGATATAACAAGGAAGTTAAACTTACAACATTTTTTAAGAGAGCAGAGAGTTGAAGATTGGTCTTGTAGCTAAATTTTTCTATTTGGGTTCTGGTTCTTCAGTCTGTCCCTGCTGTAGCTTTTCCAGACTTATCTGAAAGTAAAATAGTATTTTTGTGGCAATTTCAGTGCTACCTCTTTCTGAACTGTTTAGCTATTTTGGAATATGCCTTTATATGTGTTTCTATGTCTACAGACAGTACAACTGCAAAATTGTCCCTTTAAGCTAACATCTCAGTAGAAAGGGAAAAAAACACAGGGATACCTTGAAGGGTATGAAATGGTTATTCCAAAGTTTAATGTCTCAGCTATTTTTCCAGGGTAAACATGAAGGTTGGCTCCTGACTCTGACATGAGGACTCGTACACATATCTAGTACACAAGGATATACTAGAGACTGGTTGTGTTCACATATGGGAATGATTTTCCAGTCACTGGGTAGCAAAACCTACCAAGGAGCAAGGATTCACCTAAGAAGGTTCAAGTACTGGACAATAGTTGGGGTCATCTGCTTTATTAAGCTGTTGGGAGTCAGCGATCATAATTAAAATGGCATTTCTACCTCAGCATTTAAAATCTTCCTCCAGACACACCAAAGAATTCTGCTGAAGTTTATTCCATATAGATGCATTTGGACATTCATTTGTAGAGAAAGCTGATTACAGGACCCATATACCTGTGGGTTTTTAACTTTAACATATATTTTAAAGCTAGAAAAACAATAATAATGAAAAAAAAATATTTTCCCCTGCCGCACCACCCCTGCTACACTATTTTAAGTCATTAAGAATTTGACTGTCAGTTAAAAAATATCTTCTATTTGTCTCTGCTTTCTTCCCCCCATGCTTCCCTCTGGAAAACATAAAGTCACAGAAAGATGTCTACTTTGTACCTGCCGTTCCAAGAAGAAAGGTTTCCCCTCCTCCTCAGAACTGCAGCCAAAAGTCCCAGCAGTGGTTGTCATGGTGCATTTGTCAGATGCCAAGAAAGAATTTGAAAGAGCACACAGGAATAAACTACTGCTGGTCTTACGAGAGCTTAATGCAACTTCTGTGTCATTTAAATGGTAGCATCTGGGGGAAAAGTGAGAATCTTTCACCAAAACTCTATACATGTGCAATGTGAGGAGGCAGAGCTAAAATTCCATCATCAAAGTGCATTTGACAGAAATCCCAAGCAGCTGAGTGATGACTGGTTTAGAAATTTCAGTTGAACTTAGATATGCAATATTTTACCATATTACCATAAAGCAAACAATAAGGGTATGTGTGATAGAGCTGGTGAGAAGAGAGAAAATTAGAACTGGGATGTCAAATTTGAACAAAATGACATCTTTTTTCTTCTATCTACAAAGCCTAGAAACGTAAAATCTAGTCCCAAAATCTATAGGACTGATGGCTGAGGTTTTCAAACGCAAAGTAATATTTCTTAGTTACCTCATTTTGGATGCCTAACTTAAAATATTTGAAAGAGGATAAATGTTCAGAGGGAACTCCTTCTCACCCAGTCTGGAAACCAGGCTTTTTTCAGTTATCAACAATCATATACCACAAAACAAAAGCCCCTGAAGTTGTCTATTATCTGTTTAATTCTTTGTATGCATTTATGAATTGAGTGCCCTCTTCTGAAAATTACCCACTATTTGAAGAGCTCAACCACTCTAAGATGCACATTAATTTACCCTGAAAGTCTTTCGTGAGTTGACCAATGCTGGAAGCATGAATCTGGCTGTACAAACAGGCAACTGATATGTGGCAACTTGTCTGTGTGGAATTGAGAAATTACAGGGGACAGAATCTACCTGCTCTAGTTTCAGTCATCTATACTGAAGACATCTACAGCCCCAGCTAATTATCCTGGACTATGGTTGGAACAAACAGATAATTGGAGGGTGTTGATTTTTAATTTTTTTTTCTCTGCACTGATGTATTTTAAATGTGTACTCTGGGTCAATACATCATCTCCTACAAATGTCTATTTTTCTTACACCTATTCCTCTCCTTTTACAGGATATATCCCCAGCAAGCTCACCTGCAAATGTCTATCTTGTAGATGTCAACAATGAATGAGATTAAGCTCACACAAAGATTTTTTTCAAGGGCTGTTTTTAGTCAGTCCCTTTGACCTCTATAGGATGGATGTGGTGGAAGAAACGCAATTTTCTCCTCAGATGAACATGACCAGAAGGAAAAAAAGCCCCAGTGCACAACAAAACAGTCTGTAATATCCACCAAAAGCTGTACTATATAGATAGGCTCCCTAATTTCTTTCAAATGCGTTGCTACAGTGGAGGTCCGACATACAGGACTCTTTTTTAGGATGGATGAAGGGAAGGGAGCCAGTGGGATGGGGGAGGGATGCGATTTCCATTTGAAAAGGCCAGAGTCCAATCTCTGTTACGTCTCTGCTGTACATCTGGAATAATTCCATTTAATTCAGTAGCACAGCTCTGGATAAACAGACAGTTGCATTTATCTCCACAAACATGTCACTTACAGTGATGTGAATCAGGACCTGAAGTCAAGGGCGCTCTGCCAGTTTTATAAGAAGCAAGCAGGTGGAGACTCAGACTCAAAGTCTGTATTTTAGTCCATGCCTTTGTGACTGTGGTTTCCCAGTTCAGTAATTTCTGCAATGTTTTCAGGCTCATGCTGGCTTCTCCCCCACCCCTAGAACAATGCTAGCTGATTTTTAAAAAGTAACCGCTGAGACACTCAGCTAGAATGTGTCTAAATGTGTTGCATGCTAAATAGCTTCTTTAACTAAAAGAAAGGAAAGGCATTTTTTGGCTTTTTTTCCTTCTTTTGCAAAACATTCCCTCTACCCACAAAATGCAAGGACTGTTTGCACTCCTAAGAGAGATTAATGCATTTACGACCAGTGTTGTAATCATAATAATGACACAACAGGGGGTTCTGGCTTGTTTTGCATGGAAATAAATGATTTAATTTGTCTTAATGTCAAAATAGAACATTGGGTCAAAGCACTGGCATACCCAGTGGAGGAAGGGCTTTATGTACTTTCCAAAAAGAGCATGAAATAACAAGGATGAAGAAAACCTGACAGAACAGTGAGTGTTGTGCAAATTTTGGATGCAGGTATCTCTAGTATAAGGCAAAATTAAAACTCTCAGAAGTGGGAGACTGAAGGCTTTCGCTCAGATTAAGGTTTTCAAAAGACCAGTGATGGATTTTCCAAATTTTAGAATAGAATAGAATAGAATAGAATAGAATAGAATAGAATAGAATAGAATAGAATAGAATAGAATAGAACAGAAAAGGACTGGACTATTTCAGTTGGAAGGGACCTAAAACAATCATCTAGTCCAACTTCAGTCTTCCTCATTCCCAGCAGTTTTCCTAACACTTTACCAGTTTTAAACATGGCTGTCCTGAAAAAATATTGCTAAGTTTGTATTTCAAAGGTGTACGTTTGTATCCATTCCTACCAGCTATGTCTGCTGCTCTACCAGACCAATCAATCTACTGACTACCAAGATGTGCAGGGCCATCTCTGGGAGCAGCCTTTCCTTCTTGTTCTTTAAAATAGGATACAGGATCTTTCCAAGGTTTTTTACCTGCAGAAAGAGACCATTTGGGTGGAATCTACCTTCTTGAATTCTTTCTGAAGTTATTCCATTTCCTCATATTATTTTTTTTTTCCACAAAGATAGGATGCGGATTTCTGTCTCACCTCTACTCATCTCCCCTACTACATTTGTGAAAAAAGCTCTCCAAGGGGAAGCTGAACTCCTAATTGCTTTTGTAAATCAAAGTTCAGTAACTCCTCGTGCAGATTTCACTCATCACATTGGAGATATCTGCAATAATTTCTATAGATGAACTCACCATGTTCGTCTTGATAATCAGTTGGAGAGGAGAAGACAATTACAGATGTGATTCACCTGACAGCTCTCTTAAGATGAGATAAACCATATCCTGGACTCCACTAATTTAACTGAGCAGGGAACAGAGGACCCTGTGTCAGCTAGAAGTTTACAGGGTAGACACCTACATCTGCTTTCATCAATTCACCAGAGTAATAGGGGCATAAGCATTGAATTATGGCAATTTATTCAGCTGAACAGGAGAGCACTCTGGGTTGAACACTGGACCTAAACTACTTGCATACACAAATTAATGTCAGAAATTAAAGGAGAAATTAGTCATGTTCTCTGATCACTGTATTCCTGTTTTATCTTTGCCATCATGTTGAATACACATGAAATCACACAGAATTATAGGGGTTGGAAGGGACCTTTTGAGATCTAGTCCAACTCCCCTGCCAAAGCAGGTTCACCTAGAGAAGGCTGGACAGGAATGCATCCAGGTGGGTTTTGAAAATCTTAAGGGAAGGAGAGTCCACAACCTCTCTGGGCAGCCTGTTCCAGTGCTCTGGCACCCTCAAAGTACAGAAATTTTTCTGCACTTTCAGACAGAACTTCCCGTATTTCAGCTTGTGTCCATTGGCCCTTGTCCTGTCACCAGGCACCACCGAGAAGAGCCCGACCCCATCCTCTTGACACCTGCCCCTTAGATATTGATAAGCATTGATGAGATCCCCTCTCAGTCTTCTCTTCTCCAGGCTAAACTTATCCAGGTCTCTCAGCCTTTTCTCGTAAGAGAGCTGCTCCATTCCTTTGATCATCAAATGATTTCCCACACAACGATACTTACCCAGTATCATCAAAGTGAAGTCTCAACACTGCCCAGACAGTGACACAAATTGTTGGGGTACCTGCAGAAGATAAGATGGTGATATCATTAGCAGCCTAGACACATTTAGTAGTCAGCAATGAGCACTCTTTGTAACCTCCCACTGAGGTTTTACTTCCTAATAACACTCATGCACTAAACAGTGCAATTCCTTACATTATTTCAGAGCTCTAGAAACACCTGTCTCAGTCATAGGATGGGTTAGGTGGGATTGCAAATGGAAAACTGATAACAGGAAAGAATAATTTTGTTTCAGGTCATTATTGCTCAAAGATGTTCTACTGCATCTTTTTGCATGAACATTAAAACATCGTCCATATGAAATAAAAGCAGTGACATCAGTTTCCGTGTCTAGAGCTACTGTAATTATGCAATAATTGGAGAGTGGCATCTGTTGAGCTGTAATTGCATTATTGTATTCTTTGTATTGTTATGTTGTTTTGTTGTAAATTATTTGCACGTATTGTATTTTCTCTGTTATTGTCTAAATAGCTGATTTTGCCTTATTTATTCAACCAAAAGAAAGCAGTAGAGGATAGTTTTCCATTACTCACAGGAATGTTCACTTTTTTTCATGAAAAAATACCCCAAGCCCCCGAAAGAGAATATTGGGAGGAAGAATTTAATTTCTGTTTGAGGCACTTCCTTACTCTTTAAAAAATTCACGTAGCATGCAAAATAAATCAAAACTAGTAAAAGTCCACTGGGAAACCTGGATTTACTTTACATTTTGAAAACACTAAAAGTGTGGGTTGTTTTTTTTTTGTGAGAATATTTTTATAAAATAACAGTCTTCCAAGAAAACTCTGCGTATGCTCAATCTACATTTTATGGCAAATAAAATCTTTGACTAGGAAAACTGCCTACATTTATTCAGGCACCACTGGAAAGATAAAGTGCTAAAAAGCAAACAAAACAAGGACCTTGATAACCTCAGCTTGCACGGTGAACAAGACTGTCATGAGTTGACAGGAACAATTATGTTTCATACATTTTGCAAGGCTGTGTTGATGTCACATTAATTAGTCAGTCGACTGAATCCACTTAAGAGAGTCTCTGTCAAATCTCATATTCCTGCTATCAGAAATAAAAATATCCCTGTTAGACCTAGATGACTGATTAATCCCTCCTCCTTTAAAAAACACACAGAGAAATATTTGAAAGGGAAATGATAAAAAGAAATAAAATGACAGGCTTTGGGGAGAAGAAATCATGCATATTTAATTGAAATTGAAGTCTGCTTTTTTCATATGAGAATACTTAGAAAACGTTGAGATCTTTGTGAACTTAACAGATGCACAATAATAAAAATTATCTTTAAATATCAATCACAGGTCTGACGTGCTGTCTAGTTTGCACTGATTTGCACTATATAAATTTTGAAGGTATGAATAGTGTTCCAAGTCTGAAACGGGCAGGAAGGCAGAATTAGACTAAATAGTCATAAAAATATAGTTTAAAAAGCATGTTTCAGATCAGCTTGGAGTTTTGAACCATCTGCTACATGAACATACACATACTCACATTACTTTTCTTTACATCAAAAGATATGCATATCTTCTTCACCATCTTTTCAGCTTCTGAGTCACATAGAAAACAGACAAGCCTCAAAGCCTTAGAAGAGCTATTCTTGCTGACTGTATTTCTGCCCTGAGTAAGGAGCAGGCATTAGGAAAGATCTCAGGAAGACAGGAGTCTATCCAGAGAACTTACCAGCATATTGCATATTTAAGAGGAGAAAACTGTTTGGATCAACACAGCCATATGTAGTTCTCATTAATCAAACGAAGACACTGATGCGCTCAGCACATTTTAAGAAACAGATAAACATCCAGATGCTGCAAAATGCTGAGCTCTTACTTATTGCTGCTTCAGTGCAACTGCCTCGCCACTGGCTCTGGGCTGAGGGGCTGCTTTTGGTCTACATGACATACATTCGGAGTCTGGAAAAGCTTCTGTTCTTGCAAAGTGCCAGTTGCTCCTACCAGGTCAGGGGAACTGCTATTCAAGTTGAAATATGCACAAGCTGAGAAAATATCGTATTTTAAAAAATAAAAAATCAATAGTAAAAATATTTCGACATTTGGAGGTTCTCTTCATGTTATTAATAGATATTCCCGATACTGCTTTGAATATGAAGTGATATGTATAAGCTGAACAGCTGGATCTCATTTATGGTATTCAACTCAAGACTAAGTACTTTGAGATTGCATTATAGAATGAACCCATCTGTGTAGTTGTTTCATTACAGAGACTGATTTATTTTTTTAAAAAATATTCAGTTAATATGCTGTGCTGCCATATTCTCGCATTCAGACGAACCCAGAGATGTGAAATTTGTGCAAATGTAATCAAAGGAACCCAACCTCTGATTTATGTTCAGATTGCAAAGATTTACACATTTTTTTCTTTTACAGTTGTCAGATTTTCATGTACATAACACCCAAGTTCTCTTTGGAAACAGCCTTGTGTCTCAGTGATATGTGATTATGCATCTGTGGATAGTACAAGGGGAACTTTGAACATCCTTTTTCAATAGCCTTAATACACCTTAGATTATTTCTGATCACTTTTTCTCTTTTTTCTTCTCTATACCTTTGCTCCTATTGTGTTACGTCTTTGCCAGGAGATCAGAATTTTCGTGTATAGACAGCTGCCTCAGGAAGGAAAAACAAAAACTGGCTGCAGATTACTTGAAGGTTCAGGTTACATGAGGATGCTTTTTTCGAGGAGAATAATTTAAGGTATGTGGTTTGTATGTAGACTTTACACATAAATATATAGGATTATTTCCAGATTATTTCAGAAGTATGTTTGTTTAAGTATAAAAGATGAACTTAACCTTCTTAGGGTATATTCAAAATGAATGTTTTCTTCTGCATTTGCCATCTGACTTCTGAACAAAAACACCAGCCAAGAACTGTTTGAATTAATACGTTGCAGGAATCAGTTTATCTCCAGAAGGCCAGAATGAAAAATAATTACACTGGTTATTATCGTACATCTGTCCTTTCTGAAACAAATTGTGTTTCTTCCCATTGCAAGTTTCCATTTCCCATCCAGGTAGGATGAGCATATGTGAGTACCCTTTGGATACATTTTCAATTTAGCTATTATCTGGAAGAAAGGCAGAAGTTAAGTCTTAGAAAATGGGCTAGATTTAGCATTGCAGATTTGATTATGCTGAAGAACTTTGCATTAAGATCATATCTTGTAGAAGCCAGTTCTCTGTTGTGGACTACGTCTCTGCAAGAGGTTTGGTGTCCTCCAGGTTTCAGTTCAAGTCTATTCTGACAAAAAAGCACAACACTATTTGGTCTGCAGTGATACTTCTATACAAAGACTAAAACTATACTTTGAAACTGTATGTGGAAATAGTAGATGATTCGTGGAGTTGCCTTGCACATTTTAGACAAGAAATGTCACATACCCCAGCCAATAATAGTGTACCAGTAGAAATATCTCCTCTCTGGGAAAAAGGTTTCTACTAATAAAGTGAAAAGGTACAATCCTTCAATGAAAAGCCAGAAGTAGTTGGACATGACACAGTAGTGAAAAAACACCATCACTGCTTTGCATTCCACCTGCAGAGAATCAAGAAAAACAAAGTTATTTCCATGTTGTTTCCACCTAACAGATAGAGAAAATGCTTTCAGCCTCTCCAAATCTCTTATTGAAAAGGAACACAGCTGGGACTGGTATTATACACTTCTAATAGTACAGTTTTAAAAGCATGAGAAGAATGTGAGGTACCACTTAGACAGCGAAGCGTGAAAGGGCAGGTAGCCAATTTTACCGGTGGGAGGTGGTCGACGAGTGTCTGGAGACAGCTTGAGAACATCTTGCATTAGTGGGAGTTCACATCGTCAATGGATGCTAATTGCTAGATTTAAGCCCCCTTCCAAGGAATAAGTGCAGAGAAGAAAAGAATCCAGTTGTGCATTGAGAAACCTAAGGAAGGATGTGAAATGGCAGGACGATTGTGGGAAGCCCTGAGAGCAGGATCAGAAAGGATGCACCCTCCTGTGTGCAGTTGAGAATTGTACTTCCTTGCCATTTGCAGGTGCTGTCACTCAGGGACGGAAAATGAAAGTAAGTGTAAGTGTAAAGAAAGCTGAGTGATTTACTGTAAAAAATGGCAGAAGCTTTCATTCATTTTCGGGGTGGGGGGGAGCCGGGGGGGGAGAGGCGGGGACANCCGGGGGGGGAGAGGCAGGGAAGCTGTGGACAAAAGAAAAAAAATAAAAAAGAGAAGGAACTGGGTTGTTTAGACTAGAGAAAAAGAATGCTGACAGGTGACCTTAGCACTCTCTACAGCTACCTGAAAGGAGGGTGTAGAGAGGCGCGGGTTGGTTTCTTCTCTCAAGTAACAGACGACAGAGTAAGAGGAAATGCCCTCAAGTCGTGCTAGGGGTGGTTTAGGATGGACATTAGAAAAATTTCTTCACCAGAAGGATTATCAAGCATTGGAACAGGCTGCCCAGGGAAGTGGTTGAGTCACCATCCCCGGAGGTATTTAAAAGATCTGTAGATGTAGCACTTAAGGGCACAGTCTAGTGGTGGTTTTGGCAGTGCTAGATTAATGGTTGGACTCGGTGACCTTAAAGGTCTTTTCTGACCTAAATGATTCTGTGATAAAAACTTTAGGTGGAAACCAAGCTCTACCTTGACTCTATGACAGTAGGACACACTTGTCTTTCCAGTGTTGCATCCCAGTGAGACACCATTAGTCCTACAAAAGCTGAACTTCTCAAGAAATCAGAGCAGAAACAGTGCATAAACTGGGAGCTCCTGCCTGGGGCAGTGGGAGGCTAGCAATTTTGACTGGTTCCCACTTGCATTTCATCCTCTGGGACAAATCTACAATCAATATGTTTAAACCATCAGATCTTTTCTTCATGAAAGCTCTATCAGGGCTGAAGGTCTGGTCATTAGATGACTGATTTTAACATGTTTTATGCTTCAGGTGTTTCAAAACAAAGAAGCAGATGCCACTATTAGAAGAGTGGTGTGAACAAGCTACAGATCTAACATGGCTTGAACTTCATCATGGAGAAGAACTGAAAGCAAAAACTAGTTTCAATGACAAAGAACAGGCTGACTAAGAAACCAAACAGCTGCATTTTCCTCGTGGAAGGAACCCACAGGGAATTTAGCTCCTACCTAGATAGATAAAGGAGATCTCAGTTTGGGAAGTCACTGTAATTCCATTATAATTACACCCGCTGAGCTGATGTATAAAATCAAATACTAGCCTTAAATGCAAGAGGAATCGGGATTTACATGTAGTATATAGCTAACTGCATCTGTGGAAGAGACTGCTTTCTATGAAACCACACACTTCAGCGACAAACTTCAGCGACAAACATGGCTAATAGGAATGATTTTTTGAGAGTGAGGCTGTCAGGGGTATTTTCTATGTCTGAATGGTTGCCCTTTTTACACATGACTCTGCCTGACATCCAGAACAAATAAAGATCTGGAGAAAAACCAGACCTTCAGATAAAGGAAATTGCTTGTGCCTGCTCTCATCCCACCTACTGCTATGCAGATCTGTGAAAGGGAGAAACAACCCAAGTAGTGTCAGGAACCAAGACTTGTAGGTTTGTCCCAAGGGACAGACCGCTGGATGCTGATGGCATCATGAGACGATACCATCCCAGTTTTGGTGGAGGGAAGTTTACCACCAATTACCTTCCTGCCCAGTAGCTTCTTGGCCTATGATACCCAACAGACTGCTGCTTACCTCGCTACTTTTTGTTATCTCATGCTGAAAAAATATAAAGGAAAAGGCTTTGGCTTTACTTACTGTTGAGATAAAACAGTGGTTGCCATCCTGTTCAGCGTAAAGAACCCCATCTTTAATGAATACAGATATTGCACGTAGGATGAATGAAACAAAGAGGTTCATGTGGATAAAATTTCGAGTGCAGTGAAGCTTCCTAGAGAGGAAAGAGCCAGGGAGAGGAAAAGAGGAAAAAAAAAAAAAAAGACTTTTCTTTCATGGAAATTGCACACCAGGCATATCTGCACACATGGCCAGACCTCCTAGCACCTTGGCAATAAGAACAACATCTGAAAGTCAAGTGTGGATAATACTGACGCTAAACCCAACCAAGAGGATGATTTGGGGGTTTTCCTGTAAAAAACATGCAGGGTAGCATAAAATAGACCTAGTGCAATGCAGCTTCTGCAGTTGCATCTACAGTGTACTGAACTGTGGCTACTGGAGTGTGTCGAAACTGAGGGAACAACTCTGTTAAAGGGCTGTCTCCCTTTTATTCTACATTTTTCTACATTTGTTAAAATAAAAGCTTAAACATTGGTTTGATCAATGAGCTCCAGCCTCTTTCCTCCAGTGACAGAACAGCTCACTGCTCGTGTCCTGACTCACCTGAAACGACACAGGATAACCATGGCAGTGGTGAGGGAAACAAGAGAAGTGCTGTATCCAACCGTGTACAGAGCCTTCACAGAGAGATAGTAGTAATCCTTGGGAGGCAAACAACACACAGTTAAATGGTCCATCTACGGTCACATCTTCTTTACCCTGTCAACATGCAGAGGCAGCCATAGGTAGGATTTGTTTCTTGAACAGCCTGGTTGTTTTCCCTTCTTGGTTCCCCCAAGATCTCACGGTATATTAGAGTATTGCTCTATGTCTGGCATGCCCTTGGTCCTTCATACTGTGAAGTTTATTTGTCAGTGAGCAAGCAAAGGTTGTCTATATTTCTTTGAACACTGTGTGTGTTATCTGTAGAAAAAAAAGTTGTCAGCTAAGGGATTCTTTAGTCAATAGGAGAACCAGAAGGGAGAAGCTGTATCAACAGTAAACAGTCATACTGTGGAAATATTCAGTATAGGGATAGGAAGGATTTATATCTTGCTTCTTACATTTTTATGCCCATAAATATCTGATTTTTTCAGTCTAATCACCATCAAATCAGACCATGACCGGGGGCTGGACGAAAAGCAGCCTGCTGCTCTCCCCCTTCATTTGTTTTTAATTATCAGATGAATTCCCACCTGGTTATCAGACTCTGTTTCGTTTTCATCAAAGCCACAGGCATCATAATAATGAGGAAAAGGTTCAGACCAGCCATCTTCAGTGCAATTTCTGCTGATGTCCCCTATGTCAAGTACAGTTGAGAATATGAAATTGCTGAAGCAAACCGCAGGACATACCCTCCTTCCCCTTGGTACACAACCAAAGAAAACCCCACAGTACCACTGGGAGATCTATTTATCTGGCTGTCCCTAGAAGATTTTAATGGCATCTTTAAAGTTTAATGACGTCATTAATGACCTAGTTCTACACTAGGGCCTATGGTTGTCTACTCCTACAGCTGATCACCAGAGAGGAAAAAAGATTTAACCAGTGTAGTCAGTAGTTTCAGGCCACCAAAGATCTCATTCCCAAGTGGATACCTAAACCAGGGGTCAGTTAAATGTCCCTTTCTCTCTGTTGACTCTGAAAGGCATCTGGGGAATACAGCTTGATGTAGACATCTACACTTCAGATGGCAGTTAAGCACACTGCTTGCAAGTGGTTGCAAGGAGGCTCAAAATTAGCTCAGAGAAAACTTTATTCTCTTTTTCATTCTTTTCACTCTAATTGTTTGGCTAATCTCATATAAGGACTAGCTCCTAAAAGGCTTTCACTGACACAGTCAAAAGGCTTAAAACTGTATTGGGAAACAAGAGCTGGGGGTAGAAGAGGAAAGTGTCTCTGGACACTCACTTTGTTACTGAGGCTGCATAAGGTGGGATGGCACCTGTGGGGCTTTTTTTAAGAACTATTACTTTTGCCAGAGCTCAGTGACCTGGTTGAAAAATTAGACCTGAGGTGCTGGCTGCACTTACTCCTCTCCAACACAATAGAACAGTTTCCATTTATCGAACTATTACAGTTTTTGGGCTGAGCTGTATCTTGACCAAAATTGATGGAAATTTCCAAGGTTGTATTTTTTTTTTTTATTAAGGTTATGCTGCTTCGCATTCTTAGAGTAGTTTAGTCCAGCAGCTCATAACACCAGCAGTGACCTTACTTTTAGAGAATCTGTTTGCCATCCATGCAGCAGAATATATCTATTTAATCACAGCATTCATTTAAGAACATTGCATTACTTGGCAAATATTGGTAAATTACTCTTGCACATTCATCCCTAGTTTTCTATGGAAAATAACCACTTAATCATGGTGTTGACTTTCCTTAACACCATTTAGTAATTACTGTTAAGCAGGTAGATGTAAATTACAGTAACATACTTGCTAGATTGCAAGGCTCAATAGTGGAGGAATAAATTTTCATAATACTGCTAAAAGTAATGCACCAGAAAATATGTCACCATAATTAGAACCCATTTGAAAATAATACCTAAATGGTAGGAGAAAAAGCTTGGAGCTTCCTTTTTAACAGAGTTAAAATAAAAAGAGAAACATTCCATGATTCTGTTTCTTACCTAGAGGAGACTGGGCTGTGCTTTCCAGCAGGTCATAATCACCTATAAAAGTGGAAATTCGGTATGAAATTGTTTTGTGTTTTCTATTAAGACCCAAACTGGTCTCTGTGGAAATCAGTGAATAGGATCCAATTGATTTTTATTTGTTTGGACCAAGCCCAAAGGCAATAAATACTTGATTTTGTCTTTTCAGGAAGTAAACACAGTTTTACTTGTGAGTTTAAATCAAAGCTGAACCTATAAAATTTAAAAATTGCTACTGCAAGCAGCGTGCACATAGCTAAAAACACGCATAATCAAACTAGGACCAATTTTATTGAAAAATATTAAAGTAAAATATTATATCTTTAGCAATTTACGTTTATAAACTGTCGATGTTGAAGTACAGTCAGTTTTCATAGAATTCATGAAAAATTATTTCGATTCAACAGTGCAAAAAGGAAATAATTAATTGATTTTAAGGAAGACGGTCTAATTTTGTGGTTCTAGGTGAGATCACATTGATTTCTAGACACTTACCAGATTTTTACTTTCACTTTTTATCAGCATGTTACAATGAACTATGCATATTAATTATCATAATGGTTGATGCACAAGCACCTTTCTAGTAATCGGATATTATGCATATAATTTTTGAGAACAGAGGTACATAGGAGTTAGTCAGCACAACTGATTCTTACCTGCATGGGTTTGCCCCAAGTTATCTACTTCCCAACCTGAAATTAGAAGAATAAAAATAATTAATTTGATCCTGATAATAGTTTCCCTTTCATAAGGCGAGTGGATGTAGCATTGCCCAGAGAGGAACTGCAAGAAAATTTTGTTTAAATCCTTTTTTCAAGATGAGACTGTATTATTATGGCTGAAAAGTGCTTTTCAGAAGGTGGTCAACAGCATTGGATTGCTAAATCTCTGGTTATCATGGAGTTTTCATCAAACTCTAGGAAGTATATGAAAAAAAGATGAGTGATCTTATTTTGTTGAGTTTTTTTCCCCTCTTTTTCTTTTTTTTTGGAGGAGAGAAGGGAGGGGTTTGAAATAAGAAAGGCCCACATATTTCCAAAATATTATACTGAAACCCATGCTGATGTGTATATTAAAAATACAAATGTAACAATGAGAAATCATAAAAATTTGAGTTTGCATTAAAAATTTTCCTTTTCCTTCCTTTTGTCCTTCCAAAATAAAATGTTGGGATTATTTCAAACCAATCTCCCACCCACTCCACCAAGCACTTAACCCGAACCGCACTGAAATCAGACTTTCCCGGAATCCTTAGTGGATTTTGGCTGAAGTTTGGTGCTGGGGAATGCATGAAGAGGAGCAGTCCTAGGCCACCAAGTGGTGCTGCTGCTTCGTGCAGAGAGAGACACCGAGGAGCCCGACAAAGCTGTCCGCAAATAGCTCTACCAGTGGCCCACCGACCAGGGAAAAAATATTTCTGAGGTTTCATTGACTGCTATGGCAGGTTAAATATTTAGATTAGCTTAGTTCTGTTTCCCCTGGAGTAACCACAGGGCTACAGGTTGTTCTTCTTTAACCCTGAACATACGGTCAAACCTTAACTAGGGATTGCAAAAGACATTTACTGACTTATATGAGAAGGTTTTTATTAAAAGTAAAATCCAAATAAAGACTTGTTTTGATCCTATGGGAAAGGAGAAAGACAGAATCTAAAGAAAAAAAAAATTAGTAAAGAGAGTCTTTTCAGCACTGTAAATGCTGAAATGTAAATACGTTTACTTTACAGCAATGTAAATACATTTTACATTTTATGCTTTTTCAAACTCATCTTCATGATGTAATAATTTAAAATTCATAGATTTCTTTCCTCTAAAATAAGTCAGATGTGCTTTTTGATCTTTTAAGATAGAAAACAGAGGATTTGGTGTGAAGATGATGGCGGTAGTCTAGAAAACTGAGCTGAAGCATCAGGTAGGCTGTACTGTGTCTTTGAATGGATGTATTCAACATCAAACCTACACATTCAACCCACCAGTTACTCTGGAGGGTTAATCTTGAAAGCCATGATGAGAACACCCTTGGCCTCCTGGCTTCTCTGCCCAAGTCCAGCTGCTTTCAAGATTTCACATATGAGAATTCTTGGATGTTTGCAAATATGGGGTGGCATACTAATTCTGAAGAGAAGTCACCAATGCTCTGAGCAAACATTTCCCAGCGAAGATCGTTCAACCTGCTGCCCCTGACTAAATTACCAGATGCTGCAGAAGCGCTATGCCTGTGCTCCAGATTCCTGCCAGAATAACAGGGATGCCTCTGCAGAATATTTTCCTGTTTCTCTCCTAAGCCTACCAAAACCCGGGTTTATTAACAGTGATATAGCTTAGATATAGATGCCTGTGTTACTAAAATCTGAATTCAGAATACGAACTTTAGGATACCTTCAGGAATTTTTACTTGTGGCAGAGGGAATTTTTATTAGGCAGAGGATCAAAGAGCAAGCCACTGTCTCTCTCTCACTGTCTTTCATAGCCTGCTGACACTCAGATCAGTAGCTCGTAATGGACTGTGTTCCTTACATGAGCTCACCTCACTCAATAGCCCGACCCACAGAAGCAGGATAAGAAGGAGCTGCAAGAAACCTCCAAAAAACGTTTTGACTAATAAAAATACAGCTTTACTAATTGTACAGTATGGCTGAAATCCTGATATGTGATATTGCAAACTTTCCAGCATTCTTGATGGAATAAGACCAGGTCAATATTAAGTAGATGGAAGCCTTATGTTCCTGGGATCCTGGTGTATTACACTGATGGCTCAGAAAAATATATTTTTTGAAATATAAATGTTCTAAATGTAGTTATTTTTTTCCTATAATCTAAAAAAGGACGAAATAAAAATTACTATTATTTCACTTTAAATATGGGTGGCAGTTAGTCACACTGATGCTAAAATATTAGATTTTAGTTCATTTTGAATTTTATGACTTCTGTAATAGCAGTTAAAACATCATATTATTGTGGTTGGTGAGGCTTTTTATATTTGATTTTTTTTACATACTCAAATTATTGTTGCATTTTAACTTTCTTTGGACATTAAGAAGGGATTCATATTTTAGATAACATTAATTTTCTGATTCCTGTAGGAGCAAACTTGCCTTTTATTAGATGTTTTTTGACATCTGAGTCCTTGCTAATGTACTGAAGTTTCGGTACAACCTTTTACTACACAGGTTTTTAGTCTTGATCCATCAACCTAATTTTCACTAATAAGTTAAGCTATTGGAAAGTCAATTAGATTTACACTGAACATTATGCCCTGAATTACAACTAAATGTCAAAATTAGTCTAATGAGCATTGGGATAACATACACAAGTATATTTGTGTGTGTATGCATTTATATATAAGCACGCAATGAGGGAACACACAGCCACCATCTGGCTTTAAATTCCTGCATGCTGCTGCTGCCCTTCTCTCTGACACCATATGTTTATGTATGTTGCTCCAGAATATGGATGTTTATATGACAAATAACTGTGCCAATGGCTGTGTTTGCTCACATGTATGAGAGTGCGAAGGAGTTATTTGGATTATTTCTATGCTTAACATTTAACATGTCTACATATATGGGGACGAAGCCTGAGCTTGTGTTTGAACTGGGGCTTATGAAGTCTAGACGTAGAGCAGTGCCTCTCATTTTTCAGGCTGTTACCCTGAAAATGTATTTTTGTGGGTTTTTTTTTCACCTTATTGCCTTTCTGACTCTAGAAAGACTTCAGCAAGTTTTCTCTGGTGTCAGTGATGTAATGGGCAAAGCTGTAGGGTACCCCATAGCATGGGCTTTACTATTAGGACTTAAACAATGAGAAATGGTGCATTAGACTTCACTGATGAAGCAGAGAAAACCCATCAAGAAGATTATGCAACAGGCTAGATGAAATACATTACTTTCCCAGAAATGAACAACAAATAAAATATGCTTTTCATCTACATTTTGACTGGAAAGCCATTTTTCAGGATTTTAATTTAAGGATTACATTCATGACTTACATTAACACCTGTGCTCCTTATATGTAGTTAAATAACAGCACAGCCCAGTTTACCAGACCTATTAAACAGTGTCTTAGAACACCATTTCAAAAATCAATAATTGCTTACATTAGCTACTAAACTCCAGAGGAAGATAATGTTATCTTTGACAAAGGATGGGTTACCCAGTGTATTGACAGACAGTATTTTCACTGTTTGATCAGACTGAACAGGCTAGTGTCACTGTTTGGGAAGTAAAGCAAATCTTCCATTAGTGCTTTAACTGTCATTATTAATTAGAGCTTATTTGCAGTACCATCTAGAGACCCTAGAACAGACCTATCGGAATGCTGAATTGTCAGTTCCAAAGACCAAACATGGAATACATTGCTTGCTTCTAATTTCTACATGAAGAAGTGAAAGAGAAGAAGAAAATAATCAAAGGCCTCGACAACAGCCACCCATTGAGTTAGTGGCAGAGACCCAGATATTTCACGCCCTTATTTGCACATTTATCAGACTTTCTTCCTTGGTTTTCATTTGCTGAGTCCCAGAAGACATAACTACCTCCTCACTATCCTCCAATGGATGAGAAATTTGATGCAAGCAATTGTTGCTTCTGATTTAAAGTCAACAT
This sequence comes from Arenaria interpres, assembly GCA_013399435.1. Classification (NCBI taxonomy): domain Eukaryota; kingdom Metazoa; phylum Chordata; class Aves; order Charadriiformes; family Scolopacidae; genus Arenaria; species Arenaria interpres. Next base: position 154,700 of record VXAK01007167.1, on the reverse strand, counting down.
GACTGGCAAAGCAAAAGCCAAGAAACAGCCCGGGTACGATGCAGCCTTTTAGATCCTTTCCTACTTGCCAAATGTGTGCTGACTGCTTTCAGTGTCAGCTGGCATGGCAACTGCTTCATCTCCCATAGATTTGTTTATCCGAGCACAACTTGCGTTTAACCCTTTTGTTCCAACATTTGTCCCTTATTAGTGGCAGGCGGGGAAATGAACGGCTTCCAAAACTATTCTGTCCTGAAACAGCTCACCCACATTTTTCCCTTGTTCCTGTTGTTCCCATTTCAGTATTATTGGTTGGAGGACTGGTCCACATAGGTAAATCCTTCTCCAAAAGGTTGGATTTTGACCACGTTGAGATCAACGTGCGAAGCTCTCACTGGTTTTACTGCGTGTTGAATCTGTCGCTTCAGAAAGTACAGAGACCGGGGCAGAGAGGGGTTATGGAAAACATTTCCTACAATCACTTGCGCTGTCCAACTACGTGGATAATGATCTGATTGAGACAGGAATCTATTTTTTTCCTGTTTTTTATAGGACCGATTAGAAGCCTAATGTTTAAATACACAATAAATCAGTGAGCTTTCATGCTGACTCCGCAGCATCCACCACACTGTGCCTTTTCGCTCCCTTCCCTATCGCTGCATGCTGCTCTCATGCACCAGCAATCTGTTCAGCCGGCTGGCAAAGCTGCAGTCGGGAACAGTAGTCTACTTAGCAGCTTTTCTGGGGCTTTCTGAGCTCCCCACACAGCTACTGCTTGCACACCCTGCCCGCTTGCTTCTAATGCCCTCTGCCCACTCCTGGACCTTGGCATGCATCATCCCACATCACACTATCCAAACGTCCTACTTTCTTCACTCTTCTTTTTTGGGGGGGCAAAGTAATCCAGAATCAGCTTCTACATCGTTACAATCTCATTAGCGGGATCTGTAGAAAGTGGCAGCCAGGCAAGATTACAGAGTACACGGCCTTACAGGTTCCCACAACTTTCCCCTCCAATCTTTCCAGGGATTTTGGTCCCTCCAGCCTCATGCCCTGTAGACAATTCTTTTAAGTACAGATTGAAAGCCGTGACTCCCTTGGTATTTATTGTGTGTTGCCATTTACTGTGTTATTGCCATTTGCCTGGTCAAGGGGATTTGTGAGCATAATGCTCATACAAAGACATTACAAAATTTAGTGGTATTGTTAGCTGTATTTAGAAAAAGGGAAAACTGAGCCAGAGGAAAACTAAGGGTAAGATAGGAAGCCAGGTTCATATTTGGATGTTTGAATAAGAACTGGTGCTTATGACATCTGAGGAAGTGATCCCATGGGGCAAATTCATCCCATCCAATTTACCCACCTGAATATAAGTTCATCTATACTTTAAGTCTCCTCTCACAAAGGGCAAAGAGGCTGACACTTCCCAGAGGGCGATTTGTTTTAGATATCTACCATAGGATGAGATGAACTAGCTTCTGAAACTTCTATACATCACTCAGTAGTTTGTGCAAAACACTGCAGTAAAGGCAGTGATGGAACTGATACGAAAGTCCTTTCTTCCTATATCCCATACTAATTTCAGGACACATGGTTTCATGATGCAGAGACCAGAAACCCCAGTGAATCATACTTGGAGATCACGGGAGAATACCAGTGAGGTCTCATAGCAGGTCCCATACCAATGAGTCTGAAGCAGGACTGATGTACAGATATGATCAATAACATGTAAGGGAGATTGTGACTTTCCTTTTACTTCCTCTTTCTTGTCAAAAGCTATGAAACTGGCAGTGGACTGAGGTCACCATAGCAACTGCTAGGCATCATCTAAACATGATGTGTATCCTTTCTATGAGGCTGGCAGTCACAGGAGCATCCATCAGAGTACAAGATCAACACAAATGCTATTGCAGGGTCTCCTAGCTCCAAAGAGGGCAGGGGTCATCTTTTGAACAAAATGAAACATTGTCCAATGTCCAATTGTCCAATAATATCAGTTATGAAATAAGTCCCAGAGAAGAAAGCAAATTAAATCACTTGATTAAAGGCAAGAATGAATGTGTGCCCACTACACCTAAAATCTTGCAATCAACTGGAACTGCTTTCTCAGTTGCTAGAGTCAAGGGGAGAAACAAGAATAGAGCAAAGACTGTTAGTAAAGGTTGAAACATCTGCCCATGTTGCACCTACAGTGATACTTCAATGTATTACCTTTTGCTGTCCAAGTGTTCTCCAAACTACTTAGCATGTCCTACCCTTGCACGCTTCCCAGAGAAGCTGATTTTATTTATCTTTCAGACCTTGTCAAAGGTCTTGAGCTGCATTACAGCTTTCTCCTGGTGACTGCAGGATCTCATCTTGCAAAGGACCAAGGACTTGATCTTTAGCTGAAATGCTCTTGGTCACATTATATGTTTGAGTATTAGAAGCACAGAGTCTTATCTCCCCATAATTTGGTGGGAAAGGCCATAAAACGTCCTTTTCCTGTAAAATGTGTCTATAAGGCCTTAAATACTTGGTTGGAAAAGTAGATATAGTTACTACCCTTGATGGCAATATTTCCCTCCCATTTCACTATACATTGCAGATAGACTTTGGGATGCTCTGACCGAGGAGGCAGGCTTAATTATAGCTTGTCCTCCTCACTTTGGAAAAGCTGAAGTAATCCCACCGATTTACTGCCTCTGGAAAATCTAGGGATGAAAACCAACAGGAAAGGACTTGTTAGTCTAGAAAGCACTATTATCTTGGTTATTGGCAAGACTTATTATTTGTAACATTGACACTTGGTAGGTCCCTCGTACAGCTTTGAAAGCTGTCCAAAATCTTTAGCTGGCATATATATAAAAAAGCCCAGATACCTTTGCATTGAACTTGCTCCTGAATACTACATAGGATCTTTATAAAGTGAAGGATGAAACAAAGGTATGCAAAGAGTCCTGGTTGCTTCAAAGCCTAATTAAGATCTGATGGCTTATTATTATTCCCGTGATGGAAATGCTATGGGGTTTTTCTCTGTTATTCAGAGACTACTTCCTGGTTCCAGTGTTTTTCTCCTGTCAGTTTTCATGCAGGAAGTTGAAATACACACCAGGGGTGAGATATACTTTAATAGAAATCCAGTATTTGGCATTGATCTTTTGCCTTGCCTGTTTGACAGGTAAATGCAATTTCCAATTTCAGGCTGATGCAACGCTGACCTTAACTTCCAAGAAATCAGCCTTAGTAGCCAAGAAATCCTGCATCTTCTACTTCAGTAGAAAATAAGTGCACAATCCCCCAGCTGCATTTTGTTGTTCAGAAGGCCCTCTGATCTTTAACAGTCATCTTTTCTTTTTGTCTGTATCAAAAAATACCAATACATAACCCAAACAAATAGAAACTGTAACTTGCAAATACTCTCAACAGCTTTCACCTTGACAATACAATGACTCTTACTGTCTTTTCACCCAGTTTGGGCGTTATATATCATTTTCACAGTGGTACATAGTCAGCTCTTAAAGGCTTTACCAGACACGTTTGTGTAGAAATGACACAGAAAGGCTTTCCACATATGAACACGTAGTATCATTTCCCCTCTCATTAACTCCTCTCTTGTCATCTTATTGTCTTTGATTAGGGGTAATATCTAACCTCAGACAGGAGAAAAAGCCCCACAGATGGCTTCCCAAATCCAATTAACTATGCGTTCATAAATCCTATTGTCCACTCATGATATTTCTAGTGCAGAATATATAAGACTTAGTGATCTTACGACAAAGTACTTGAGTGTCTCCCAGTATTTTAATAGGGTCAGTAACAGACTATTTTCAATTTCTTGTTTTCAGGGACAATAAAGGTTGTTGGCCAAACACTGAAGTCATAAATTCCAGAGCAACAGCAAGTCAAACACTTTGATTCAAAAACGTGAACACAGGATTTAATTTCCTCTTAAACTCTAAAATACCTGGATACATTCTTTATCCTACTGGATTTTAATTAGGACACCCTAATCCTGGTATCAATATAGGTTCTGTTTTACGTCTTTGGTAAAAAAAATTATGTACATTTTCTCTATCTTGCATAGTAAACAATGCTTTGTAGTAATGCTCTTTTGCGTGTAGCAGGTAGTGGCCTAGATTGAGCACTAGAAAAACATTCTGAATTGCTGAAAGATTCAGTAAGAGCTAATCATATTTATCATTTGGATTTATGAATGAAAACATTTTCTCAATGTGGAATGTATGGGAATGTTCAGAAACTGCCTGTTATCATTTGTATTAGTTTTTACTAAGATCAAAGATCTAAAAATATGCTCATTTTTGACTTGGCTATCGGGTTTCTTTCAATGGTCCATTTGGGTAATGTGGCTTTATAGGTTCCAGATATCTCAGCTGTGCAGGGCAAAGAAAGAAAAGCACAGATTAGGTTTCTGTGGATTTCCTTTGCCAGACAGTATAACTCCTGCCTGGAAAAAAAAAAGAAAAAGAACAAAACAGAGGAAAACTTCCATCTGGGAGTGCAGATGACTATGCTGGGGCCATCTCTAGGTCTTGCTATATCATACTGAAATGCAACATCACAGCTGGACACACCTTCTATTTTTTCTCCTTTGCAAAGGTACCTTAGAATGCTTTAAATATTTTTCAGTCTGGAGTGGTTGTCTCTGGAGCTGGTAGTGGAAAGGCACTGGAAAGCATAATATGCAGCAGCAACAATGTGGAAGTTACAGCTCACAGTGAAAATAAAATTGTGAAATGATGGATATCAAACAAATAAAGGAATGTTGAAGACAAAAATAAATTAATAATGAAGAACCCTCCAGAGGGAAAAACACTGTAAATCCTTAACTTACTAGATTAGAAAAGACTCAGGAGCTAATATGTTTTTTTCACGTGGAGAGCTTTTGAGAATGATCGTTTTGTTCACAGTCTGCATCCGAAAAGAAATGAAAAATTCTGGTGATTTTGGAGAAGCAGAGAGGTGATATGAAATTTTACAAGGCAACGGCACCAAGCACATAGCATGGGATGTAACATTAGGCTTTCTGTATGACGCTGACAGCAGTTCAAATGTTAGTCCTCAGCTCGGTTTTGGTGAGGGTAGAGTATATTTTCAAATTAAAATCAACAACAGCTGGTTGTTTTAGCTAAATCCATAGATAATTTTTCAACAAAGCATGTCTTCAGATGGCAGTTTAGTTGGTTAATTTTTAATTTGTAGTCTCCCTCTTTTTATTTTTTCTTTTATATATATATATTACTGCATGTGGAAATCAGACATCCAAGTCAAGGAAACCAAATTCCTTTCTGAAATTCATAAAGTAAGCTGCACCCACCAGTGTTTTCATTCATCTTACGATAAGCATTTGTAATAGGTCAGGGGAAACATCTTCTACAAGTGCCCATTGCTGTCCATTTATGGAACCAGAAATCCCTGTCATCAGTTCAGATTTACACATGTAACTTTTAGATATCTAAAGCCAAATGAGGCAATTCCTACCCCTTCTTCAAGATTAACAATTCCCCATCATATGGTTTGCTTGTTGTTATTCAAGCAGTTGTACCTACAAGTGCTTCAGTGCGTCATAGGACAAACTTCTTAAAAGTGTAATTTAAAGTTACTGCTACTGTTTGTAAAAATATTTTATGGTCATATAAAAATTTTGCTGTATTAAGAATGAATATGCTATTAATAAATAGCAATGTCACTGCCGAGCCTAGTTACATATTCTAGAATCATAGCAGCAGCCAGAGGATACTGTAAAAATCTATAAAATGTGATTAGCTGTGTCTTAAAAAAGATCAGTTATCTAATAACCCCTTCTTTAAGGAACCGTCATAAAATGTGACTTTTTTCATTAAGCCCTCATTGAAATAAATATACTTAGCTAATTAAAATTAGCAGCAATGATAGTGAAAACTCATGCTGATTCACCCAGGAGAGTGATTATGGATATAGATATTTCCACTTTGGGGTCACTAGTGCAAATCCAGCTGGATCTGCAGAGATTTCAAACTATTCCAGATTAAATGTTTATTTGTTTATCTAATGAATTATGAATCTTGGTTTTGTTCCTACTGAACAGATGTCCAAAACCCCCTCAAACCTAGCACTACAAGAGGTAACAGCTGTCACTTTTGTTAGTGATCCTGTAAGGAGATAAAAAAACCCAGGACATATGTTTACACTGGACTGACTACTCCTCCCCTAGGGTCATACTATCACCCTGCTACAGGTCAAATGTGAAGTACAATATGTGAACAGGTCTGGAAATCCTAGGCAAATGATTTAAGAATATTATTTCGGTCCTTTATTTTGCACAGCTCTAGCTGTAGTAGATCTTTTCATTTTATATATATATATTTATTAATATTTTTGTTAAGGGTGTATTACTTTTTAATCATAAAAAAAGTCTTTCCCGTTAACAGATTACAGGTTAGTTAAGTGCTGGACTAGATTGTATTGAGCTAACCTCGTCTTTGAGAAGATGGACTAGATGATTTCTCGAGAGTCCTCCTAGCCTAATTACTTCAGAAACGGTAACACCACAGAAAAGAAATTTCACCAGTAAAAGTGAGAAGGCACCATATTTGTATGAGATACAAATAGAAGCATCAGAATTACCCCTTGAAATAAAGAATAGTCAGAACGTCCATGGCAGAGGTGTGTGGACGGTTTGGCAGTGGGGGAGATTTCCTGGGCTGTAGATGTACGTGGCACCACTCTCCATAGTATCAAACTGGAGATTTCCCTGAGCACTGCGCCCAAAACGGGCAGGCAGAGGGGGGAAAGTGGTATGTTAATGTTGCCATGTGTTAACACACTGTAGCTGAAGGGTATGTAGGCAAAGCAGATTACAAGCCACTGAAAAGGAGGGGTCCTAATGGAAATTCAGAGAGACGCTGTACGAGCAGCAGGCTTCCTACATTGTTATCTTCTGAGAACTGCATCAGCCATCTGCTGATGCACAATAAATAACAAAAAAGTATTTTGCCTGCAGACTGCAAGCATCACTGATAACCCAATAGGGAAAACTTTTAGTTGAGTGTTTTTCCTGCCCAAAGGATGACCAAACAAACCAAACAAAACAGAAAAACCCCAAAATTACCAAAACCAACACACACACCCCTCCCTTCCTCCCCCCCCCAAAAAAAACCTGGGAGAGGGAATATTATTTCCTTACCCACGCTAGATACAAACCCTACTGGATGCTGACCTGTGTTTTTTTTCTATTATCACTAAATGTGGATGGCTCAGTAAGTGCCATCCTACTCAGAGTCAATACTGAACCAATATTACAGCAGTAAAGATTATGTTTAATTATCATGGATATAATTAAAGCACATAGAATTACAGCAGCAATTATATTTTCACACCTGACAATTTAAAGAGGGACTTATCTTTCCCTGTTCAAAAATTAGGTGCCTAGTTTAAGTGAATTGTCCTTAGTACTTGCTGGATAAAGAAAGAGAGTTATCTCCAAGGTATGATTCACCTCATGTCTATTGGAATAACATAAATTGCCTTCTGCAGGTCTCTGTCCCTCCTCTGATTACGGATGGAATCTAGAGGACTAGTCCTTTAGTATAGAGAAAATGCTCAAGTTTCATGTGGATAAGTTTAGATGAGGTAATGATCACCCTTATATACCTTCCCCTTTCACAAGCACTTGCTTCAGTGTCTGGATGAGTTCAAATGGATGTATTTAAAGGTGAGGATTTCAGGGTTCCTGGAGCTGTGTATGAAACACTCACTGTCTCCTACAAATTGTGCTTTGTGTGTGGCAATGCAGAGGGTGGATTTTGGACTCAAGATTGTAAATGAATCATTCATTAGTAAAATAATCTTTGGGGGAAAGGGATCGCAGGGAAAATGATGAGCTTATTCCTCAGTGGACAGTGCTAATAAAGTGATCTTAGTGGCCTTGATGGGTGCTGGGAGGAGGTGGACAAAACTGTGTTAATTATCAAGAAAGGCTTGGTGTAAGCTAACACTGAGAGACAACTTAGCCTCTTGCACTCATTCAGCTAGGAAGATGATTTCTCAGAATCATGGGAAAAACCACAAAGGAATTTTGAGAGAACATGGAATCAATCTATACATCTGCTGTGAACAATTTATTAGTTATTTCCTCCTGTCCACAAATTCTCATTTTTTACCTGGCAAATTTTCTTCTGTTTCAAAGGTTAAAAAAAAAAAAAAAAAAAAATTCAAGAAAGGACAACCTTTTTTTTTTTTGGTGTCACGTAAACAGTAGCCTGCACATAGACTCTTCCTATTAAAAAGCACTAGATAATATTAATAACTATGTCAAAATAGTTACATCTGTAGAGTTTTTGATTTCCATTTATACTGAGTATCTAAGTGAGGTTTTACGCTTATGCTGGCCACGCAGCTTTACCTGACAAAGAGAAAAGGCAAAGAACAAGGAGAAAATACTTTACCATCTTCAGAGATGATAAATCTGAACAGTGCAGGACACTTGACAAAGACAATTTCACCCACACTTGCAGGTTTCCAACATGTAATATTGTCCCACATTCCCGGGCAACCTATAGAAGAGAAAGAGGAATGAAATACATTAATGGTGGAAATCCATTCATTTCTTCACTCAGTTATTGTGCTTTATAGTTGGTTCTTTCTTCTACCCATAAAAATATGCTTGTTTATAATAATTAATAGTATCATTTTCTAATAAGCCTTCCCTGAAATAAAATAACATTCATTCCTAGGAATAGCATAAAATATGTAGTTATGTGGCACAATACTGTGCAGACTTTACCCTGGCAGAAGATGACACTTATCAGTCCAGTTAAATCACTCCGACACGCACCAGAAACAAATTTTCCCTTGAGCATGAAATCTACCTCCATGTAGCGATAGTTTAGTATAACTGAGCTAAATATTTAGGCATCTTTGATTTTAATTCTATAAATTTCTGTTGGTTCTAATGCTTCTCCAAGTTTGGGTACTGGCACATTTTGGAATTTGACTCTGGGAGGTGACTGGAAACTGAAAAACAGATTCTGTTTTATCCTACAGCCGGTTTTGTGGATACGTGAGAGAAGTTCATCTCTTCCATGCTGTTCATTTTCTTAAAAAAATATTGGAAGTATAAATGTCTTTCCTTAGTAAAGAACTATGGTAAATCATTCAATATATTTGCTCTAGAGAACGTAAACTCACAACGTCAAAAGGATGATTTTGACCTCTGATGATCTCTTGCATAAGCTAAAGACAGAATCAGGTCCTAAACAACTGTTCAGTAGTTAGGCTTCAGGCAACAAGCTTTGAATTAAAGATCTGAGTGGTAAAGAACAAACCTCCTGTTACAAGTGTGCAGAAAGAAGAGGCGATGGGATTGTGGGTGTGGGAGGTGTCTTCTCAAAAAGATATTAAAAAAAAAAAAAAATCAGGTCCTGTGTGCTAGTGTAAATCCAATCAAGGAGCCCAGCTCCTGCTTCTTTCCGATCACTGTCAGAGACACAGCAAACTGCTTCAAGCAGCAGCTACTTATGCATGACTTCTCCTACTCCTCCATGACTTGTAAACCATCATCTTACTAGCTCATAAACCTAGAATACTGTGCACAGAAAACTCAGAGTAGTCTCCCAAATTTCCAACTAATGTCCGAAACAAATTACTTAGTGAAGGAATCTCAAATGGGGATCATCTATCTCAGCAGGACAATAATAAAATACTAGATCTAAATATCTCCACTGCTTATTTGCATTTGATGTTGAGATCAAACACATAATCTTATCAGCTGTTAAAAGCCCCAAGTCCCACAATTTTCTATGTGGTTTTCTGTTGATATACTCCTCCTTTGACTATGTACCAGGAAAAATATGATCTTCAGTAAAAGCAGATAATACTTCAAAATATCATAATTTCAGGCTGGCACAAGTACAATATAATAAGGTTTGGGTGATCAACTTGCAAAAACAGTGTAGGCTTTATCAGCTTTAGTGATAGCAGCAGATTTTCACCACTGGAGAATGTATGCTCACAGGGCTGGATTTAGTGTATTTTTTTCCCCATCAGCTTCAGTGGCAGCGAATAAAGCCCTACGTTTTCTCACAAAAAATAAGCCAGTTACTACCATGTGTGCTGGATAGGGCAGGTCTGAGTGATGCAGTGTTCAAAGAATTCGGTCAGTCTCAAACAACATAGTTACGATGTTATAATGATGCCATATGATAAGCAGTTGATAATCATTCTTTCAAATTAAAGGATGCAGCATCAGATCACATCATGTAACTTAATAACCATATAAAATCCTGATCCTATTAGCTAAAAATCCCTCAGCTTTGCCAGACCCACCAGAATACAATATTACTGCAAAAATGATATTTAATTAATCACGGGAGCTGGAAAAAAAGGAATCCTTTACATTTCCCTCTCCTCTCTCTTTCTTCCACTCCTACCCCAGGTTGTTTCCTTTGCCAGATGGAGATCTCATTGTATGAATATTGTGATTCACTGGAACATCTCCAAAAGTTTTAAAGGCTGGGGTTTGAAAAGTTTTGTGATACAATCAGTGTACTAAAGATGGAAATCAAGATCACATTGAGTGCCACTGGATTTTATTGTCTTTGATAGCTAGTGTCTGTCCACTCAGTAGGAACCATATTTAACATGTAAATATAAAGATGTGTAGCAATAGGTTTATAGTTCACTGATGTATGGCACTCTGTATGAAAGTAAAGGATATGTAAATATCCATGGTAACGAGACATTTGCTTACAAGAGGTGTTAGAGAGAGTCAAAGTGGCTAATGAGACCTTCTGAGAACCACCTGCTGGCCTTGCTCCCTTAGATTAAATGAGTTTGGTAGGAATAGGGAAAGCTTTCTTATTTTTCTTATTACTTCGATATCAGTTGTCTTCTAAACACTGGCATAGCAATAGATACTGCAAGCCAGCCCAGAGAAAAGCAAGGAAATCCTCATACTGCAGAAAAGAAAGTGTGGACATGGAATAAATATTTCCTAGCACTGTGTTTCAAATTCAGTTATACCAGGTGGCTTTTTTTTTTTTTTTTTGGTAACAGTATGCAAAACTAAAAAATAGCCCTATTTTAAAAGACATTATAAGTTCATTGTGCTAGAAAGCACTGATGTGATAACATTGGAAAATAGGGGTAAGGAAGAAGAGAGTCAAGTAGCTTGCCTGAATTATTGAATTAGGTGAGTGATGGAGATTGGAGATCGGAAAGAATTCATAATCAACGAGAATGTTGTCTGCTCCTGCCTGGAAAAGCATACTTGAAACAAACAATTTATAAGAACAAGGGAAAGGATGAAAAAAAATTAAATGTAATAAAGACCTGCATGTACAACCCCCTTACTTTTGTAAACCATGATCCAGCCAGCAACTCCTGCTGGGTGAAATCTGCCCACGGAAATCAATGTGACTTGAGTGTGAAACTGCACAGTGGGGTTCCCTCTGGCACTAATGGTATGTCTCCTTTGCCATGTGATGTAGGGATGCCCAAGCTAGCTTTGGAAAAGGTAGCTCAGACACTGCAAGCAGCAAGGTGCAACTTCTAGTGGGCAGATTTTCCTAGTTCTTAGCATGTTAGAAATCAGTAATAACAAAAGATAGTTTTAAAGAATAAGATTTTATGTGGGCCAGAGTGAAAATGATTGTTTGACCAGATCATCTCAAAGGTCCCTTCCAACCTAGACAATTCTATGATTCAATTCTATGAAAAGTGGTGGTCTTGCTAATGAATGGTCTTGAAAAGAGGGGACATTACGGAAAGCACCAACTCTGCCTTGCCTTCCCTTCCCATGTCTGCACTGCAACCTGCAGACTGAAATTCATGTTTGGTAAACTTTGTGGGATTCATCTCAGTTAACATACATGGTGTAAATCTTGGCATCTCATCTTGGCTAACTACTTATGCCCTCCATAGCATGGGCACAAATGCACTTCATCTTATTCAGCTAGTCAACTCCTCTCCGATGGGATGGACGATCCTTTGGGTGCCCCTATCCCTTGTCATTGACTTTTGAGGAAACACGAAACAGTCATTCAACGATAAAATTGGATTGGTTTAACTTCAGATGGCTAAGACTCACCCTTTTACCCTTATTCAGCTAACTGAAGTTTCCTCCATAGTTCATGGGGATAGACTTTCCAGATAGGGATAACCCTTTTTTAAGGTAGTGGTGGTGAATCACACTGTGTGCTTCCATCTCTCCACTGACTACTCTCAGCAGAGCAAGGCTAAGAACTAGCTTAGCCTACACAGCTGCCTATTCAATGACTGAAGCTTATATTCCTCGTAGGGTCTACGGGTCTTTTGGAGCAGACATGAACCAACTCTGCCCTCTGGGTGGAGGGCTGACCAGTGGCTGTGTAGCATCCCTTAACCACTCTCCAATCCTGAGCAAAGAATTCCGGCTGAAGGCTGGGACATGTTACAGTGAGGGATGCCAACATAGCTGTACAGCTCCTGAGTAGTCCAAACCACCAGGAAAACACAGTGGCTGCTTATGAAAAGCCATATGATCAAGCCCTACATCTCTGCCTCAAGCTTTTTCTTGTAAAATTTTTAGACTTCAAGCTCTGTGTGGCAGGATCCACCTTGTATTATTCTTGTGAAATGTACTTCAAAATAAAAAGAAAAAACAGTCCTGATTTCACCTGAATCCACAATACGGATTTTATATTAATTTCATATGAAGCCCAGGACACCTACGTTTAAATTCAATATTGTTGAAGCTGAGGGGGGACCCTCATATACCTACGGATGGATCTGACTTGGCATCCACTGAAAAAGAAATGCTCTTTCAGAGAAAGGCCAAATTTTATATCAAGGAAGAAACCATGGGTATTTACCATTCCAGAATACCCTGATGCAATTTTATAATTATATCTAGCACTAAAAACGGTCTCATCATCCTCCCTCTGTGGAGTTTCATGCAAGCCTTGTTCCCATCCTTTGCTTCAAATTAAGCCACTCAGAGCAAAACATTTTCTCTCTAACCTGGTACTCCTGGCAGCTGAAATGTTCCCTTTTTACCTCAAATGTCTGGACAAGCACCAAGGAAAAAAAAAAACAAAAAACAAGTAAACCATGCTGGCAGGATAACAGTCATAAAGAGCTCTTCTGAAACTGCTTACAGTCCCTTATCTTCTTTTTCTCCTCTGTCTAGGGCTGTCTTGAGACACCCAGTTTTGATAATGGCTAGATATAAGACCCGACTTTAGGCAGCCCCATAGCTGGAGTTCACCAAGTTCAAAGAATGGACCTCACTTTAAATCCACTGCAAATAGAGCCTGTTATCTTCCACCAATAGAGAGTCACTATGTCACCAGAACTATGTACAAGCTGTTCTTCTTCTATAGATTCGTGTCCTATTTTCTCACGGTGCCTCTACTACAATACTCTCATTTACACTCTCTATATTTAAAACCTCTCAATAGTACCCACAACAACCTCCCATGTCCTTATCCTGTCTCTAGCACAACATGTCTCCTTCTCATCTCTGCGAACTTTTTGGCAAGAGAAGGTGCAAAAGCAGAGACATGTTTTTCAGATGGCAAGACCCTGTGTACTAATTCACTGCTCACTCATTCAATTCTCTTAATAAAGTGGATAAGTCTTTTCTACCCTCCTCTGCATGAAAATAATTATTTTAACATCTTTCTTGTACCCAGCATACCATTTTCACAAAACATATAGGATTTTGCAGCTTTGAGACTAGTGTGCCTCTGTCAAATGTTGCTGACTTTACTCAGTGATATCAAAATTATTGGGTGAAGTAGGGGAAGTGAAAAAAGGAATGACAGGACAATGGACAAAGGGATTTATGTAGTCATACATATACAAAAGGGAATAGACAAGAATTTGCATAAACTCTTGGGAAATCAAGAAAAAAATTAAATACATGAACATTAGGCTTCTGTATTTTTCATGTAGGGAAATAAAAGCTTGAGATGAAAATCCATCCTTTTGGCTTACAGCACTCAGTTTGATTTTCAGTTCCTCTCCTCATTTATTAGTTTAAAATATCACCTTCAAGGTCATATTGCCTTCAGGAGAGTAATATCAAAGGAAACGTATTGCTATAAGCCAGCATATTAAATTGAATTATGCAATGCACAATAACTTTTAAAGGGCATACTACATATAAAACCTTTCAGAGGGAGGGGGAATATGAGATGGGTGCTCTCTGTTCATTCATAAATCTAGGTAAATACAAAATAAATAAGGGTGTAAGCAAGGCCTGGGTATGGGGCCTAGGTTTTCAAAAGTATTTGACATTTCAAAGTAAAGGTATCTTACAGGAGCTCCTATTACAGAAATGGTGGTTCTGTAGGTGTTTTGAGTTAGGCAGCAAATTTATAACACTGTCAGACTCAATAGTCTCTTTTGAAAGTCCAGGCCATAAAAGAGTAGAAAAGAAATATCAACTGAAATTCAAGAATAAATCATTAAAGGGAAAAAAAAAAAAACAACCAACCACAAAGGGGAAAAAAAACTCTAAAGGAAGACATTCTGTATTGGAAAAAAGAATACTTGTTCATTCACACAGAAAAAGAAAAGTTATTCCTTCCTTGAAATGTCTTATATAAAAAACAGGCATGAAAATACAAGGGGAAGCTGAGCACACAAAAAAAGGAGAGGTTTTTTCCTTCACAGTTCTGCTCCTGACAAATTTTGGAATTCTTTAAACAAAGTCTATTTATTCTTTCAGCATATGTAATCCTCACAAGCTATCCCACAAGAATTTGTTCCTTTACTCAAAATTTTGCTGCTGCTCCACCAAGATGCACCTTGCATTGTCTAACATGGTATTCATTTACCTTAAGAGTATAAATATTATAAATGTAAATCTGAGCTAAGTTCTTCTACATTTCTTTTACAGTGCTTGAAGAAAAACAGGCATCTCCGGAGGGAGCTGCTACAGGGTTTCTAAGATAAATTAACCTCTGGAGATGCGTATTTTCTTCCACTGATTAGGAAAGGCACTAAGAGCAAGCCTAATTCTAGGCTTAAACCAGACAGAATTAGAGCAGAAGAATTCCACTTGTATAGTCCAAGAGACTCAGCTAGGGCTGTATGTGGAGAAAAATAAACTGTGGTCAAACTTACCAGAAGTTGGCCCACCTTAATATTTTCCATTACCTTTCTCTAAATAACTGCTGCCTCTGCTATAAAGTTATGCAACACTATATTACGACTATTTAGAATCCATTGTTTACGTCATAATAATTAAATAAACTATGATAGCATTTTCTACTGTACATCATTTTCAGCAAAGTGAGTTGTTTTATGGGATGGCGTTTTCAGTGATCTAAGTTGTACTAAGTGTAGCACTGTTTTCAAAGAACTATTAAAAATATCAGCTTAATTTATGACAGAGAAAATTGGAAAAAATTGTTTGAGATATTTCACTTCTTATGTCCCAAGTTAATCCTATATAATATTAAAAACTAAAAATCAAAGAGCCAGAAGCAGTGTTTTTTCTTTGATTTGAATTATGGGTTTTATAACACAACAAAAGAAAAAGATGGGCTGAAGAGAGTAGGCTTTAGGCCTCGATAAATTAAGAGCATATGCTTTGCATTTGCCAAACATAAATTGTATATTTTAGAACTGGGAGCTAGTCTGTTTTACCAGAGTTCAACAGAGAGGATTTCAGCTGGTTTGGACATTCTGCATCCCTCAAAAACCTTGATTCACCTTCTGACCACCTTAGGACTGAGCCGCTCAAATTATAAATTAGAATTCTATCCTTATTCCTACCATTTTGGTGAGGGAAAAAGTAGATACAAATACACACACAAGTCACTGTTTGACCATGATCTGTCTCAGAGGTGAGAAGAGAATGATGATCTTCTCATTTGTGAAAAACTTCAACCATTAGGACTACTCTTCTCAAGAAGGTGGGAGGTTCCTGTCTACGTCTCATGAAACTCACCTCAAATGGAAAGGTTAATACCAAATTATTAATTCTTTCCTTGAACATCTTATACATGGCAGAGATCAGCCTTCAAATAACAGGAGCTATTCTCTATATTTAGGGAGGTATAAACCTTTTTTCTTCTTTTAAAGCTATTTAATTTTTTACTATCACAGGATATTTATTCTAAGCTCACCCTTATTGCTCTTCTTGCATTTTATCTGCCAAGAAAACCTCATCCAAGAAAATCTCCAGAATCCTTTAAGTGCTGCCAACCAATTAGCCTTAGGTGAGCTTTGGAGAGTTTTAAAGGGAAACTTCAGTTTGGCGGAATCTTTGGAACCTTTGTCTAATTACACAGAAAAATAAAAAGCCAATAATCTGGGAAATTGAGAGGTAGTTGTTTTGGTTTTTTTCTTAAACTTGCTTTAAATACAATAAAAAAGATTGATTATTTGTCTATGAGAAAGTCACCGCTTTGCTGTTCTGGAGGCAGAGAGGCTCTGTGAAATTACTCAAAAAATTGGGAGATTTTATTCCAACACTGCTGGAGGACAGAATGACACCTACAAGCTGCCAGAACCTGAGCCAGTGCCAAGCTCACCATCTGAGGATAATCTGGCATCACTCAGGACATGGGTTATGTGAGATCATGAGATACTGCTGGAGGCAGAACCCCTCACTTCTTCTATTGCCATATAGCTGAAATGATTGTTATTGCTCTACCCGACCCCCCGTCATTCTGACTCACTTCCCTTCCTTTTTAGAAGAAGGGATCACGCACTTTTCCTTACCAACTCTATCTTCCATTAATTCTCCAAGCTGAGAGAGAGGGGGGGAAAAGGAGGTTGTTCCACCAGTGCCTAGCAGGCTTTTCATACATCACAATGCTACAAATTTTAATCCTTAAATGACAGAGCTCATTTCTGGGAAGAACATGGTAAAAACACCAGCTGAAGTTTGCAGAGTTAGAGAAAAAAGCAACAGAGCAAAAACCAGAAGGGTATGTTTCTCTTCCACAAAGCCTTACCTTCTTCTGTCAGATCCTACCCTTATGGATCCTCCCCTTCAGAAGGGCAGCCCACCCATAAAAAGGGATGGACAGGTGGGTGGAGCACTATCAGCTGTGTCTTACATTTTTAAGTAGTTTCAATTAACAATATTAACTAAGCCTACAACTGGCTGGGGTAATAGAGGATCTGGATAGAAAGAAATACATATTTTATATTTATACATACAGAATATATAAGTTATTATAGATAATATTTTTTTCCCTACAAGTATTAATGTGCCTCACAGTGAACACCGGCTTTCAACTAGGGCTGTGGGTAAGGAATGTTTCCAAACTCTATAGCTGAACAGTTTGTTGTCACTTTTGCCACCCATGAAGAGTAGTGATATTTGGCCCATTATGAGTTTTATGGGCCTGTGAAGAAGACCTCTGTAGAGACCACTAGGACGACTAGTTGCCATGGATACAGAGAAAATAGAAATTTTTTCAGCATGTATTTTTGGTGTTTTGGAGTCTGCATTCCTTTGAAAATGGAGAGAGGATTTAGTTGCATGGAAGAAGATTTAGTAGCAGGTCTTTTGAGCATTGAGGTTTCCCAGTAATAAATTCAGGGCTTCAAATCTGTTCTATCACTAAAGAAAAAAAATGATAACATATTCCTTTGATTTGTTAGTTTCTAACTAAGCTCACAACACACTGAAGTGGGACCGAAATTGGACACAAACCTTGAAACAGTCCCTGGGTATGGGGTTACACTTGGTTCTTAAAAAAACCCCAACACAGTAGAATCAGATTTTCAATGAGACTTATTCAGGCAAAGCCTGAGGTCAACAATTGCCTTGTCAATAACATTTGTCAGGAATATTGACTTGTTTCTTAAAGGATAAATAGGTCAAAGAAAACAGACACGTTAAACAACTTGGACATTGAAAATAGCAACTGACCTCAAATCTATATGACTGGTAATTTCAGAACTTATATGAAATTCTGTTACACATATATTAAGTCCCCTCAAAGGAATTCACAAATGATCATTATTTAGGTTTCATGGTAGCTCTAGAGATAAGAAGGCTTTCTGCTCTTTTTACAGCTGGAAAACAAAACAAAACAAACAAATAAATACTGACATTGAAAGTTAAACACCCTCCAGAGCAAAAGTTGTAATCGAGCTCAGAAGCAAGCTGACCCTTCATATTCAGACTCCTGTCCTCCCCACTTCCTTGCTTTTCTATTGTTTATAAATAGAGTTATCTCTGTGGAAAAGGCACGTCTGTAGTAGAAGACAACTTATAACAGGTCTTGGACCAAATTAATTTCTGATGTAACCCCAGTGACGCCAGTGTGGATACTCTTGAGAAGCGTTTATTCCTTGTTTACTCCTTCAAATCTGAGAATGAGAAATGACTGAATTAAATAACTTAATTTCTTCCAGTGTGCAAATTCCATAATCTCTCCTGGATATTGTTCTAGTGGTGAGTCAAGCAATCCTTTATTAGAGCCCATGGGACCTTATGATCTAGTGGAGGAAATGAAGGAAATAAATACGTTATAAAAAGCCAGTTCATACTCTGTTAAGAGGCATGTTAACACATTACATTTCATGCTCATGAACAGGAAGGCAGAAGCTTTTCTAGTAACTGAAAAAGAAATCTTGAAGCCAAGGTGTGATTTAATAACTATATCAGAGTTTAACAGAGCACGTCTCCTGTTTCATACTGAACTTTTCTGACTGCCTGCAATGTATTCAGAGAGTAGAAAAAATAACACCAAAAATTAAATGCAATCCAGCCTTACAAGGATTTACAAACACCTGGAAAATTTTGGTCAGTATGAAAGAGACTAAAGGAAACGATATTGTTATTCAGTAAATTCCCAGCTACTAGGTGCCTTCCTGACAAAAGTAAAGGTATATAAAGATGTACAACTTGACCTGGGCGGGTTGATGTTTCCCCCCGGTGTCTCCCCCCGCCTTTTTTTTTTTTTCCTGGAAAGGTTTTTTTTTGTAGAGAGGGAAGGGGAAGTAATGGGATGGAATGCAGACTGGGAAGGAACTACCAACGTCATCACACTCAGACCGGCACTATCACCAGCAAGCAGAGGTAACATAAATTAATCCAGAAACAATAAATGTGTACACTCTGCTCACAACTCTATATTGTGTAAGCTACAAAATATGAAATCTCCCAACAGCTTATAGTAAAGTATTAAAACCCCAAACCTATAAACACTATAATGAGACATAGGAAGACATTAGAAGCATTTCCAGCATTTAGATACTTGATATTGGGTGAAAATGCCCAGAAAAGCATAAGAAGTGTACACAGGAAGGCCCAAAATTACAGTAGTGGCAATGCGAAATCTGAGCTGCTAGAGACAAGATAACTCCCCTTCGTTTGCCTTTAGATCAGAACAAGTGTGGTGGATCTCCCTTTCTTTGTCTAAAGGCTAGAAGGACACATGAAGAAATGGGAAGTAGTCATTGGAGAGCGCTGAAGCTGCCATCACCACTTAATGAGTTAAGGTAGAGGACCAGTAGCACCAGAAACATACAGAGATATGTATGTAACCTCCAAAACTGCCGGCTTAGTCACTACTTGCATAAAAGCCATCAGAGTGGTCATTGCAGGAAGTGGTATTTTGGGAAGCATGTGGGTTTTAACCATATTTGGAAAAAAAGTGTCTGCAGATCCTGATTTTCCTTTTGTTTATTCCTGTAAATGAGGAGTTAATTCCAAAAAAGTCAATGAGTTTCTGCATATATAAAGCTGCTAAAGGTCAGAGACTAATTGGTTTAGAGAATTTAAAGATGGGTTAAAAAAGAAATATGAAAATTAATTAGGTATATTATTCCTTCTCCCTCTCCTCACTAGAAAGGGCTAAAAACCTAGTAGGAAGAGAAATTGTTCTGTGGTGTTGCTCACAAATATGTGTGGGCAGGCAATTACACTGTCATATAAAGTAATAACTAACTATGAAAATCTGCACACATATAATCAATATTCTTTTACTGGTCATATTTAGTGGAATGTGGAATAATTGTGGAAAACCAGAAAATAAGCCTGAAGGGACCTGTGGAGGTCATAGAGATTATTCCTTGCACACAGGCAAAATAAACCACAACTAAAATATCTAAAAGGAAGTTTGGGAGTTCTCAGTGTCTGTGACATTCTTATTAGCTGGACAAGGGATGAGGAAAGTACATTGCAAGGCACAATTCTGCAAACTTAATTTATAGAGTAAAGGTCCAGAAACTTCTTTATGTTTAAATAATTTGATATTTTTTTACTTTTGGGGACTGTGACAACATCAGTGTCATATTTAAAATCGTAACAAATTTCTTCATGGTACTCTGAGAGTGAACAGATGTCACACTTAGCAGATATAAAATTAACCCCTACTACAAAACCCAGTTAGATGTAGAAGTTATTTATAGGTATAGGTGTGTATTTATACAGGTATAGGGAATAGGTATATATGAACATATATCCTCAATTAGATTGTTCTGTCCATAGATTGGCTTTTTAGGGTACATGTAGAAGAAAATTTAGAAAGCACACAAAAAATGCTCTATTTGTAACTTAAGCAAGAAATCTTACTGATGTCAATGGGAATGATCAGCTGTTGTAATCATACTGTTTGAAGTTTGTTTTCATCAGTTCTCAATCCAGAAGAATAATGGGAAACAAATCAGTGGTTCTGGTATATCCTGTATGAAGACAATTATGAAATAGTTCTACTGACTGGGAGTACTGTATTTAATTTTGTTCTAGCTTATTGAATTACTGTAATAATGGGTTCTGTTTTAAGTATTTTGCAGGTTAGGAAAGAAGGGGTAGAATTATATTAGTCATTTGGCTGTATGACCAAAAACCTGGAGTAGATTCAAGCACTTTCATGTCTTGGGAACAAAGATGAGGCATGTTCTTAAAATGTATACAGCAGTCCTTCAGTACATTTTAATTAATTGTTTGTGGTCATTATTTCAATTTGGCTCTGCTCTTGTTACATGGTTTGGGCATACTCTTGTTACACACTCTAATAATTATTTTTCTCTTCTAAAGCATTTCATTGTGCATTGACTTCTATTTCCAGTATTTTTTTTCACACAGGTCCCAGTTACTCACTCAATTATGGATTATTCTAACCCTGCCTTTTGTTTTGGTTGTGATTTCTAGTTGCATTGTTTCACTGTGCTTCCTTTGATTTGTTTTTCTGTAAGGGAAACAAACCAATCGATTCTAGCAACTGTGTGAGCATGAAATGTATGGCTTGATTATCAAAAGTGCAAGCTGCTGGGGAAAGGCAGGCATTCAGGAAGTCTGAAATGGCTTTTAGGGTAATCAGAAAGGCAAGGAAAAGGATCAATAAGAGGAGGACTTCCAGGTGCTTGTCCACAAGACTCAACTATCTGCTCTTGAAGGGTGAAAATTGCACCATCAAACTTCAGACATATACCTTACCCACCAAAGCCAGTTGGGTAAGATTCCCACTTGGTTTACTCAAAAAAAACCCAAAACAAACAAACAAAAAAACAAACCACACCAACAGAAAATAAGATGACATATGTGAATTGTGGAGAAAGAGGAAATCTCGCGCTGGGAAGTGAAATAGGCAGCTAAACTCTTTGATATTATGCATATACCTTGAGTGGAACACAGCTCGCATATTAAGACACCTTAATTTAGGCATTTTAATGTGCAAACTGAATGTAAATCTCAGTATCTACCAATTGTACAAGGAGTATTGGCAGACTAGCTAATAACATTAATAACGGTGGTGATGAGGAGGAGGATAATAATAATAACAATAATAATAAAAATAGATGTCTAAAATCTAGTGACGTAATTTTTTCCTAAGAAGGCCATTTTCCGCTAAATACAGTTCTCTTTTCTGAAACTCGTGTTGAAAATGCCTGTTGAATTCCGTGGGTGTTGAGGCTGAAGGGTGGCAGCAGCAGAACCTCACCTGGAGAAGGGCGAGAGCTACTCCTGGTGCTGAGGGTGGGACGCTCCCACCGCCTGCCGGGTGTTTCCCGTACCTCTTGTGGTAAAAGGTGTATTTAGTTTATAAATTATCGAAATCTTAAATATATGGTTTGTTAGTGGTCTTTTCAGAAAACAAGCCAGTGGCAGCTATAAATATATTATTAGCTAGGAGATGAGGTTTTTTGGATATTTCGGTATGGCTTGAGGCTCAAAACTACACGTTAAAAGCCAAACTGCCTGTAAACTACATTTACAGTGTGGTGGAAAAGGCAAGTAATTCCTTTGATTCATCTGTAAATCATTTATAAAACACTATGTATTCATTGAGCTGTTAAAATCATGAATCTTCATGGCATCCAGGAGCAAAATTCAGAAACGAAAAGAGGAAGAAAATATTTATTTTAACTACAATCAATCTGAAGTATGTATTCTATTCTATTCTATTCTATTCTATTCTATTCTATTCTATTCTATTCCTTTCCAACTATCTTGCAGCATTAATGCATATATTTGAAAAAATAAACAAAACCAAAAGCTGGCTTAGAATTGGACTCTAACATTCAATGTTCCCTTAGATATGAAATGAGAAAAAAAACAGATCATGCATCAGTAGGAGAGAAGGTGTACAAACCTACTTCTGAAGTATCTGAAATTAACAAATTATCTTAAAATGTATATCAAAAACAGACTAGTCAAATCAACTTTTTTTATCCTTTTAAATTTTTTATTTCTTTTTTTTTCACTATGGAGGAGCCTACATGTCCACTTTAAGCAAACATTCTTTCAGCCAGCAAACGTGAGATTAATCTCATCTTTAGACTTCAACGTCTATTGCTTAAGTATCACTGCATCACAGAATTGCCTATTTCTGTGATGGAATTCATTTTAGAAAATGAAATATCAAGCTGGGAAGCATATAGCACAGTCCAGGATCATTTTTTTCTAGTATAGCATGCAAATTTCTTCACTCTAATTTGAATTATTTCAACACATTAAGCTTTATGACCCCCCCTGAAAATAAAACACATGAGAAGACTAGAGCGCCTCTTCTGTGAGGACACGCTGAAAGAATTGGATAGTTCAGCCTGGAGAAAAGAAGGCTCCAGGGAGACCTTATAGTCCCTTCCAGTACCTAAAGGAGGCCTACAGGAGAGACAGAGAGGGACTCCTTATAAGGGAGTGTAGTGATAGGACAAGGGGTAATGGTTTTAAACTGAAAGAGAGGAAATTTAGATTAGATATAAAGAAGAAATTCTTTACTATGGGGGTGATGATACACTAGAACAGGTTGCCCAGAGAAGTTGTGGAGACCCCATCCCTGGAGGTACTCAAAGCCAGTTTGGGTGGGGCTTTAAGCAACCTGGTCTAATGCAAGGTGTCCCTGCCCATGGAAGCGGGGTTAGAACTAGATGATCTTTAAGGTCCCTTCCAACCTAAACTTTTCTATGATTCTGTGACATCTTTTACAAAAAGCTGTAAAACTGCATGAAATTGAGATATCTTTCCTTTTTTTCTTCATTATTCCTTCTATTTCACGGGAGGAATTTGTGGAAGGCATTGCATATCTTCTTTTCCTCCCTTTTGCCAGGAGCAAATTACCATGCATATTCTGAGTCAGCAGTGCTGGCTAGAAGCTCACAGGGAAAGCCAAGGATCTCCCTTTCCCCACCCTCATCCTCCCTTGCCCAGAAACTAACAACAATGAATATTGGACACGCAGTTCCTACTGCCTTCCTTTTCCAGTGACAGAAGAATCCATAAAACTCAGCAGGTACTGCAGTGTTGTCTCCACTTTCTAAATCTCTTCAGCATCCTGCAGAGGAGATTGAGATCTGATCCATTGTAATCTCCAACAAAAAAAAAGGGCATAATTTAAGTGTCTAATGAAGTAGAAATATGGAGAACTTTGTTGAAAAAAAATATGGCTTAGTAAGGTCTCAGGGAGTCAATATTTAAGATGTTATTATGGATGTAAGATACTTTGCACTTCTACTTTTGAAGGTAAGTAAAACTGAATTATCTCATTTTTGCCATGGTGAGAGGAATACATACAGATGTTTTTCTACCACTTAGCAGATTGAATAGTTAATAACTTGTTATAGTACTGAAACTTGCTCATCTGTCTGAAGATGATTTAACTTACTGTTCTTCAGTTTTATTTTGCTGAGGAAAAATCAATATGCACAATCTGTCAGGAGTCCAAATTATTACACTTATTCAATTGCATATATTATTGAGTAGGCAGTTTCCTGTAATGAAGTTCTTGGCTTAAGTTTGTAAGGTATATTAAGAAGTAGTGGAAGTAGCTCAGAATAAGCTGAAACAAACAATGAACTTGTACAGTTGGGCAATTTTAGTCATTGGTCACCTGTGTGAGGGTATCTGTGCTTGGTGAAGTTTCATAAGAAAAAAATATTTCACACTAAAGAACAGGCTGAGAAGACTATCTTGAGTCTTTGGTGTGACAACACTTGATCCATGACTAGAGCTTTCCAAGTGATCTTACAATACACACAGATACCAAAAGGAGTGATTCTAAATAACAAAATGTCATATGTCAGAATGTGACAGAAAACTAATACATTGGTGAAAAGGAAGTTATTCTTAAGAGTGTACACAAAATCTTCTAATTGAAGTTATTAACAGAAAGCTATTGGAATTGCTTATAACCCTTTCTTGTTCCCATCACATTTACTGTTCTCCCGCTAATGGTCTAAGTACAGGCAACCACTGCCATTAACAAAGCAAGCAGTAACTGGCAAATGTGCTTGCCAGAGTGGGATTCAACTGACCAGTTGCCAATATCTACATTTCAATAGTCCTCAAAATGTTTGTAGTAATACATAGAAATAGGCAATTCTAGACAACAATGTCTCTCATCTGAAAGCAGACATTTGAAAAAGGTCTGATGAGTCATTCCCTCAAAAAGCCAACTTTTGTCCATTGACAGTGAAGGCAGCATCAGGACAATAGCTGAGATAAAAATATCTGTGTCATAGAAATCTCAGATTCCATGACAAAAACTCCATACTGTCTCTATGCAACCTCCTCCTGACCTGATATTGTTCTCATCTTCATATCAAGGTATACAGAAGAATAACCACGGAAGTTCAAAAAAATGCCACCTTCAAAGTAAGCTCACAAAAGTCGCATTTTATCCCTGAAAATAAGGTCCAACCAGCTCACTTCCTGGGCTGTGCCACTGCCAAGCCTGTTAAATCCACCTTTAATGAGAGACTGAATGAAGGATTGAGTTGAACCAAGGCACAAATGGAAGGACACTACATGGTACTTGATGACTGTCATTGTTGTCTAATGTAAATGACAGACTGGGTGACCACAGTCTCCATAGGTAAGTAAAAGCAGGGATCTGGTCATGCTTCTCTGCAGCAGATCCCAGGCTGGAACACTGTTCTCTGCTTACACTTTTCTTGGAAAATCTTTGTGCATTCCACAAGTTCATAGCCCTGTCAGCTGAGGAAAAACCAGTGCCACACACTATGTCTCTTCTAGTGTCTCTGCTCCCTTTTGTGCTTCTTCCTAACACAGAGCCAGAAGAAGTCACAAGGATCGTGATTGTCATTACCAGTAGCAAGAAACATCATACATATGGGGGGGCTATTGTGGGATAGAATGGGAATTGGCAGGTATACTACAAAGTCTTCATCGTATCAGGGTGAAAAAACATATCCTTAACACGAACAAGAATCCTACTTTCAAACTGTATTGGTAGAACCTATTATATTCACTGGCTGTACTTTATTAATTCTTTAGCAACAGAAGTCCAAACCTGAGGAATTATAGAAAGGATCAACATTTGTATTTTGTCTCCATCACCTATTAGCTTATGTACCAGTATCTTTTACATCCTTCTAGGTTTTTATAAGCTGAAGCAAAGATCATAAATTATTGCCGTCTTGTCCTTTCCTTGCCTTTGAGTAATTCGTCTGATACAACTGAACTCTGTGGATGTGTGTGTAGTGTAATCTTGTAGTTTCTCTGTGAAAAACAACCAAACATGTCTCTGTTAGTCAGTGCTCAGAATATTTAATGTTAGCGTTTTAATTTTCTCTGTCTTTACAACCAGTGCCCAAAGATAGGCATTTTTTTCTCTAGTTTGATTAACATTCCTCAGCAAAAAAAACCCTTCCTTTATTTTTTTAGCAGTCTCTCTTAGGAAACTTGACTGTTTCTCTGCCTATTTCTGTCAATCACAATTCATGGAATCATAGAAGGGTTTGGGTCAGAAAGGACCTTTATGGCCATCTAGTCCACCCCCTGTGCGATAAGCAGACACACCTTCAACTAGATAAGGTTGCTCAGTGACCCATCTAACCCAACCTTGAATATTTCCAGGGATGGGGCATCTACCACCTCTCTGGGCAACCTGGGCCAGTATTTCAACCACCTTGATTCAGTAAATCCTTTAAGTTCAGATTAAGAAACCTGAATATACAGGTCTGTATGGAAACAGAGGGGGGGTTCAGCTGCCTCAGTGCTTGTCACTAGGACCACCTGACCTCCTGATTCTACTCCAATATCGTTACTCCTATAAGTCTGTGCCACATCGTCCAGCCCTGTGTGGGTGTCTCAGGCACCCAAAGTGTCTCAAATGGCACCGGATATCTGTCTCTATACAATAAACCCCTTTCCCCAGTGTTTCAGCTTCCCTAAAATCAATATTTTTACTCATACCATGACAATAATTCAGTAATAAAAGTCTGTGGGGAAGGGTCCGCACTCAGAAGTCTTCTGTTTTTTATCACTGATTTTGAGGGAGTCTGGGTGACTTAGTCTGAACATGGAACTTTTCGTAGATACATCAGGTATTTCCACTGTAAGGATTTAATTTATTTTCATAAAATTTTTAATGCAATCTGAGATGCTTCAGGGGATCAAGTTGCTAGCCCAGCTAGACACAGACCTCCTGTAGGCCCCATGTCAGAATGCCTTGACACCTTAATGAGGCATTTGCTGTTTATGTGCACCTGAATCTGATCCTAAAAATCTCCAAAGTAATTTGCTAATTCTTTTGCTTCAGAAACTTATTGGACACTAGAATGCAATTTGCATTCAAAGTTCATTCAGGATTTCCCTGAAATTTAGTCACTGGCAGTGCAGAGAAATTCAAAGTCAATCAGTTCGGTCTTAATCTATATTCCATTGCTAGAAATAAAGATCCTAGAAACCAGCCAACTGTGCCTGCCATTGATTCCAGCAAGAATCAAATTCACTCTCTAACTGCTGTGTTTTTCTCAGCAAGACTAACAATCTAAAGATGCAATAAAGACACTTTTATCAGAAAATACAGCAGACGGCCACAGAATACACCTTGGGAATAGGAACAAAAGAACATTTGCACAGAATTCTCTTTTAAAAGGATGTCCAGTTGTCTGACACCTGACTCATGCATTTTTACAGAAATATGTTTTTAGGACCTTCATGAAAACACAGTTTGCATGTAAGGAAAGACTTTAATTCAGCGCTGAAATGTCTCCAGTTTGGCCGAAGACTGCAGAGACTGCAGGAGCTACCTGGTGGGATACAGCACAAGCACACAATTTAAAAGGAGCTGCAAAGGTCTGAGGAAAATCATACTAAAATCATAGATGGTCAGTCAGTCGTAATTCAGATGACATGTTAACAGTCTTTTGGGAATTTTTTTCTGCTACTGTACTATAGACATTAAAGAGCTAAATTGTCACAATTTCCAGCTGTCCATGACTCTGAAGATACTGACAGATCACAGCAGCACAGGAAAGACCATCACTCATTTTATTGCCTAAGTTTTGCTGCTATTCATGATTCATTTTTTGACTGCAGTGTCCTGGTATATCGTGTGCACAATTACATATAATGCTCATAATTGCAGCTTGGAGCAAAATGAATGAAAAGAATCCCCCTGCCCAACAGGTAAAATCCATTGCAAATGCATCTACTACACTTTGCATTTGAAAATGGTTATTTAAAAAAAATAAATAAAATAATCAAAAACCCTGAAAGCAAGTAAATAAGCATGGGGGGCAAACCCTCACCAATAGTCTCTGCATATACTATAAAAAAGGTGTCCCCATTTACTCTAGATCAGCTTTCCATTGCACATAGCAAAAGGTAAGACAGAGCTTCTTGATATTATTTAACTCTGGAGAAAAGGAAAAAGAGAGGTGGTGTGGTTTAATGAACTAGCTGTCACCATAGAAACAAGGAACTCACAAGAGGAACTGTGTAAATAATTGATATTTTGTTTCAATGGTTAGGCAAAAAAAAAAAAAAACCAAACCACAAAAAACCACCAACCCATTCTGCTCAATTAAGTAACGTTTTGTACTTCTTTTTTGACTGATATAAAATACAGAGAGTTAGACAGCCAGATAGGAATTTTTATGTTTAGCTTTTTATTTTAAATTTTAACACTTTTTAAATTTTTACCCCTTATGAAATTTAATTAGCAATAATTCTTATTTAATTAGCAATGCTTCTGAAACAAGTTCTGCTGTGGTGTGTCAATACATTTTTATTTTCCAAATTTGTTAATGGTCATTATATTTCAGCCTAAATTATTTAAAAATTTAACCTGAACCTGCATTTTTCAGTTACTAAAGTTCTTGCAGAAAAATGCTTTTGTTCAGTCCTGCTCCCAGAAACTAATCTTATCTGAGTCAGTATCTTACCCAGGTGCCTGGAAAAATTCCATTCTACCTTTTATTTTCTTTCAACTTATATCCCTCGGTTATTAAAGAAGGACTTCTGAGCAGTTCTGGAGGTTACAAAAGCAATAGCTTTGAGAGAACCAGGTAGAAATTATTATAATGAATATACTATGGGATGGGAATAGTAGCTCATACATAAGCTTTGCAGTTAATGCTGTTTTCAGGGCTTTAGACATTAAATTCCAGTACTTTTGCTTCCCTTCGTTTCCCATCTGAATGGAAGTCCAGCAAATGCTGAGATGATGACTAAACTTAGATATATCAGCAGGGCTTGCAAAGGAGGCAGTCCTCTTTTAAACCACCAAAACATTGCCGAATCTGTTCAAGCAGCCCAAGCAGATAATAGAATTTTCTGCTCCATTACAGCAATTTTTGCATCTTTTCTCCGAGTCATCTTAGCTGACCGCTCCCAGGCTGATGACCATCTCACCTAAGTTTTAACTACCTTGGAGAGTCCGTATAGCTTAACTTGCTCTCCAGCTTCCCTCTTGAGCCAGTAGAGAGAAAATGGTCATTCTAGAGAACAATGTATGCCACAAATGTCAAGAGCCCACAAGAGTTTGAAAGGAATAGCTGTAAGGACAGACCCACAGCTCTTCAGTGGCTACTTAGACTTAGTTTAGACCAGACAATTGAGGTGTCACTAAAATCAAGAGAGACAAATCATATCCCCGGAGACAAAATAGTATATAAGAACTAGTAGGATTTGGGGTTAAGACCCTTAGGACAGAGACTAATGTATTCATATCTATCATATGTGCTTGTACAAAATCCATGGTAGAATACTGCTCTGGTTCTGCGTGATGCATCTATGGCCCTACACACTCCACTTTGCCATGGCTTAGTGATATACTGTGGGTGGCACATGGCACTGGAGAGAAAGAGATAGTATATTAGAGAAAAATTTTCTTGACACTGAGACATATGGGATTACCAAAGACCCTAATCATTAGGGACCCAGCATCCCTAATGAAGAGTGGTACAGAGGTCCCCAGTCTAATGGCAAGCTGGCTAGATCTGGAAGCAAATATTGTGGGCTTGCACAAGCACAGCACTGCCCTGCAGCATATTATTTCTACTCCCAGGACCAACATCTTAGCTGAGAGTTACAATGCCAAATAAATATCCCTGCTCAACTGCCATTACTATGTGCATCTTCACGGTATGTCTAGGGTAAAACAGGGATTGTTTTGTAATTCCCTGTTACTGGGAATCCTTCACCAGTAAAATTATTAATATATTATTTGTCTTCCCAGGCAGACCATATATTTAAGTATAGCTTGGATGTATATTATCTACGGATGAAGAAGAAATATGTTAGAGGTTTTTCCTAGAAATGGGAACATACCAGTGGTTCACTCACTGGAGGTGCATCCCGTATACAGCTGTCATTTTCTGTAGATCATTCCAAAGCAGTTTGTCTATGACACAGAACCTTTTCTTTCCCTGCACAGCTGATCCCAAACTTTTTCAATGACAATGCACTTCCAGGCTTTTGACTTCACTAATGTGGCTGAATTTAGAGTAGGCTCCCAACATCCCTTTTGAGAACAAGACTCTACAGAACCTGCAGCTTAGTTTATCCCTCGATTGTGAAGGTTTTGTTCATTCCTGTACTGCTACATTATTATCAACAGAATTCATACCACCTAACTTCAGACCTCCATAATGATTGCTTTAGTAGGCGATGGAGAGAAATGGACACTTGCCATACAATCTTTTCAACATAAGATGGATGTCTAAACTAGGTTTAAGCTCTGTAAGTACTTCTGAGTGTAAGTGACTTTAAGTACTTATTTTGATCTATTCATATAAAAGTCTAAATAACCAGCATTAATAAAAACCTCTCTTTTCTCTACAACCATATTTACGTGACATGAATCCATCCATTGTATCTGATGAACAGACTTCTAAAAAGTTTGTTGATAAATTCAGAGACGTTCAGCCAGGAGCTGAAGAATGAGCCAATGCTTGGAAAACAGAGATTAGTGAAGCTTTTTTTCTTGTATTTGCCTGAGAAAGAGTAAAGCTTGATCACCACTCAGGTACTGAGTGTTGCGCAGGTGTCTTGTTCAGCTAGAGACCTCTAGGGTATAGATGTCTGAAATGAGCACGAATCCTAACCCCAGTAGCACATAGTCCCCAACTTCTACCTTGAAATTCTTGTTTGCTTCTACCATCTTTAACATGAGGTCAGTAGAAAGCATTTTATGCAATGTCACATGGATAAATCCATCAGCACAAGAAAAAAAAAATCTTTGACCAAAGACAGATGTATTCAGGCAGATAAGAGCTACTTAAGTATCCTGGCTCAAATTGGAGCCAAGTAGAAAACATTTAGGTGCAGAGACATATTCTTAACTATACCCTCCCAACTCTAGGAATTCAATAACTTTTAAAAGCTGAGTGTGAGAAGAACAGTCCTAGTTCTATTGTTCTTGTGCACAGCTGCATCAGTAAGGGAGGCACATGCACACATACACAGGCACACAATGAAGTAATGTCTTCCCAGTGGTGCCAAGGGAAATAAGAGCAGATAATTAAAAGTCTCTGAAAGAACAGGGGGTTGATGAGACACCCAATAAAAATCTTAAAAAGATGGAAACATTTTTCAAGGTTTACTGTGATTTTCTTCTTGCTTTACCACTATTACCTTCTAATTACCATCTCCTACCCCTTGGCACCCTTACCACTTTCTTTCCTGTTGATTTACAGGGTAACTTGCTGATAACTTCCTCTTAACAAAGATCATCGTAGCCATTGCATTCCTGCAAATACTTATATAATTTGCTTGACTTGCCTGGCAATGCTACTGCCTTTCAATATTTTTCAGAAGAAGAACAGAAGGAATGGGACTAGCTAACTAGGACTACAAGTTAAAAATTAATTTGACAGTGAATCATGGACCACATAATCACCAACGAGTCCTCATCAATTCTATTTTTATTCAAATGCTTACGTTGTATTCACTATTATCATATGTCGCCTTGTCCCAGACCAGAGCATTTTAGGCACTATAAACATTAAATCAGAGGCCCAAGTCTGAAGATCACTCAAGGAACTCCTCCCCCATTTGAGAGAGCACCACAATCAGGGACAAATCCAGAATATCAAATTCCAACAGTGGAAAGCAAGCCAGATAACAGGCTGGTAAAAGTCTATCATGCCAATCTACAGCCAGAGAAGTGTTCTGCATTTCATTACCAGGGGTCTTCATGGGATTTCTCTGAGGCATATTTACTGGCTGTAATCTGGTGCCCCCATGGACAGTATCAGATGCAAGTGGTCAGTAGATCCCAGATCAAGCCAGACAAATGTGTAAGACCCTTGGAGTTAGAACTAGGTGAAGTACAAGCCCACCTGAAAGTAGAAGACAGCTGGGAGATTCTCTCTGTCAGTGCCTACATGTGGCAAGTGTGAATGTTCAGGCTGCTGAACACCTGCCTGTATTCTGAGGTCACCACTCAAGAAAGCATTGATTGAAAAACTTGCTCACACAAGTATAAGTAGATCTACTACAGTGAAGTACGTGAATGGCATAAAGAAGATGCCTACATATCAAAACATCCCATAGCAAAAATGATGGTCCAGATTTTTTGGGTAATCCAGATATCCAGCATGATCTAGTCAGTATAATAGAGCCAGGTGATAAGGCAGGATAAAACATCTGATAAAATGTAGACAACTACAGTGTAAACATATACAGCTCAGATGGTCTCTCTTACTTCCATATATTTCCGGAGAGAAAAAAAGGAATCATCTACTTTGAGGATGAAATGAATTATGTCTCAGAATGTACTTATTAGAAATTCAGAGCTACAAAATGAGCAAGGTGACTTGCTCATTTGCAGTGTAGATGCATTTGCAGGCATCAACATTTAATTAGATGAATCCCATGCTAAGTGTACGTGACCCAGGAAACTGTCATTCAGCATCTGAGTAACTCCTGTGCCATTCTTTCCTAGCCGCAGGGTTGGGAACAGGTCAACAGAGTCTGGATGGGAAAAAATAAAATGAAAAAGGGTGCATACAGCTCATCAGGGAGCTTTATCGATTCTTACCAGGCAGAATGTCTCTTGAGGACTGCTGACAGCTAGAAGAGGGTCCAACAGAAATTAAGGCAGCTCTACACTAGAACAGGGACAAAAGCTCAAACAAGGAGACTGGAAACACTAATGTAAGAAATAGCCTGACTCTACTGCCTGGAGATGTTGAGTATGAAGTTATTATTCCCCTCCCTCTTTTCTTTTTTGCCTTTGGCTTTCATTATATCACTTTATCACTTCAATTCCATCTCCAGAGCAAAGGAGTCAAAGTCTGGGTCCTGCTGAGATTTCATTTTCTTCAAATTCTCTTTTTCATTCAGGCTGTAGGTGATGGTTGAACAGGGATGGACACACAGGGTCAGCACATGTTCCTTATTTCTTCTTATATAAAGGCTCCTGAAGAATTTAAAGTGTTTAAGAGGAAGAAGCTGTCATAAAACCCATGGAAAAGAACAAACAGAAAATCTCAAGGCAATCATTGTCTCTGCAACATTATAGACATTACACAGCAGCAGAAGGAAGGAAAACAGTGCTGTGAAGAATAAAACAGTAATGAGCATAGCATCTGGGCATGAGAGGTAGAGGGGGAGAGAAAGGGGAAAACGTCAGATCGCTAAGTCAGGGCTGGATGTTTTCCATAATATAGTGCCAGCCTTGCTTTTCAAGACCTGTGGTTGCACTTGCAGCATCAACATTGTGCTTGTGTTGGACTTCACCCAGAGGAGCTCTAGGGAACCATTTAGTTTATGCCTGTGTTCACAGATGCTGAACACAGCAAGGGGGCAAAGCAAAGGCAGGACAGTTGAATTACTGCAAAATGTAGGAACCCATATGATGTTCTTCTTCTTTCGACTTCAAAGTGTATTGCTTTCCACACGGTACTTTTAGACAGGAGAAATATCGATGCAGAAGACAAGGTCTCTAAACAGGAGCAGAGAACCTACTATTAGTGTTATTATTTTTTGCACCATGTGGGCACCTTGGAGTAAGATTCACAATCTGTAACATTATTGTTCGAGATACTATAGAAATACAGATCACAAGGACTGCTCATGTCCCAGATTCAAGTTTTATATGTGATCACTTGACTTTGTGTCACCTGCGACAGGATGCGGAGCTACCTTGCTTATAGATGTTACTGTAGTTCAGTTGATCCGGAGAATATTTTTTTTAAGCCACAGTAACTTGAGCATGTGCCTGAGTCTCTACAGACTCTAAGAACTCACAATCCCATTTCATACCCTGCACTCTTCTGAAGAAAAATAAATGCTCAGAAAATTTATATATTGAATTGTTCTATGGAAAATTGCATGCAGAAGTAGACAAAAGGGGGAAGAGGCAGCTTTATGCTTCTCCTTGCTCTTGAATAAACAGACGTTTACTCACCAGCCAGTAGGGATTTCTTCTTTCTTTCAGCTGACAAGCAAGGGAGTTATTTCCTATGTTTCTCTTTCTTTGAAAAGAAACAAGTTAATAACATATTTCTCCACTACCTGCCATCATTAGTAAGTCTTAACTGCTACAGAAGAATAACAAAACCCAAATGTTGGGCAATTTTCACTTCTCCCAAGTGAAAAATAGGTTGTCTGCAGGAGGTGAAAATTGGGAGGAATCAACACTGCAAATCTGACTGCTTAATTTATGGGCAGTTACTACTTCTTCAGGGAGTTTCCTAATGAAACTTCTCCAGTGCTTGATAACTTAACCTAAAAGCCAGGTTCAGCTGTGGTGAATAATACTCCATTTTAGTAATAGGCCAGGGGCAAAAGTGCGTTTGGAGAAAACAGATACTTGTGGTATCTTCCCAAATACTGCAGAGTGTGAATTCACCATGTGTGGAGTATCCCATGTTTGCAGACCACTTGTTAGCAGATAGCAATAAGGTGTTATTCAAAACAGAGTAAGTAGTATCTCAATGATATTGAGCAAACAGTAAGAAGATGGTGGAGCTCTGTTGATGTCCCATTCTTTAAAAATGGAGATAAGGCTTTGTTGGGAATGAGGGTGGCAGGATATAACTTGAAATAAGTATAAAGTAATGAGAGGTGAGTCCGGAAGGGCAGGACTTAACCGTCACAGAGTGGAGTGTCATGGTCCCAATGAAATTTATGTAAAACATGTCTACAATAATTCAAAAAATGTAGAAAGGGCAACAAACAGCATCCGCAGAATGAAATAGCTTCCAAAAAAGAAATATGCCATAATTTTTCACTGGAAAATAAATGTCTTTGAGGGGATGTGACTTCTTTAATAGAAGCGACGTAAGCGGTGGAATTTGTTGCCACTGGATGTGGTGAATAACTAAAAGATGCACAGTGAGCCTGGGAAAATCTTTACAGTGATTCAATACAAAAATATTGGGGGAACAGAATAGGGAGTATTTGGGTTCTGCTGTTGAGTTAGTGCTTGAAAGGATTCCTGCCTGAGTGGGTGATACATTTTAATCACATTGAGATGCAAAATTCTTTTCAATGGCTCTGGACCTCCTCTATCTCTGATCTCTGAGCTGTGGTCTCTGAATTTGGAACAGGCAGGGGGGAGGAGTTCAATCTGAATAGTCCCCCATCTACCAGTGTTATTCTGGATTTGAGTGATAAAGAACAAACTAGCTGAAATGGTCTGTTTTGACCTGGAAAAATCTACGAATTCTTGAATCCAAATAATAGTCATTGCATAATCATAAGAAGTAAAGCTCATGGTCAGCTTCTGACATCATTCTGACAGTGGGGGAGGAGAAACAGGTTTTTTCCCTTTTGTCCTTGCTATGCCACTTTTGGATCAGGAAAGAATTGGGAAGATGTTCTGAGATGCACAAAGAGGGTCTCAAAACCACATCCCCAGGGCTGAAAGGAACTGCCTGAAGTACATACTTTCCTCAATTCCTCCAAACCACACAGTTCATTTGCCCAAAGCTGGTAAGCAGAACAAAAACAAGCTGATGTATGAGGCGAATAACAGGACTTTGATGGAAATACTCCTAGCAGCTGAAATGCAGGAATGGCTTGCTGCAGAGGCTGTTCTGGTGACACAGAAATCTGCATCCTGCCCTCCCTTGCTTCTAAATACATTACAAGGAAAAGAGGGCAGAAATCTCCCGTCTTTTATCCCCCACACAATGTGTTTTACCTGCAGTTTTACCAATTCTAGTCACAGTAGAAGCAGTTTGGACAGGACTCAAAACAGACCTTGATTTCCAATTAGTTTATTTGTCATTCTTTGCCCTTCTCTCATTGGTGCTGGCCATAGGCAGCTCCTACTGCAGTTAGTGGGAAATGAGACAGGATATTAAACTATTAATTTCTTCTTTGCTT
Organism: Arenaria interpres; assembly: GCA_013399435.1. Taxonomy (NCBI): domain Eukaryota; kingdom Metazoa; phylum Chordata; class Aves; order Charadriiformes; family Scolopacidae; genus Arenaria; species Arenaria interpres. The sequence continues at coordinate 118,756 of VXAK01007167.1, read as the reverse complement.
ACTGCCTCAGTTTCTTATCTGAACAGTAGCACAAGTATTCTTTATCAAGATTATGGTCACTGCAATGCTAATCCCTGCAAAGGTCTTCAGATCATGTGAGAAAGAGGCACAAATTATTACTGAGCTCATGAGAGGGAATGAGCTGTTATAAAACAGACCAGTTATGCACTTAGACTTATGTCAATAGATATTGCCACCTACACCAGCAGAAGACATAAATACTATCAAGGCCTTTCCAGGCGCACTGATTCTTTTT
>VXAK01007167.1:104140-116404 GCA_013399435.1 Arenaria interpres | reverse complement strand
TAAACCTCATCCCATTGGCCTTGGCCCATTGATCCAGGGAAAGCAATACCTGAATTCAATCTGCTTCCATTTATTTTTGGAGCCCCAACCACACAGGTCAACTTTATTTCCCTCAAATGCCAAGGGAGGGAATGGCATGAACAGTTTGGGTCACTAATGTATCGAACTGCCACCATACGCTCAATACACAATTACAGCAAATCCTAAAGTACACATAATTCTTGTTTGCTGGTGCTTCTGTGTGTGCTAGGAGGCATGGAGGCTTTTGCACACTTTTGACCTTGTAACAGGTAGAAGCCACCATCCCTATTTCAAAGCCAGAGAAGATTTCCTAATGCATCTCTTCTGGAAAGCGTTACTCAACATTTGTAGGAACTGATAACGTTGCACAGTTTCATCTCCAAGATCTCAGTAATAAATTTCAGTTATTTTCCCCGTGGGATACACCAGTCATAACCATATTAAATTTGTTTATCTTCAAAACAAACATTGTTCTGTTCTGAGGGCTCCCAAGAGCCTGGAACATATATATTGTCACAGATCTCTGGGATCTCCCAAGAACATAAGGGCTTTTGCTACATCATCCCCTAAACCTCACCAAAGACTGGGAAAATTAAACTGGCTGACATTCAAGTTCTTAGAATATCTTTTAAAAAGATAAAAGAGAACTGGCAAGTAAATCAGTCTTCTGCTGCTAGTACTGGTTTACTCTCCACAGTTGCCCAGGTCTATAAGCAGTTGGTTGTCTCAGTACATGAACATGGCAGTTTCTATGAAGTTCAGTATATGCAAATCATCTCTACAAGCAGGATACAAACAAGCAAATGGAAATGTTAACCTGCAGAACCCTTTTCAGATTGATACTGTGGATGTCAAATGTTACAGGAGTTCAAAACATATATATATGTGTATTTATATTTGTAAAGTCCATCAAAGGATACTAAACACTAAGAAACCCACCATGCCCAACTTTTGATGCCCTATGAGCTAACCCTAGACCTTTGAGAGGAAGGTTTAGATTCAATCTGTAGTGAAAGGACAGAAAAGTGTGATTTATCTTTCCTATTTTTGGTGTCTTCTTTAATAGAGGTAAATCAAAGCCAGAACTTGATTGATTATAAAGAAAGCTTATGGTTAAAAGCTCAACTTTTATAGTTTTCCTTGCAGACAGGCATATTTATTCAGGTGTATCTGAGTGAACTGACTAAATTTAGTCAATCGTATCTGAGCAAGTCTGGCTCAGGAGATATTTGAAATGTAGACAGCTGGGCACAGAGAGAACACTAGAGTGATGTGCTTCACCTGTCCCTGTAGCCTTCCTTAAGCTTTCACTATTGGCAGGATACTTTGATGTGATTTCCCATAATCATTATTATGCCATTTTGTTGCATTCTTCATCAACAGATTTAAAAAAAAAGGGGGAACACAGAAACCGAGACACAAAGCAAAGAAAGGAAGGAAACAGCAACCTCAGTGCCAGAGAGAAGCTGCCTGTCATCTCCACTAATGAGCAATGCTGTATCTGAGAAAATAAAACCAGATTTGGATTGTTTATAACAGAGGGCTTCTCTGTTGAATGCAGAGATGCATTAATATTATCATGTTTTCCTAAAAGGATCCACATGTTTCATGTTTCTTCATTAGTTGTGTACTGGTAGGGCCTTTAGTCTGTCGAGTCAGTCTTCAGCAACTGAACGGCAGAGCACAATTCAAATTGAAGTGTAAGCTGGAACTTCGTGGCCTCCTGATTTCATTTCTTTTGCCTCAAGGACATTTGTAATTTCCTGAGTTCAGTAGAGACAGTCTGGTTTCAGTTTCCCAGAAGATATCAGTGATATGTGCAGTTAAAGAATATTCTGACACATACCAAAAAAATCAAGAAACCAAGAGGATAATACATGAAATGAATTCCTTTTTAAAAAGGGATTATTCTAAATGAAGTGAATTAGTTTGACTCACACCAGCTTTGAAAAGGCGTGTACTTGTACAAATACAAATACAGTACATCTGTACTTTCCGTTTCTACAAGTGTACAAATACAGTAAATATAAACAATGTCAGTTAAATTCTGAGAACACAAAAAGACAAAAGCAGTTCCCTATCTCTGTGCAACAAATCAAAAACTTTCATTTTTCTTCACTTATTTTTTTTCAAACTGACCACTGCAGAGATAAACCAGCATGCACTGTAACTTGTAGTATTTAACTCTCTGTTGTTCCCTTGACATTATGGTAATATTAAAAACAATCATATTATTATGTTACTACCTACATATATTCTGTCACACATACTCTCAAGGTGCTGCTTTATTGTGAACTGTTCCGTTAAGAAAGCCGTTGTTAGTAAGTAAACCTGACCAAAAAAACTGGTGAATGCATTGATGTTGTTTCCACACCTGCCCTAGCTTTATGCATAAATCAATTATCAAATTTTAAAGTCATATGTTTAAGTGAGGCATTGCTTAAGTGTAGGGATGCTCCAGGGAAGGAACCGCATGGGAGGAATTGCGCAGATCAGAAAGGTACCATACACTTCCCTGTTTATGGAAAAAAATACTCGTCGCTGGGTTATTCCAGTTGGAAATTTAAATAAGCTTTCTTTCTTCTTGTTTTGGTTCAAGTATACCAAGCGCTAGGAGCAAGGCATGTGAAGGTAACCTCAAAAGCAGCTTCTTCCTATCCCCAAGACTTCTATACTGGAAAGGCACCAAAGCACCAAGCAAGGCTGTGAGTAGGGGGCTGAGAGGGCTGGACTGGACTGGACCACATTAAGAAGATGCTTCCTAACCACTTGTACTAGGGAACAAGGGATACGAACTTAAACTGAACACCATGCTTGCTGGCCGCCCAGATTTACACATTGTGTATATGACAGTAACATACAGCTACACCCAAAGTCAGCAGGTTAGAAGTCTAAGCACAGATGCCTAGACCATTTGATGTGCCTTAGGGTATCTCGCTTAACCTCCAGTTGCTGCTGGTTGCGTGAGCCTTATTTTTGCCCTTTGGAAGGATATTTTGGACACTGTAAGGTATATTTAATAGCAAAAGACATTTATGTTTTGTTACTTGAATCATTTCCTCAGTTATATCAAGTGGATATAGGTTTTCCCATAGGAAAGTCACGACATTCTCTAGGAATGGGACATTATCCTTGTGCCACGTTCATCGTCGCCGATTAAAACTTGTGCATAGGAGAGGTGGTTGGGTGGTGGAAGGATTTGGAAATTTTTTAACACATCAAAACTGGGCATTGGAAGAGGTCTCAGGCTTATCATCCTGTGGGACAGCAGTGCAGAATGGTCTATCCAAGAAAGCTGAATATTCTTTGACTACAGTCATTCAAAAAATACTGTTCATTTTACTCCATGTAAGGATACACACAATTGCTTTAAAACATGATTTCACTACGCAAGTTTAATCAGTGAATCTACCAAATGGAGAAAAGTCACCAGTATTCTTGAGAAACTCCAGGATCAGAAAATACGCTTTGAAGTCACAGTAAAGATGTAATAGTGAACTGTATGATTTGTTTGGTATTTTCATTTCCATAAAGCCATGATCAAATATAGCAATTCAATACCATCAGCTGTTCTTTCCTTTTCTGCATTTCTGTATTATGCCTGTGAAGTCCTGATTCTTTTTTTTGCAAAGTGAATGAGAATATTTCCACTCTATTCAGGATATGTCATATCAGGCACCATGACAATAAGGAGAGGGGTAAAGAAATACAGAATGAAAAATCCCCCAAAGAAACAACAACAAAAAACCCCTTCATGAAATTCCTCATGGAGAGTATTTTACATCAACATAGAGATGAAATAGAGTCTGATTCACCTTTTGTCTAAGTGCTGTCTCTAAAGTAATGCAAGAAAGGAGTCTGATCCACTAGGTATATTAGATCACTCCATACTGAATAACACTTTTTACTAATTCTATTATGACTTTCAGTTTTAAAAAGTTAGCTTAAAAGAAGATACATTATTATGTAAGCATTGCAGAAAGCAGCTTACTCTGTCATGTAAACAACATTACTAGATTTTAATTCCTGTTCTTATCAAGCAATGATTCAACTGGTCAAACCAGGGCCAAGACTTGCAAAACATTGTGTTAAAAATAGAAGTGTTTGGGAAGGAGCTCTGATTATCCGGATTTTTTCAGAACTGATTTACATCATTACTCGTACCCACAACACTAGCTTAGCAGTTGAACAAGTTGTTGTCTCCAGGAAGGCCTTACATTGTTACTTGATTGCGTTTTTGTCTGCCTGTGTAAATGGCACCCAAACTACTGCAATTTCAAACCACTTCAGACTAAGAGAAAGGGTAAAGCCATTGGAAACTTCTTCAAACCAAGGCATAATTGTACAATCTGCAGCATAGTTTTGACACCATGCTTTAAGAAAATTGTGCAGTAAAAAAAACCCCACAAACAGAGCACACTGCCAAAAAAACCACCATTGAGCCCTTTCAAACTGGCTTACATGAATTTAAGATACAGTTACCTTCTAACACTGATGGCTCCTGGAGAGACGCACATCTCATTGCAGATTAGAAAATAGCAGCAGCATAATCAACATTTCCCTTTGCTCAGTGGATACCTTCTGAAGTGGTAACTCTGGATAAAAGATGTGTTATGCAACATGGGGCAAACCTACTTCTGAGTTTGCCTTAACTGGTTTTTTCTCTTTGAGATCAGGTGAAAAATCTCTTTTTGAGCATGGTGAGGGATTCTCAGTATAGCTGATGACTTCCCCAGGAACTGACATCTTGAATTAAACCAAAGCATACCTTTATCCTATCTCTGATAGCAGGCTATATCAAGCGCTGTTTTTTGCAGCCTTGTATAGCAGGATGTAACCACTCATTGGAAAAGTGTCTAAAAACCTTGCTAGACATAATGTCCTTGAGGTGAAACTAAAGGTTCAATAGCCCTTTCTGATTCGGATTGCTTTAAGCAAAATGGCTTTCTTCCATTGCTCCTGAGACTTTCTCCTCCAAAGATAAAAGTCCTAGAAGCACAAGTCCCAATAACATATATGAGATCTTCAACTGACCTGGGGAACTGTTGATCCAGTGGGGTAACCTTGTAGGTGACAATGACTTTGCTCATCCCCCTTCCACATTTTCTCTGTTAAATCAGTCCCCTGTCTTGACAAAAGGATTGGTCTACTCTGAAGCCTGAAAGTTCCCACCTAAACTCAGAATAGGGGATTACATTGCTTCCAGCTGATCCCTAGGAAGGTTCCTGACCATCGTCCTTAGAGTTGCCCCACACGTAGAGTTGCCTCTTCTGAGAGCAATAGCAACAGATGGAAAGGCTTGTTCCCCTCTTCTATGACCTCCAGAGGAATTTTGAAAAAGCACACCTCTTTTTCACTCTTCAGGCAGCAGCGGCAACACAGTTCCCTATTTTAAGTAGTGCTGGAAGGATCTATCAGGTGTCAGAGCAACCCAAAACCAATAGGATACAAATGATAGCCTAAAACTGTCTTAAACCTTCTTTTACTGGTTTACAGATTTTGTGTTTAGAGCTTCAGTCCCTCATACAGCTTTGCCTTCCTCCAGACATCCTGTCTCAGGTAGCTGCAAGAACATGGCAACTCTCTATGATGTATCTTTCACAAAGCACCATGGAATTGCAGGATAATTCAGTTTGGAAGGCACCTACAGAAGTCTCCAGTTCACCCAAAGCAGAGTCAGCAATGGGATCAGGCCAGGTTTATCAGGGCTTTTTCCATCTGGGTTTTGGAAACCTCCAAGAATGGATACTGCACAACACCTCTGTGGAACTTACTCCAATGCTTAACGCTAGTTGGGGTAAAAAGGCCTCTCCTTATATCCAGTATAAAATTTTCTTGTTTCAGTTTATGTCCATAGTTCATTGTTCTCCTGCCATGCGCCATGATGAAGAACCTGGCTTTTTCTTCTTGACAGTCTCCTTGTAGGAACTGTAAGGTTGCTACTAGGTTGCCCCAAAAGCCTCTCTCTATCCATCAACTAAACAAGCCTGTTTTCCTCATTCTCTTCTCACAAGCCATTTTGGTGTCCCTCCTCTGAACTTGCTCCAGCATCTTCAGTATGTTGAGGAGCATAAAACTGGATGTAATATTCTAGAATATCCAGCAAGTGCCGACTAGAGGGATGTAATCACTTTCCTGCATCTACTGGCTATGGTCTTGTTAATACAGCCCAGCACGCTGTTGGCTTTAATCTGCTTTCCTCAGGACCCATGTAAAGTGTGTAGAGTCAAGGCTATCAAGTATCTTTGAATGGTTTATCACACTGGAAAAAACTCTTGAGTTTCACTGAGTGAAGGCTGAGGGAATCTGTGCTCATGTAAGACTTCTCTCACTGCGAGGACTTTGGAAAACAAAGAAGCTTTTAGGAGTTCTGCATTTGTCGTGCTGCCGGATGCCACATTCATTTGCAAAGCAAGTTCTTGTTACTACTCGTTATTATTTGCCCATTTATACTTCATTACATTTAAACAAAACCCTGAAGAGAAAAGATCTTAGACAGGAAATTTGTTTTGTGCAGGCTCCCAGTAAATTCAATAGAAACCCCATCTGAGTCACACTTGGAACAGAAATGCGTGATGAACAACTCCAGGAGGCTGAAGAAACACTTTCTACACACACACACACATATCCCCTACCCAAGGGAGAAAGCTTTAATTAATCTACTAATTAAATGAAAGCTATTTGCCCTCAACTATCACACACATTCCTCCCTTTCACTCCTCCCCAGCAAGTACGTCGTGCTACACTCTCACTCTAATATTCCCCAAAGGGGCTTTGGAACTGGGGAGAATACTGAAGAACAGAGGCAAAGAGCTCTGCTCAAAGGCAGCGCTGGTAATGGGAAGTACTCAAGCTCATTCTCAATATCCCTCCTTCTCCTTTCAGTGCTAAGAGACACTGGTTTAGATATTGTGCCAAAGTGGAAGGGAAAAAAAACACACCACCCCACAACCAGAAAAACCCACTCAAACCCCGCAAGAAATCAAGTCTTTGCACAAAAGACTGTGCCTAGGGTAGCTTTCTCAACAAACCCTTCTTTCTCCTTCCTATAAAATGCATGCAGCAATGAATTTATCACGTGCACTGCTCATGAGGTGTTAGAAAATCCTCTCAGTGTCTACAGTGCATTTTATGAGCTGAACCTCAAGCAGGTTTCAGGAACTCCAAAAATACAATGTGTTACCAAATAACATTACAAAATTACTAGAAAACAAAACAAAACGACAAGACACAGTGCCAGATTGCATACCCTATCTCAAATTCCCATTTTACGCTTAGAACACTGCAGGGTGTGATTTGATTTAAGGAGGGACAACATGCAGTGATAGAGATGGTCTTCTTCTTAGAACAGATCTCCCCCTTAAAGAGTGACTTCATTCCAAATAAACCTGCAGGACTTGGATGCATTTCAGACCCTGACAGATAAGCCACAGGTCTCACTTTCAGAGTCTTGTCATGACCCAGATTCTGCTCCAGCACTTTCTGCTCTGCTACTATAGAGAAATTTGCTCAGATAAGGGATATCTTACTAAATAAGGAGAGATTCGGGATGCTTTTTATTACCCTCATGGTACAGGTCCTGTTCTTCTCAGCCCCAATAAAATGCAGCAGGCATTTACAGTGTTAAGCCAGTCACCTCGCTTGGCAGGTACAAGGGCATTCTTGATGCAGAACTCGATGGCACAGGGGCTCTCTCCAAGGGTAACAGATGCTTCAGCTGTGCTGTTTGCAGCTGACTGCAATGCGCAGACATTTAGGACTCGGAATCTTTTGCATATTTAAACAAGAGACAATTTTTCAGTGTCACACACAAAAAAAAAAAAGAAAAGGAAGAAAAAAAAAAGGCTTTAAAACCCAAGTATACATGGTTACTGCTCTACACTAAAGATAGTGGTTGCTGGCTGATAGGTTCAAGTCTCCCTTCCCAAATTTAATTTGCTAAATGGGTGGAAGCATCAATAAATTGGCATCCTGGAGGAAGAGGTAAGGGTTCTGCTGCGGTATTTATGCATGCCATATGTAATAGGGTCATTGTATGTTGATTAAGAGAGCCTAATGTTATGTATTTGGGGTTTAAAATGCTGGATCCTACTTCATCTGCAACAATGCCCACATCACAGTCTCACCAACACCTGATTCTGAAATCTTCAGCCGTCCTAGCTTCCCACATGATTTGATGTGGATCCCAGCAGCACAAGCCAAATTTTGCCTCTATAGTTAACAGTGGTGGCCCCTGAGAGCCACACAGTACATGCAACACACTGGCCTCAGAAAAGAGGCCTTTCATGGGGTTCATGCCTGTGTCTTTCCCACAACTGTTACTCTAATAAACCAAAGTCCTCAGAAAAGGTTGGTGCTGAGGTTCAGATGAATTTCCTCACATGAATGCCTGCCCAGGACCAGAAGTGACAAGAATTTCTCAGCTATTAACCTTAACAGCCTCATTTTCAGCTCCTTGCTCATATCCTTCCAAGAAGTTAATTTCTCTTCTGCTAATGTATTTCCAGTTACAAAAGAAAACTCAGCTCCACCATTTATATGTTTTTTACTTCTCAGGGAGTTCAGGCCCTTATTGCCCACCCTACAGACAGATAGGTGTGCAATAGAATAAAGATGTGCAAAGCATTTCCTCTAAGGTAAATGGTCTAAATTTTCATAGCTCTGCTTACTTCTGGATTGTAGTATGACTTTTACAACAAGAAGGGGTATAGCTCTGAAGCCCTTAAAATGATAACATTAAATTGCAGTAATCTTTTAATTTGGTTCTTATTAAAGTTATTGGATAAAGGTTTCATTTTCCATGGAGAAACGGAGAGTCAGAAATGGGGGCAGGTATTTCTGACTGCTTTGGTTTTCCTGCTATTAGAATAAAATATCAACATATCTAAATAGTATATGTCTAATACCTACTGAAGAGAGAGAAAGAAAAGAAATTCCTCTGCTATGAGAGCAAATTGTTGTCATGCAGCAGAGACTTGAAAGCAAAATTGGTGGAACCTGTTTTGTGTTGTCCCTTGTGGGTTATTCTGGGTGACTCCAAGATACGTTAACTGTCATTTTTTTGATCCTCAAGATTTCTACGCTACAACTTTGACAACAGATATATATACTTCAGATTTTAAATCATGAAAAAAGTACACTGAATAAAAACCACTGCCCCAAAATGCAAGCAATCGGTACTGAAAACAGAATTTTCTCTAGACTAATGTTATTCATACATTTCCCTGTCACTTTCCTTTTATTTTTTGTTACATTACATTAAACTCAGGATTTCATTATTCCATAATTTGGATGGTGTTATTTCACAATGGTTTCTGCTAGCTTGTGCAGCTGTTTAGTGTTTGGTTTTTTTCTCAAGGCCATGAACACAACTGGAAGATTGCCACTTTATGTTGCTCAACATCCAAAAGCCTCCCTTTTAAGCAGAGCCACGTAGTGGGAGCTGACCTCAGTAAAGATGACCTGCCCCTCCAATATTAATTTTCATCCACGAGGTGCTATTTCAGATTTCGTTAACAGAGATACAGGAAACATCCATGGACATAAAAGGGAAAAGAAGTTGAATTTCCATCTTTGTGTCCTGTAATTAAATATCTGCAGAATTAAGGTTGTAACCAATAGGTTACAGTGTGAAAATCAAAGCAAAATAAACCATATCATTTCCGGTCCCCATTTACTCCTTTAATTCAAAGAAAAATCCCTAAAAGATTAAAAAGCAGATAGTAAATAGCTGGATAAACAGAAAAGATAAGCTTCTATGCAGCGGAGAAGGAATAAGTATGTCAATGCAAACATGAAGGCATTCGTCAGATGAAGATTTACGTGGGACTTCACACTGGTGGTAGAAGATCAGGAGGCACTGCTGACCATTCCTATCTGTATTTTTCCAGATCACCCAGCCGTCCTCCACCAGCTGCCATGCCATGTACTATCACATACATGGATTTAATGAGTGAGAATAAGTCAGATATTCGGTCATGTACAAAGAAGAGTGAAAAAAAGTCGGAAGACAGATGTTTGATCATCAGTTCAGTACAATGAACTGATGAAATAAGATTGTGTTTCACCCAGATGTAACCGATGATTTTTTTTTTATGGTTTGAGCTGCAAAATAGACAGAATATGGAGCCCAACAAACTTTTTTCAGGTTAGTTGAAGATTCGGGTCTCAGAATGTCTGAAAGCCAGGTGTCTCACAGAGCTCCTCAATCCTGAACAGATCTCCAGGCAGCTCACCAGCACAAGCTTCTCCGTAGTGCAGCACTGAGATTAACAGAACTTCTCATAACTCATACATCTGTCGTTGGCACCATCACTGTAACACTTGACCATATCTTAACATTAAGTGTGTTTATCTTTTCCACACCTTTTAGAGACAGGGCAGTGCAGCTGGGCTTGTTTGACACAGAGAGAACTGAGGAATAAGAAGCTGCAACGTGGCTCAAATCAAGCACCAATCTGGAGCAATAAGAACATTTGATCTTCAAGCTCTCATGTCTAATAGACAGTGATCTTGAATTGCTAGATACGTGAATTAGCTGTTAGATTTAAAAAAAAAAAAAAATGAAAGAAAGAAAAAAGAAAGCTGATTAATTTTGTGAGCAGCAGCACAAAGCTCTAGCCATTGATCTCATGGATTAGTGTCCCCTAGATGAGCTCCTGTTTGGATGCTCTGCTGTCTAACGAGGCTTGAGTTTATGTTGAGTTTCATTTTTGTGTAGGAAATGAATAAAATCTCTGTCTTTGCCTAAACATTCATTAGAAAATTAATTTGTCCGAGAATGCGGTCCTTCTGTCAAATTCAGTTGAAACTGCCATAGCATTCAGGATTTGGGGGGAGACAGATGACCTGGAAGAATGGAAAAATAAATACATATGTGTAGATGCAATCACGTTTGTCTGCTTTCCTTAGAGTACCAAGGCCCTTCAGCATCTTACAGCCAGTTCTTACGGATGTTGTCTGTCTGTACAAAATTCCTGACTCTCCCACAACCGCTCTGCAAATGGAGTGTGCAAGGGAATGCCGACAGCTGTGGTCTGTTACAGAAGGAATAGTAACTACATCAATCTCGATGTCAAAGCTGTTAGCCTGAAAACAGGCAGTGAGATTCAACACTTATTTTAAATTAGCATGGAGTTTGTTCACCAGGTGTTTCTGCGTTGGTTCAGACATAATAGACAACACAGGGTGGCCAAAAAGCTTTCAGTTTTGCTCATCTGTATTGCTGGAAGAGGTACTGGCTTAGCCTGTAAGTGTACAAGAATTTAGTTTCTATTGCAATGCAAAAATGTCATGTATTTTGTTACGGTTTTTAAATAATGGAGCAAATTATCATAAAACTGGCTAACAGAGATATAACAACTAAAAACAGCTCAGCCAGAGGGCCACAAGGAAAAAGAACATTTTAATATTTGTGAGGAAGTAAACACAAATTTATACCCTTGAGCTTCAGCATATCTCTAATCTGATCCAATATTGTGTTATCAGTTATCTGGCAAGCTCTTAGCAAACAAGAAAGCAAAAATAAAGATCCAAAACCGTTTTGCGTCAAAATATGTAGCGTGCTTAGATGTGCCTATCAGGTATGAATAATTAGAAAAAAAAAATATATTTCTCTGTACTTCCCTTCCCAAATCTGCAAATACCAGCTCAAATTATTGACAAACTGTTGTAGGATTCTTCAAACAACCAAATCACCAGCCTGTATTTAGCCTAAATAACCTCTGAATAACACACTTTGGCTGCAGATGCTGAGTCGGAGTGAGATTGTGGTACCAAAACCACTTCAGCACACAGAAGCCAAAGTGTTTTCTTTTTCCACCTAAAACTCTTAGAGAATTAATAGGAATTTTACACTCCAAAAGAAGCCTATTGAGGAATGTTTGACAGAAAAGGACATTGCATAAATGTGTCATTGGGCAGGCCAGGAACAGTGAAAAAATTTTGTCACTTTGCAATCTTCAACAGAACTTTTCAGCACAAATGTATGTATTTATAAAGTATATTGGAAGAGTGGGCGCAGCCACTGAGCGCGTATAGAGGCTGGGAAGCCATTAGACCCACCAACTGACACAAATGAAGTCTGGCTGAAAGATGTGCATTGAGACTATTTTCCCTCAGTAAACAACATATTGATTAAGTTTACAGTCTAAACTGTATTGATAGGAGAAAAAAAAAAAAGAAAGAAACTGTTATTTGTTCCTCTTTAAAAAGGGGGGGGGGGGTTATAAAGTGCTCCCTTTC
>VXAK01007167.1:67914-97905 GCA_013399435.1 Arenaria interpres | reverse complement strand
TAAGAAAGAAACTCTGTAAAAACTGCTAAAAGATACCCTGGTAACATATTAAATCATTCTTATTTAAAAATAAAAGCAAATTATATGTCAAGAATTCTTTAAAATACGTGTCTATTAAAGTGCAGTAACATGAAAACATCCCTATATTAAGCAATTGTAAAGCATTTGACTGGAAGTTATAGAAGGCTATTAGTAAGAACAAGAGGATTTAGACTAGTGCTATTTGCCACAGTGTCTTTTTGTGCAATGCTTCTTGTGAAGTGATGCAAATCACAGTTATGATCAATGGTCTTGCAAAAAACTGGGTTGAAATGCAAGATGAGTTTATTATGGGGGTTATATACTGTGTTCCCCACATTTATCAAGTGAAAAAGCATGCTTTATTCAGCAGTCTTACGGCTATTATGTGAGGCTGGACACAGCCACAATGCATAGAGGGACAATGGGCAGGAATAGAGGTACAATCCCCAGACACGTGTTAAGACTGAGTGATTCATGGGATAGCATGTTAGTTAGTAACTAAAGACTTATGGTGAAAATAAATCCCTGTAATCTTCATATGGAATCCAAGATCTTCAGAAAAGGGATGTATATTTAGAGACCCACTTGTATGGGTTCTTAAAATTGGCCTTCTGACCATGGAGGCATGCAAAAGCACTGGCTGAAGTATCTCAAGGCTTAGGTTTCATAGGGCTGATGGAAATCTCTAATTTTATCCCCTCTGCCTGGAAAAAAATAATCTTAAACCTACGGATTTGAAACAGGTGCCTCAGTATTTTTTAACTATTACTTTACTTTATTTTCTTTTTAATCTCAGATACAAACAGCAAACGAACCCCTTCAAGGAATTGACTTGCCCTTCTACAGAATGAGAATTGATCACAGTTCTATTGCATCCACAAAAGAGATTGGAAAAGTCTTAACATAGCCTATGGGGCCACACAGAAAAAGCCAAAATCAGTGTCAGCAACAGATCTTTCACTCTTAGCAAGTGCTGGCCTTGAGAATATGAATTTATATCAGTACAATGTAAATAAAAATGTCTTTCCTTACCATGGGAAGCAACATGAGAGTGAAGAAGCAGATCTTCCAACTGATGGCCATCTTCTCTCTTAATTTTGAATTTTAGTCAAGTTTTGCTTGTTAATAGTATTACTAGGGCTGAAGCACAGGCTCTCTGCAGATCTTTTGGTGGAGGTCTTCACGTCAAGGCTCAGATCTCTGCAATGAAACAGGAAAATTATTATACATACAGAAACCAAGAAGAGAATGAAAAGAAATGGACAAAAAGTAGAGAGCCTAACACTTGAGCTGTGAGTTGTACATATTAGACATCAACCACATTTGTGTGGGTTGCAGCTGTTATAGATCGTCTTGAATACTTAATTTAAAGGCAAAGGACATGTCTCCATGATCAGTAACTTGTATTGCAGAAGCTACTGAAACAGGTTCTGTAGTTGCAAAGACCTGAACAGTATCCAAAAGAAAATGTAGGATGGATTATTTTGAACCAGAAAAAGGACCTTTTTGTCTGCTTCATGATTTGACCTCCATGATTATTAGTAGTGTCTCAAAAGCAGAACTGCCTGGGGCTTTTTTAGGACCCTGTATGACATGAGGTTTTACTCCCAGAGACTACTTGTCCAGATAACAAAATCTGTGACCAGAGTTGTTAATAATCTGATAGCTTTTTTGAGAACTCAGAAATAGAGGTGCAAAAGAATGAATTGTACTGTCAGACTAAAGATTAATCCATGATGTAAGACAGGATTGACTTATATGGATGACAGTTCATGTGTATCTTCTATTACTTCATCTCTGCCAAGGAGCTAGACAGGTGGTTAGGACATCAACAGAATTGCATACCTGACATTAGCTCCACCCTTGTACCTCCTGCCATAACCCAGTATTTAAAAATTCCCACTGGCTACAAATCACAATGATTCTTAAAAACATTTTTCCTTCAAGAGAACCTATCTGGCTCATGGCAGGACCTGTGGACCCATGTAGAGAGGAGCCCATGCTGAAACAGGTTTTCTGGCAGGACTTGTGACCCGGTGGGTTCCTGAAGGACTGCACTCTGTGGGAAGGACTCACATTGGAGAATTTTATTGAGGACTGTCTCCCATGGGAGGGACCCCACACTGGAGCAGAGGAAGAGAGTGAGGAGGAGACAACGTGTGATGAACTGACCACAACCACCATTCTCCGTCCCCCTGCACCTCTCAGGGGGTGGAGGAGGTAGAAAATTCAGGAGTGAAGTTGAGCCTGGGAAGAAGGGTAGAGTGGGTGGAAGGTGTTTTAAGATTTGTTTTTATTTCTTATTATCCTACTCTGATTTGATTTGATTTAATTTCCCTAAGTCAAATCCATTTTGCCTTCAATGGTAATTGTTGAATGATCTCCCTGTCCTTATCTTGACCCATGAGCCTTTCATCATATTTTGTCTTCTCTGTCCAGCTAAGAAGAAGAGGGATAGAACAGCTTGGTGGGCACCTGGCATCCAACCAAGGTTAATGCACCACACCTCTTTGGTGCATTTCTATTCTATAGACCTAATTCCTCCAAGATAAGCTCAGCCAGAGGTCCTTTGGTGATGTCTACAATAGTTTAGGTGCAACCTCTCTGCTAAGGAAGGCCCCATGGGCCCTCTCTGCTAAGTTTAGCCCCATGGGCATGAGCTATGCCACAACATTTAGTCTTAGAGCCAGAGAACTGTCTCTCATCTGTTTTATTTCCAAGTGTAAATGAGGACTTCAAATGCCAAGGCCCCTTTTAAAATCTTCTTGTCTGATGTAGGTTTCCTACATTCCATCACCTATCACCTACATGGGAATAAACACAACTGACATAGATCTTCACAACTAGAGAAATGTTTAAACAGAGAAGTAAATGTTTGAGAGAAGAAAAGAAAGGGATCATAGATAATAACAAATCAGGGATACAAGACGCAAACAATTACAGAAAGAATAAAGCAAGTGTATATTGGAAAAACTTAAAATATCAGAGGGAATGTGAGGAAATATAACAAAGGAGAAAACACTGAAAAGAAAACAGACCAAAGACAGAAAGTAAACAAAGGAATGACAAAGGCAAATGTAAAAGAACCTTCATGATCAGCGGACACTTAATTTTTATATTGACTTCAACGTGCTACCAAGATATCAGTATTTAGAATGGAGAGAGTATTCCAATTAAAAAATAAAAAAGGAAAATTGAGCTCCCCAGACTTTTGCCTTCTCTATCCTAACCCTGACTAAATGGAGAACAATGATTCATAAAATTCCCTTTAAACTGATCTGCTTTCTTCCATCCTCACTCGATCAGTCACTCTTGCTCTACTCTGGTACTGAATTTAATTACTTAACTATATTTCTGATGGTTTATCAAATAATGAGGGACTGGTAAGATCTCAGCTGAGGAGGACAGCAAACATCTGTGATGACATTCAGGGGTGAGGAGACGGAAAAGGAAAGTCATTCCATTAACAGAAGCAATAGAAAGCCAGACAGTCGCATTAGCAGACATTGGATTTGAAATTATTTCTTGATAATTTGCACTCCTGCATGCAGGCCAGTCCAGAAAGTCCAGAGAGTGATGTGGAGATTGAACTCCATCCTTGGATTCTGCCACTGTAATGCAGAGTTAAATACGGTACAGAAACACAATAGAAGGGTAGGAGATGCTTGAGTAAGCAGATAGACAGATACCTCTTGGGAAAGTGGGGACATTTAGAATACACACCAATATCTGAAGACCCAGTTTTACTTTAACATGGCATTCCCTAGGTTTGATAAGTAGAGAGTGTGTGTTTTCTGTTTTATCTTAGTTTCAAAGGAACTTCTAAAGAGATGACAAGAGCCTCTGCAAACCATTTCATTGCCTTTCTTTCCTATTTTGCAGACAAAGTAAAAGAATCTACTTCATTTTTGCCTTCAAGGTAGTCATGGAAACCTGCATCAAAAATTGGGATGAGGCCTTCAGATCGTCCACAGAGACTCAAGTGTTTATTAGGTAATAACAACTACAAGTTCTGTGAATTTATGCACCAGATCTGCAGCAGAACCCATATATATTGTTTAGCAGCTCCTAGCATGTATGGTATACAGAGTTCCAGAGTCCACCTATTACCAATAAAAGGCAAGTTTTCTCATAACAGCTACTATCTGCTCTGTTTTCATAGAAAGATGAACTTAAAACTACGGGCAATAAAGCATTTCCATTTCCATTCAGTATTGGGAAAAGAAAGAAATATATGTATATGGCATTGGGAAGGGAAGCATTAATTATCATATTGTCTTCTGATGTCACTGGTAGCCAAATCCTGTAATTTCATTGGTAAATTAGAGATACTTGTGCTACTTTAGAGATAAAACATGTTGTTGTTTTATCTGCATCTGTTACTGCAATTAAAATTAGTGACGTTAGAATAGCCAGTAGCATGGGGGTTGCACCTTTCAGTTATGCTTATGTTTCGGTTCCCCAATATAACAAAGTCTTCAATCATCTCTGGTGAAAAAGAAGTGTCTGAGAATCTGAAAATAGTAGATTGTTACTAAAATGGAATGGGCTTCAGGGTATTATTTCAAGCACAGTTGAAATACAGGAAGGAAAAAAAAATAAGAGTTATTTTGTTCAGATAATGACTTAAGAAAGTAATTCATCATCTATGAAGCCAGATTCATTTGTCCACTGTAGACAGTTCCAGTGCCACAGCAGATTCTTTGTGTTACCTAGTGGTGAATCATAGGTACTTCAAGGGTATGTTGGAAAAACACATTCTCCTGTACATGCCCATTTCTTTTCCCTATATAAGAAGGGACTCTGGAGTGCTTAGCTGGTATGTGGACCATGATACCATGAGAATTTCATCATGAGAAGCCCATAAGTGCCAAGTGCACAATATGATCTCAGGAACCAACAAAACCAGGTGGTGAGTCCTTTCGAAGCAAGATGTGCCTACTCCCAGGGTGATATAAAAGAATCACTCCTTAAAAGAATCAAACCTCACCGTATCAAGTAATGGGTGGAATTGTAATACAGCATCTCAGACAGAGTGTACCCATGTAGGATGAATGAACGAAGACTTTTAGTGACCTTATTGTGAGCTGTTGTTGAGATCTCACCAAAAAGAAAGAAAGAACCCGATCTGCTAGGCTCCTTGATATGGTACTCTGGGACGTGTGCCAGTGGTTTGAAAGAAAAGTAACAAATTTCAAAGCTGACCCACAATCGTTTAGACCAGTGGTGATCAAATTACTTAATTAATCTTACTTCAGTGTCTAGTCCAGGCTGCCCACCACATCCTTCTCCTCACCATAACGGAGCTACTACTCAAGTGTGGAAATTGGAAATCTTCTGACAACATGCAGGATCAATTGAGATTTTGCAGACTGAATACTCTACATTGCAGCAAAGTCATCCACTTCATGCACAGTTATCTCAGTGTTTCCTAGTGGCATGAAGAATATTTCCCCATGTAGAATAAATATGGGTGGAGAATGATGGGGTGCAAAAGAAAGAAGGTGCCAAGGAGAGTACTCCAGCTGTCACCAGTCAGTCTGGCCCACAGACCACTCCCTCGGCACTCCCAAGTTCTCCCCAGGGAAGGGAACTCCACAGCTGTTTGTGGCACAAACTTATATATGAACAGATAATTATGTAACTGATTATCTATTTTATTTAGGTTCTCAATACAAGGTGTGAAATCCAGTGCATTTTATTATTTCCCTCCTAAAACTTTTGAAATGTAATATGTCAGCTTCATAATTTATATTACAGGGCATGATGAACCTTCTTCATGTCAACTGAGATGCTTGCTAGCAAGAAATAAGCAGAGTTGGGGAAGCAACCCTTCAGTGACCTAGGACGTCACCTAATTTTAGAAACCCAGAAGACTCATACTCACATATGAGGTCATCATCGAGTCTCTTTTTGTACAGTCAACAGAGAGAAGTAGACATATGAAGAAAGCAATTTGTCTGACCTATTTTGACTGTACTTTAAACTTTGTACTTCTCTCCTATAAGTGTAGAGGAATTCTTAACAGCTAGCTCCTATGTTGACAGCTACATTCTAGATCTCTACATTTGGAAAGAATAATCCCACATCCAGACTCTTCTGGAGTATATGGATCAACAATATGAAACCCAAAATAGCAAAGTTTGACCTACAGCAAAGGCTTGAGAAGGAATTACACTGTTTAGGATATCAATAAGTTGATGCTGAAATATTTA
The DNA here is from genome assembly GCA_013399435.1 of Arenaria interpres. NCBI lineage: Eukaryota > Metazoa > Chordata > Aves > Charadriiformes > Scolopacidae > Arenaria > Arenaria interpres. The sequence goes on along the minus strand of VXAK01007167.1, from coordinate 91,669 downwards.
AAGTAACACTAAAGCTGAAATAAAATTGAACTGAATGCCTGACAGCAAGAGCTCTAAAGAAATTAGTCTGTAAAGAGCAATACTATTAAGACAAACAAAAAGAACAACATCGTGGCCTTTCTACTGTCTTTAAAATACCACTTATGATTTCCTGCAGTTTAAATATTTTGGGTTGTTTTCATTTACTTGCCTTAATCTTTGTAAATTCTCTAAAATTAAGGTATCTGCATAGATCACAGAAGCAGAGACTCTGGCTCTATCTTCCTTTTAAGAACCAAGAAGACACTTATTCACTTTTCTCCCCCTGCATGCTTAGCTGGAAAAGTCCCAAGTATTCTTGTTTCCACTCATTTTGTTATCAATGACAAAAAGGGATTTGAAGGGTAATTACACCAGGAGGTCTAAGAGGTGGATTTTCGGAAAGTATTTACTGCTTCCAGGGACAAGTCAGCCCTTTTGAGTTCTCCATGAATGTCCTGAGCACCTCTGGCAGAAAAGCCACACTTTTGCCTGAAAGAACTGGCAACCAAAACCTGGATTTTGTCACAGGATTGTCAACAAGGAAGGATGCACTGTGTAGGACATCCGGCCATCATTCTAACACATGAACTGATGTGGGGGTCACATGCTGCAAAATGTCCATTAATGACAGATGCAATCAGGTAGCCTTTTCTACTATCCAGTGTTTTCACTGCTCAGGAACATTGTTGCTTTTGACTTCAGAAAAATCAAAATTTAAGAAATTTTAAAAAAATTTTAAGAGGAGCTGATACAATGCTAGCAGTAATTTTGCATGGAAATAGTTGAAAGAAATATACTCATCTTGCTGCCTGGCTAGGGCGTTTTAGTGTTAAAGAGTAACCAAGTCTGTCAGCAATATTCAGTAATAGTCCTTTTTCTACCTAAAAGAATAGGGGCTTTTTAGTGTTTTTTTTCCCTGCACAGCATGCAGAAAACACCTACAAATTTCCCTACAACCCTCTTTTTAAAAAAGAAGAAAAAGGTGTAATAAAAAAGAAAAAGAAATGGTAAATTGCAGATGCTGTGACTCCCACAAGGAAATGAGATTGCAGGTGTTTGAATGTTTCTACATGAATTAGGATTACCAATTTAATTGACTTCCATGAGGACTTCTGTGGTAAAGAAATCAGAGCAACATGATTTTGCGAGAAAGCCTAAGCGATAAGAGGGATTCAGAGAATCGGGGATAGGCAGGGACCTAACTACCCTGCTCAAAGCAGGGTCACCTAGAGCAGGTAACTTAGGTTATTCAAAACCCGTTTCCAATCAGTTTCTGAATATCTCCAGGTACTGAGACTACACAAGTTCTATGAGCCTTAATTCCTTCTCTGTAAAACTGCTTCTTTGCCAGCTGATCCCCAGCCTGTCCTGGTGCATAGGGTTATTCCCCTCCAGGTGCAGCATTTTGCATTTCCCTTCTTTGACCTTGATGAGGTTCCACTCTGCCTATTTCCTCAGACAGTCCAGTTCCCTCTGAATAACAGCACAACCAAACACTTGGTCTATCAACCACTCCTCCCAAATTTGTATAATCTCCAAACTTTAAGAAGGTGCCCCATCATCCTGGTCATTAAAGAAAACATTAACCAGCATTGATCACATTCATATGTTAGACCTTTATAGTTCAGCCCACTCTACCCAGGATCTTTTTACAGTCAGTGGAGAAATTTCTATATCCTAATGCTAGATGCCTAATTTTGGACAAAGTGAGCTTGAGAGAGCCTATTTTTTCCCCCTCTGCTTAGTCAGGCTGACAAGAGCAAACAAAGAAAATTCCATGCCAAAGTTTAAGACAACAAAGCACTAATGGCAAGCAAAACAGAGCACTGACTTCCGTCTATGTTATGGCCTTTTCTTACTTGCAGTACTATCTTTATTTCTAATAACTATGCCTAATAACTTCCGTGCATGTTTTACTTCAGCTGTCCCCGATCATAATTTTGGTGGAGGTTTTTCTCTTTTTCCTTTGAGTGATTTCAATTAAATTGAAATTCCCTGAAGATGTAAGAGTATTTTAATTTGTCCTTACAAAGTACACTCCTTATCATTTCTGTATAACCTGACAGCTCTTGCATTTCCTAGTCTTCTAGCCTGATAGAATTCTCCTCATATTTCAAAAAACCCTCTCAAAACCATTCTAGAACAGATTTTAAGGTGTCACTCAGCCAATTGAAGAAAGATGTCCCAATTTACACACCCTCAAGATCTGGTTCATTTCTTGGTCATCTGCAAATTTTGTTAACATATTGTTCACTTTCAAACCTTACATCGGACTAGACTAGCACAGCTCCTTGTGGCACTCACTATTAATTTTGGAAAAGAATCGTATACACCAACTGCTTTGTTTTCTCCTTGTTTAAGGCTCAGACACACAGTACAATTTTTACAGCTTACAAAGTTGTTTTGTCTCAGCTGATACTCAGTAAGTATATATGTCCCTCTTGGTTCTCCTCAAATTCAAGGCAGTACAATCTAGTTTTGTTTCTCTTTCATTGTTGGCAAGGTGAGTTTCATTGCCCTACATTCACTGTATGCAAAGAGTACACACAAGAAGTTACCATAGGTCAGCAGATGCGTGAAAACATGTTAAATTAAGGTAAATCAGCCATGCTTGAGGTTCTCAGCTCTTCTGATCTCAGCTGATGCCTGCTTTCCTTACTGGTAGAATCTTTCTTCAGTAAGAACATTATCTAAAACTTTTTGAAAATCCAAATCTACTATGTCCCATTCATTCATAAGCGTGATCAGAAAGCCCAGCCTTTCTTGAGATTTGAACGTTTATGCCATTTTGGGACATCATGATAAAACTAACCAACACTTAATTTTTTAAACAAACTCCAGTTAGAATGCCTGGTTTTTATAAGTAATAAAAATTTTAGTGATATAACAATTCTTCTCCATATTATGCTGCATCACCCATATAGATACGATTAAACTTTGAAGGTCACTGACATCCAAAGGATTGTTCTGGATATCTGAGTATTTTGACATTATAATGACTTTGGAATCCTGTTTCTCGGAACTGTTGTTTCAGACTCTCTGAAAATTCAGAGGGACATGAGCAGATAATTCATCCACAGGTCAAGATTTTCTAGCTTGTCTTTGCAACTACAGCAGCTATAGACTTACAAAATTGGAGACTATGGAATACAATTCATAACTCCCTGCGCACAGGATTGCTTTTTTTCTTGCAGACTTCCCATATAACGTCACCCATAAAATTAATCCAGAAATTACTGCCTTGATTGGTATTATTTTCCCTCTTGTATTATCTATCATATTTATTGTGTCCCTTACGCTGCTGACTTCCCCAGAAACCTGGTAAAATGGCATGAATTCTTTAACTAAAGACCATGGATATTCAGTTGCAGGGAAATATTTATAAACTACCTTGCATTTAAGAAACATTAGTAGGCAAAGTGAAAAATGATACGAGAAGTTTTTATCTTCACAGGCAGGTCAATTACCATCTTGAAGCATCTGTGATCTATGCGGTACTTCATGGCTAATATGCAACTAATATGGGATCATAAAGATAACTATGTGCTGCACTATTCCAGCACAGCTTTAAGTGCTGCTTGGCAAGGTCCTTCAAAATCATATCTCCAGAACCAGTAAAATGTGTTCTCTATCTGACATAAGAAAGTTTTACAAGAGCCACTTGATTCATTTGCTTTCCATGCCTGGTGGTCTGCTTTTTCTGCCTCAGCTATAGCTGTATCTCTTGTTTACATTGGAGCTCACAAGGACTCTGTTACTTATCCGTCAACGTTGCCATCAGTCTCTGCTTTGAACCTATCTGGCTGCATATATCTCTGCTCAACAGCATCACTGTTGAGCAGACATCTATCACAGCCAGAGGAAAGAGTAAGAGCAGAAAAATGCAGCTCTGGACCAAAGCCCTTTATTCCCATTGTGTCTGAAGATCATCCCAAGTGTGGTACTTGTACAGTACCTTCAAACCTACTCCTTAACTACAAATAATATATTTACTGGAATGTGATGCCACTCGTAACACCCTTAATTAGCTCTGTTGGTGTACTGAACTGATTATCTTGAGATATAGTTGTCATTACATAGCTATCATTGCTCCTCAGACCCAAGCTAGCCTCTGTGCAAGGTGCTGCATGGTCTCAGCTGTGAGGAAATAACAGGGGTATCTTTTACAAGGCAATCCACTATTTAGCACAGGCTTGACTCCAGAGGAGTGGTCTCTGCGAAACAAGTCTACCCTTCCCATCTGACAGCAGAACTAAAGTAATAAAATAAAAAGTGAGAGGGAGTTGTCTGTTGCTTTGGAAGATGGCAAATACGATGAGAAATTGCCTGATGCCAAATGAATAAATATGTGATCTTGGTGTGCAGAGAACAGTCTGATATAACCTTGGCATTGACAGAAGGATGCTTGGAAGTATGGAAAAATTGCCAAGGTGTTCAAAGGGGATGACAAAATGATCTTTCTTTGCCTTATGTGTACAATTCCTTGTTATTTTCCAATGCAAACAGCAGAGCCTTTCTGAGTATAACAGCTTGTACTTCATTGAGCACTTCGACTTGGCAATCTATGGTGATGTTCCAGATGAATATCCATCGGCCTCCTCCACACTTCTAAACAACAACATAGAAAGCTTTCATGGGCCAAAGTTCAGACCATCTCGATGAAGAAAAGAACAGATATAATATGTTTCCTGTATCCTTGGTGGGTAGGGAAATGATTCCTGTACTGTTGTGATTCCTCAAGTGCATATTATTCAGTTCTCAGCGGTATGTATCACAGAATAGTCCTGGGACTACAACCCTGTCTATTCTGTCCTTAGGGAGATGAAAACATTTTTCTTTTTTTTGAACAGCTTCATTCCTACACTGAAGTATAAGCTTAAGTCATTCCAAAAGCACTAACAAGTTGCATAATTCCTTTTTTTCCCACCCACATTTCCTATTGTCCTCCTTCTCTATTGCACCTAGAACAGTCTGAGTTCACCCAGCTGTATCCCATCTTGTGGTTAATGAACTCATTACATTTGGACAGTATTAGGACTTTCCAAAGCACGTTTTCTTGCAAAACCAGGGATGGAATTCATGCGACATAAATTTAACTGTCTAAAGCTGAAACATCTATATCCAAGCTAGTTTCCCTCAACTCCCTCCATAGTGAATAGAAGATGAACAATTCACCTCAGCAGCACATGGGTTTGCCTTGCTCTGGGACAACACGCTACTCATCTTTGCAAACAGAGAGCTAATAAAGCAGAAAATCAGTCTGATTAGCTCAGAAAAATCTGTGTTGAGTAGGGACAGCTGTGAGCATAATAGAGTATAAACACAGGAAGAAGAAAAGCAATTGAAATTAAAGTCAGGTTTGGGACAAGAAGATGTTAAGCTGGGAATTAGATGAAAGCTTCAGACCATCAGCAGACAGAGGCCCTGGAAGCTCCTTCCAGAAGGAGGAAGATAGTCAAAAAAGGTTACAATTTTAAAAGGACTCTATGTAATGTGAATATTTTGTAAACTGCTTTCTCTGACACATGGATTTTTGCAATGACAACCTAATAGACAGAGGTTCCCAATCACATGGCCTCTGACTCAGACCAGACTCCCATCCAACCACCTTAAACACGGAGTAAACTCATGTCTCAGGAGAAAACTGCAATGAGAAAACTGCAATCTTTTCTTGGCAGTTCCTGCTCCCACTAATCCAGAGGCAGTGAAGGCACCTGGGCTTTTCCTGGTAGCGGGTGAATGAGGGTGATTTTAACTTAGACACATGGACAGACAGGAGGCATTCAGAAGAAAAGCTTCTGTTCACGTAACTGAACTTGGTATGATTCACATTCTCCTTTAGAAATTATGTAGAGCTGGAATATTCCATGTGGTCCAGAAGGTAACCAAAATGTTATTCCTTTCCACTGAATAGCTTTGACATTTTATTGTCATGCATACCGGTAAAACCTAGGGTATAAGGATGTAAATTCAATCAAGCTGAAATACTCCTCATCTGCAAAATGCCCACTGCTCAGCTTTAAATAGGTTGACTCATGTTTCAAAGACACAGTGAAAACACATCTTCCCCATGGGTAGTCTTTCAGAGCCTTGGGTAAGAGTCGTTTCATTAAAATGTATATCTCTAAAACGGAGCTAATTTCCACAGATTCCTTGTATAGTCACTGAGACATAGCTAGCGTATCCAGTAGAGTTCAGAGCACAAGTTAGATCATCCTAAATTTTGTATCTCAAAGCATCAGATGAATTATGCCCTATTTCTCTACATTTTCTATCAGAAAGGAGGGAGAGAGTGAGGGAAAGGAAGAAAAAATTTGAGACAGACACACAGCATAAAAAAATTCAGCCCAAACAGTAAAATTTTGCCAAAGCAACAATCAGCTGATCAGTAGCATCTTGTGTGGGGAAGAAAAATAAGGGCAAATAATGTGAAGTGTTCAGTAACAGGAGTTTTTTCTTGTTGCTTCAACCTCCTCCCTTTACTTTCCTCAACTTAGACCAAGTCTAAATTCTTTCCAAGTCTTCATTTTCACCCACCTTGAGTTTAATATTTTATTTAAGCTCAGAAGAAATGACACTGAAGAAATGGTGTCTTGAGAAGCAGGTGGAACAGTAACGCAAAGGAAAGACTAGATTAGTTGCTGAGAACTTAAACTAACTAAAATCTGTGGCCTTGAAACGCTGGTATGGTTCTATCAGGGTGATGATCATCACATGCCTTTCAAGAACTTCGGGGATGAAACTTTGACCCTTTGGAAACTCATCAGGCCAAAGGACTTTGGCCAAAGTTTTCCCAATTTCACCATAATATATAATACAGCAGATCTTCATTATTCCCCTATTTCCTTGTATGTTCTGTGGAGAGGATTTCTTCTAATCCCTTAAAATAGTTACAGGAACATTGCTGTAGCCAGGCATGGCTTCACAGATTGGTTTCTCACAGAAACATAGTACCTGCCCATCCCAGCCAGCGTTTGACAAAAACATTTTAAAAAGAAAAGCAGCCTAAGAAAGAGAAAGCTTTATTGATCTCCAGCACTGGGAGATCCACTTCAGCAGCCTCCGAAGGATGCAATTTATTAAGAAGAGAAATAAAGATGTCCCAAAGCCCTCATTTCTGCAGGCTGCATTATTAATGACCCTTGTGCCTGCAGATGGCAGAGAGCTACATGCAAGAAGCCTTCTTGGGTTTTCTCATCCCCGGTAAGGTCGAGAATTAAAGGTGGACAAGGACAACAAAGTAAAGAGGAGACTGCCAGTGGTATGTGAGAGTCAGCTAGCAAAACACAGGCCAAAGTTTAATGGTTCATCTGTGCATTGGATAATAGCTTGGTAACCTCTGAGGCATCCTTGCTTTTAAGCATGAAAGCAATCTTAGGAACAATCTTAGGAACTAGTCAGTGGTAGGACTCTGAATAACTCTGAGTTACCTTTACATTTCTTTTCTGGCTCTTCCCAGTCTGGTGAACTGACATCTCAGGGTCCTTTTTTTGCTGTCCCCTGGGAGTGTATTCTGCAGCAAAGCCCAGCGTTCCGTTTGAGGCACCATGCAAAAAAACACCACCAAAAGAAAAAAAAAATAGAAATCCTCCACATGCAGTGGAAAAGGCGAGTTCACATTTTATGGTATTTCTTTCATCACGTCCCAGAGTTCACTTCTGTCCCTAGAGTTTGTTGCCAGCTGGAGTAAATGAAGCATGGGATGAGCTTGTATGTTGTTCTGAAATGTGTAACTCACTGGGGACACCAGGGTGGGGACACATAAGGGAAAGGAAGAGAACGATCCCCTCTCAGTAAATAAAACGAAATGCCTGATAACCTGAAGTCGGCACAGTGTGAGGCTGCTTTGGACAAGCAGAATAAATTTTGTGGTGGAGTCTGGGTAGGATGGCACACAGTCACTGTCCAGCGAACTCTCCAGGGCACAGCTTAGCTGACATTAGACATGCTCAAAGAATTGGATATTTTATTGAGGACTGCTTTATTCAGAAACAGCCATGAAATGAAAACGCTGTGTGAGGCAGAGAATAATTTTTTCAGTTATATTTTGCACATTTTGGGTGTGTGCATGTCTCCCACTTAGATGAAACCAAAATTTTGTGACATGGATTTAGATGTCTTTTGGATTGTTTAATTTCATCCAGCATCACTTGGCTCTAATTGATCACAAAATCTTTCTTGATGGGCAATAATCACTGGTTTTACAGACGTAATTCTGGTTCACAGTCTGCAAAGGTGTGGTGGTATTCTGTGTTATCTTCAAGCCAGTAATGAAAATAATAATAATTTTAAAACAAAATAATGCAGGATTATATTAAAAAAACCCTGTTAAAAAAAAAAAAAAAGGAAAAAAACCCAACCCCATTAGGACTTACAGGTCACAAATAAATAGGTGAATAAGCCCTAAATATAGTAATACATTATCCGGTGTCAGTCTTTCAGTGCCAATCCAAAAGGCCAGAATCCTTCTTGTCTTCTAAAACAGATCAGCAAGTCTCTAAAATGGAAATTAAGGCATGTTTTCTTCCTCTGCCTTTTTAGTCTGTTTTCCAAAGCAAACCAAACACCACAGTTTGCTCACAGATGTAAAGACATCCTGAAGGCAATCTTAATCTTTTAGGATTATTTTCCCTGCAAAGAAATATCTGGTGTTCAAGATATAATGCATATTTGAACTAGGGTTATGACTTTTATTTTGCATATCAATGAAGCCATAAAGCGAATATTTCTGCAGACATAAGTAGCAACTTCTGCTCTGAGTGACTTGAGGGAGAAATGAGGACAGTCAGTACTTCATATCTAGATAGCTCCAGTAATGTAGATATACATAGGATTAAGTTAGCTCTCAGTACCAGATGCATCTCCTCTGATCACCACTGTAGGGAATAAAACAGAATTCCCTTTATTTTTCTTTCACAATGTTTCCTTTTTAACTATTTTCAAGCAAGTTAATACAGCTTGTTTGCATTAGCTGAAAGGTAATTGAGTTTTCTTCATGGAAATATGTGAATTCTTTCCTTCTGTTGACCCTCTGTGGAAATGAGATGCCCACCGTTGGGTATAAATCCTATCGGATTGCTTCTAACAGCTGCCAGCTCTTGACACCTGCATTAGGACGTGGACATCTCTCCAGCTGTAGCCATGCTGCAAAGAACATTACTCCCAGTCAGCTTAGAGATGTTAATCCGTGCTGCGCTGCCTCCGATCTGCCCACTGAGATGATCCTACAAGCGTTGCCTAACCCAATATACTCCAAGTAAATTGGGTTAGCTTGAATAATAAGGCTTTGCTAACCAAGGTCAATGTGATACGATGAGGTTAGGGAGCACTCAGGCAAGCAGCTCAGCTGAGAGATTCAAGAGGCGGTGACAAGATGGTGGCGTTGGCTGGAGGTGGTGGTGTGTTCAGGCAGCAACAGGACTTCACAGAAGTTGCATAGACTTCAGACTACAGAACTCATACATCCAAGGTCTTGAATCATAGAATGGTTTGAGTTAGAAGGAACCTTAAAGATCACTGACTTCTAAACCCCCTGCCCCAGGCCAGGGACACCTCCCACTAGACCAAGTGGCTCAAAGCCCCATCCAACCTGGCCTTGAACACCCCCGGGGATGCAACCTCCACAACTTCTCTGGGCAAACATCTTCCTATGGCACAACTGCTTTGTTTGTTTTTTTATTTTCCTTTTTCTTGTATGTATTGTTCCTCGCTCTTGATGCTCACAATTTTAACCATTAACTGCTAGATTAATTCCACCACTCTTGACAGAGCAGGTGAAAATGCGTCTTAATAATGTATATATTCTAATTTTGTGATGAAAAACATTTTTCAGTAAGAAAATATGCAGTAATTCTCCTGCTATTTTATTTGCCATTTAATCGATGTATTCTTATCACGCACATTAAACGGTGCATTGTCAGTTTAATTTGTTAAACTCTTATTGTGGTTCTTTTTTCATCCCCCTTCCTTTCCCCTTCCTCAATACATAACCCACATATCATTTTGCATCCCACATGGGATTTCTCTGATTTAACCTATTAAATCTTTTAATTCCCGCTTTGGTATTCTGCTCTAATACATTCACCCACAAAAGAGGCTGGAAGGCTGAAGCTAAGAAAAATCACTTCCATTTTCTTAGATGCTACTGAGTGGTTTAATGTAAAATACACATGCAGTGCGCAGTTTGTGATCTTGGATTTTATCATCCATGCATTTCAGAGCTGAGTCAATTCTGATCAGAGTTTTGATGAAAGGATAAAGATTCAAGTCTAGGCTGGAATCACTTAACAGTGGTGAGTTACTGAAAAAAGTAGTTGTGTAAGAGCAAGAAACAGTTCACTAGAGAGACTGAAATTTGGCTCCAAACCACTGGTGAAAAACATAGATATCGGTACAAGTAGTCTGAAGCAGTTTAATTAACCTTGCTGCTCAGTTGTCAGAGATTGCCATTTATATTAATGCTTCAAATCAAAGTGTTAAAATAGCAAATGGGCAATCTATATTTTAATCAGAAGTACTATTTCTGTTTGTCATTTTCACTTGTAGATTTTATTTCCCAAAAGAAAGGTTGACAATAACTGATGTGGGACACATAGTTTGGAAATACTTTTTGATAACTGGGGATGGTATTTAAGAAAGACTTTAAGTGGATGTGTATTTTGATTCTATTTTAAATCCATTTTGCTACTTCAGACCATGCCATATGATACATTCTGACTTACTTTATAACAATTCATAATTTAATCATTATTTACTGTGTCGGAATTGAATAGAAATTAGAAACAGATTTGGAAATGCACACACACAAAATGTTTTAAACCTCACTTCCTTGACTGTGGAAGGAAAAATAAAGTTCCTCATTACATTTTATTTATAATTACACAATGCCCTGAACAAAAAAAGTATCATGTGGTGTTACTGAACTGACTGTACTGCTCTTGGTCACCGGGGCTTAAGTTCTCCTCAGTTAATTATTAAAATTTAAATTATAAGCAGAGATATTTTAAACTCTTTCTACTGCTAATAAAAAGAGTCAGACACCTCCATCGCATGAATCATATTTTGACTTCAGTCACTCTGCAGATGCCTAGCTCTCTTCTGTAGTTAAAGAGGAAGCCTGTACTGACTCTTAATTCAGACATGATAATAGAGTTTGCTCTTTATTACTATCTTTATGGTTCTGCTTCTTAGGACTTCCTCCTTTCATAGATCGTAAGTTATTTCACTTTTTTCCTTGTTATACCTCTGTCTCACCGGCACATTTTGACCTCTGAAACTTCTCCCTGCTTCCAATCTGTACATTTTTGTGCCAGTTTCAGTCAGTCTTGTTTTCTTGGAAAAAGAAAAGCTAAACTCCTCTGATTGTGCTCAGGGTCTTTAATTGTCAGGAGGCAGAGTGGGTGTTCGTCCTACAGGCTGTCTTCAGCAAACCCTAAACCAAAAAAATTAGCCTCGTTACTAGAGCAGTCTCATTTTGCAGCTAATTTCTTTTTTCCCCAAAATCAGGTAGCATAATTTGTTTTCAAAGTCTACTGTGTAAGGTGGTAAATATGGAGGTTGCTGGATTATGTCAATATTTGTTCCTTAAACACAATTTTCTGTGGTTTTTTGTCTATTTCAGTTTCCTTCTCCTTCCTGTTACAAGCCTATTTTTGAGAGATGGTAAGTACCTTCTCATTGGAGCTGGGTAAGCTTTAAGTTGTGTCTACCCTACTTGGCCCACAGCATTCACATTGCAGAGGTAACCTCCCAACTTGCTATCATTTACAAGACACATTAAGAATCCTGCAAGATCTGTTCTTTCATCTCCCACGGTGTCTGTGGATTTGAAAATGCCAATAGTATTAAGACAGACATCTCTATTATAAACAAGAATTCCTGTGTCAGTGTGAGCTACAAAAGAGAAGAGAAAATAAAACCAACAAAAACCCCCTACCCTTTCTGTGTCAGTTGTACTCTTTGACTTCTGAATTTATCTAAAACACTAAAAACAGACATGAAGAAAATACTCTAAAATTGTTCTTGTTGTTATTGTCACTAAGGAAACGACTTCCAAGGAATCTGCAAGTTGAGTATACAGACTCTTTGATGTGCAGCCAATTCTCACTTCCAACACACTTTCCAACTCTGGAAAATCAGGTCTGCCCACCAAGGGAGATCTCTCCTGCTCGATCTTAGCTGAATCCTTACTTCACGTGGAGATTGAACTCTGATGCTCCAGAAAAGCCATAGTCCAGACTTGCCACAACATGAGATATCAAAGCATGGAGTCATGACTAAGCCAAGGGATTTTGCCTTAGGATACTCCCCTCTGCAGTCTAACAGCACTGCCAGGAAACCTAGAATAGAACAGGAGCTAAGGAATGTGGGAGGCAGAGGGCAGAATTTTTTCTGTTTGTTCACTTGTGGTGACATTTTCAGCCATACTTCACCTCCCCTTCCCCAACACCCTCTTCACCCCCCACCCCCAATAATTTAGATGCATAATTGTTTTTGCATTGAGACCAACAGAGTACGTATAGGTTGTTTAGGCTCTTTAGCACCTCAAGTAGAGCGGCCTTCTGCAAACTGCCTATTGGGAATGATGTATGAACTTTGATAATCTCTGAACTGTGCCCAGGTGTTGTAAATAAGAATTTCAGTTGACCTGTTGTCTGCAAACCCATTCAACATGCCACACAAATAATTTGCATTCATTTAATAAACATTTAATAGTGGTTTAGTGATCGAATTCCAGAGATCCAGGATGTTCTCTGGCGGTCTTTAATTTTTCAGCATTGGCACAGCCAATGTATTCCACAGTTGTAGGCTCTCTTACACCCCAAAGAATTTGATAAACAAGATGTTCTGCTGAAATATATTCACAGACGCATGCATGCATCCCCTGTCATCAGTTCTACTGCAGACTAAGAAGCAAACCATGGCTAAATTCATTGGAAAGAGACATTGCTTATAACAGGTGGCAACTAAGGAACAGGATTATTTGTTTTAATCACTGAGGACTCAGGCAAGACTTACAGACAATGGGCCAAATGGAATACGTGGAAAGATTCCACTAATATAAAATCATTTCAGAGCATTTGAGCTTTGCAAATGTTTTCTTGTTACCACTGACACGTGTCCATGTCAGACCCTGCTTCCTAAGGTTCCTTGGCAGCGTCAGAAGGGCTTATGTATTGTTATGTTTATCCAAGAACTAGAATGTTTCCCTGTGGACAAGTTTATTTCTGGTGTGTCCCTATCTCCTTGCAGTCTCTAGTCTTCTATTTCCCTTCCCGTTGCGTAAAAGCATAATCTGGCTCTCTGTAACTCTCTATTGTGTGGCCTCTAGACCAAAAATGCTTAGAAGGTCTAAAAGCAAAGCTGTTCCGTCCAAGTAAACAGCTGGACCACAATGAATCCATCTGTCAATGGCAACAATTCAATAATCACTGAGCAATCCTCTACCGAGGTAAAAATCTATCTGTCCAGCCAGCCAGGAGTTTTTGTTTTTATGTTAAATTCATCACCCGACTTCGTATCAAAAGTGTTTTGTTAGCTACTTGTTTGTCAATAAGAAGGAGTATAAGGAAGTGAACTGAGTAGAAAACAACCACCAATGGAGATTTCATAGCAGAGGCAAAGAAAAGAAACGGACTTTGATGCTACAGCTACCTTGCTAAATATATCAGGTCTGGGACCCTTCCTTGGCCTTGAGGTCAAGTAACAGGTCATCACTTTGACCAACCTCACTAAACTGCCTCATTTCAAATTAAAATGGCCTCATCTAAACTGCCTAGGAGAACAGCCTCTGGGACATGGTTTTCCCAGAGCATTGTTTGTAATTGTGGTGTTGGCCTTTATTTGTTAAATATCTTATTAAATGTTGCATAGAGAGGAACTTATTTGGAAATCAGATTCTCCCAGGTTACTGCAGATTCTTCCTGGTTTTCTCCCATTACAGCAGTGTAAATGATGATCTGTTTTCCTAACTATTTCCAGTCTAATTGGTATTCATGCCAGTGCTGAGTCAAGCAACTGCACCATTGCTGAACAGATCTTATTGAAAGCAGTTTCTTCCATATCGAGGAAGATTTGTCTCAAAAAGACAACAGAAATTTCTATCATTACATATGATAAAAATAAAAAAGTGCATTGCAAAACCTCAGCAATTGTTAAATGTTTGACACTGAGACTGTGCTTCTCTGAGCACATAAGAGCTCTGAGGTTGTGAGTTTTCTGCAGATCATTTCTCATTAACTACCAATTTAGGATAATGACAGTGATACTTTCAAGAAATCCTTTGGGAGAATAAGAGTAAGTACTCACTTTTAAATTCTATAAATCTATTAAGGAAATATTTTAATTATTTTTTTTTACTTAAATCTATGAACTCTAGGGTCCCACCCTTGACATGGAAGGTCTTTGTTTTGTAAATCCATGAGGAAAGTGAAAAGACTGTTGTGATAGCAACAGTATATGAAACCATGGAGAAATTGTACTCAACTCTTAGCTTTTCTTCAAATTTTCTATATATCTTTTAACAAATCAAAGTGGATTTCCCTCCAGTAACTTCAGACATATACTTTGTGCATATTTATAGATAACCAAGTCATCCCAGACTCCCTTAATGGACAATGGGGGAAAGAGGTCATTTTGGGGCACAAGTTTCCTGATTTATTTTAAATTACTTCTTCAGGAAAAAAAGAATTGAATCTTATATTCTTATGCTCCTTAGGTGTACCTCAGATATGGATATATTGTAGAAATCTATTTAAACTAAATTCTCCAGGTGTCTCACGCAGGGTGTTGTGTTTTTGCAAGGAGCTTCATTGTTATTGGAGTAACATCTTGAAGAATTCCCAAAATGAACAAACATGTTTCAATATATAGACCAGTTCATTTAAATGATTTACTTTAAAATAATTCAAAGAGCATTAGAGGATTATTTGCTGAGAGACGTATTAAGAAATCAGGGTCATCCGTTGTTGATTCAATGATACTGTAGTAAGGCCAAGTTGCAACAAGCAGGAAGAATCTTTTTGACAAACATTTCAACATCACTGACATTAATAACAGTGGTTCCTTTCCTTAATTCATTGCAAAACACTGTGTAGGAGCTCTCCCAAAAGTGCTCACAGGAAACTGAGAAGGGAAAACTCAAAACAACAGGTGGAGCAAAGTGTAAGTCACACTCTACTTCGCCTACTTTACATTATTACTTATTGGTCATGAAAGACAGCAGTCTGCTGATAGAGACGATAAAGGATAAGGTGCAGAATCATATAAAACATTTTGTAAAGCCAGGCATGAAAATATACAGCTGCTAGCCATGGATCTCTTCTTAATGTTTGCTGAAGTCATGGCATTGGTAAGAAGAGCCTGAATCCCAATTGAACAAAAAGGGTACGTAGCAAAAACGGTACCAAACAAGCATGGCACGTAGGAGAGCAAGAAGTACTTGAAGGAATGTGCATTTTTTTTTACTCTCATTAAATGGGATGGAAAATCAGTATGGTTCATTTCGCTGAGCATGGAAGAGTTTATATCTTTTTAGAGACTAGCTCTTTGTTGAAGGCTAAGGTCAGCTTCAGATGATGTCACTACTACCAGTTCAATTTAGAGCACGCTAGATTTTTTTCTTTCTTCATGTTGCCTTACATCAGTCATTTTTCTTAGCCTTCTTGATCTCAGAGGAGCATAAATTGCCACAAAGGTTAATATAATGTCTAGAAGTGCTGAAAGTCAAGGCAGGAGAATGATGGGACAACATTCTGATCTACAGTGCTCCACCAAGCTAAGGAAGCTAAGTCTCAAGATGCATTTTGAGGAAAGATGGAGATTATTATGCGTTGAGGGCAGTTGCAGAGATGTGGAACAGCAAGATAGGCTCAGCCATCTTCAAGTCGATCTTCTTCTTTGTCATTCCTGATACAGATCCACATTGTTTTCTGTAGTACATGTTATGATCTCTGGTGTCACACAGAAGTAGTAGCACAATAGGGTGCATTTTGGAAATTGCAAGGACGCAGCAGAAAGTGTAGAAAAGCAGAGAAAAATTTTGCAGGTTGAAACCAGCCCATGAATCACAAGCTGTAACATTTTGGGTTAAGGCTCTCAAAGTTGATTTTAAAAATGCAAGTTTGAACATGCTGCTAAAGAGAGTGATATGGATTAGCTTGGACATGCAGTCAGACACGCCTGCATATTCTTTTCAATCTGAACAGTTTAGATGAAATAGGTACATCTCAGTTACGTTTTTTAGATCATCTTGTCTGGCTTACCTGGCTCTTCCACAGCACTCACTGCCCACTATACTCATATAGTTAATGGAGGTAAAAAGGATGTCCAATTCACATAATTATTTTAGAAATCTACTTTGGGATGAAAAGAATTGAAATCTGGACTCCACTGCCTATAAAGGGAGCATATAATAACCAGCCATTTGGTGCCACCCAGAAATCCGCAAACAAAAAAACGTTGTGTATTTAGAACAAGTACTTAAAAAAGAAGCAAAAGGGAAATTATGTAAAATTATATACGATTGTCTGAAAAATCATACAACATCTGATTTAAATGAAAGGATTTTTAAATTTTGACATTTCAGTACGTGACATGCAGTATGGAGCAATCTATCAATCCACTAAGCAGAGTATCAGGTGAGAGTTCGTCCAGTCAGCAAATAAATGCAACATTCATGGAAGCTCAGGGGAATTTCCTTTTCACCTTTTAAGAAAATAGCCATGTGTTACGAATGACCTGATTTAAGTTGTGTGGTTGAGCTATCACATTGTTGCTTTCACACCCATGTTTTTAATGTCATTTCACACACTAAATTTTTCGTGGCTGTGAATACATTTCACAACGGGTCACATCCCTCGTACCGCATAATGCAGTAGTTGTGTACATGTAACTGCTGCAAAATATCCATAATCTTCTTACTGAGGTTTGTCCCGGAAGCTTTTTGGGAATAGTAGAGTAGCTAAATGATGTCCTTGTTGCTCTAATTCAGTAGGGACAGTTGGAAGGAAGGCAAGAGGTCAATTTAATGATCTATCAGAAGGAAAAAAAAATAAAAATCAAGACAGTAAAGTCAAAAGGGAGGTTCTTAGTTTGGAAGATCCTTTACTGTTTCTGCTAGGAAGACATGAAGCTTATTTTGCCAGATCAAGGAATACAGTTTAAATGGATCTTGAAAAGTTAAAAAACTTTTTCTTTCAGGGAAAGATTTATCAGAGGTTTGCCAAACATATGCACACAAAGCCCCCCTAGAAGGGCTTGAGGAAGATGGATCTATCAGAATAATATTTAAGCCTGGTGCTTTGAAGTGTTTTGCTTTAAATATGTCATGTTTTACTTTAATCAGCTTGGACCCAGCTCCATGTCTTCTGGAGATAGACAACATGCAAGAAAAAAGAAAGCAAAGCAAAGCATTTTGCCTGCCCTCCTACAGAGGGTAAAGGATGTAGTGTAAATAAGCATCATACCCAAAGATCCCTAGTGGATGTTAGATACCCCAGGGGATCTCAGCTGGCACTTAACACCTATCTTTAGGTGACTGAACCATATCCTAAATCTTCTTTGACTATAACAGCAGCTTTTATACTTAGATACAAGTAGACACTTTAAAATACACACCTATCTTTAGGTGTCTTAATCTGCGAGCTGGATCCCATTTCTGGTCAGCATGGTAGAAACTATCTTAGCAAAAGACCTGCAAGTCTTCCATACAGAGAAAAGGGAATGAGTTGAATACCAGAGGTGAAAATCTGCCAGGGATACCCTAGCTGAGGGAACCAAAAAGGCTGTGATGTTCATTTCTTTACTCTTCTGAATAACATTCCAACTTTGGTAGTCTCTGAAGGCTCTTTTCCACGACCATCATTACTACATCCAGCTGTGGTACAAATAGCAAGTCAGAGAACAAAAAAGCTAGAGAATATAGAACACAGTGTCCAGAGACTTGCATGCTGCAGAGAAGCAACTTCAACATGGCTAATAATCATTTTTTGTGCTGCTCTTTCCTCTGCAGTCACCAAGTACCATTCTCTAATGAAGTTTGTTCCAGCTGTTCGCCCACAGTACATAATCATCTCGGCTAACTAACCCATTCACAAGCACAAAACCACCATCCAAGCTGTCAAACTTCATGCAACTCGAATGAATGAATGAGTGTGGATTGTGGCATCTAAGGCTCCAGTGACAGCTGTGACACATTCACAGCCTTAGTCATGAAGAGCTCAAGCATCTGCGGTATTTCTGATGCTCTCTCATCTCTTCTGCATCTTAAGTTAGAGCACAAAACTCCTGGAAGGAATCCAGAGATCCAGCTCTCTAAAACACAGGAAATGAGTAACTTAACTAACTTTAACTTGGGCCTTTATATAATGCACGTGTGCTGCCTTCTTTATATAATTTGTTTCTAGGCCAAATCTAAGAGACGAAGTTCTGTTGTATGTCCAACATCTTAGATATGTAGTAAGACCAAGCTCATATTTGGCTCTTGGTACTAGTTACATCAATTTAAGAATTTAGACACATATAAAAATATCATTATTATAAAAATTGCTTTTTAAAAGGGAATGCTTTTTACTTGTGACCATGAATGTGCCATATTATATTTTTGCTAGAATAAACAAACTTCTATAAACTTACTTCAAAAATGTGACAGTAAGAGAAGAAACAGAAAAGTTATGACTTAATAAAGTCTTACCATTCCAGGAAAAGCAATTAATACTTAGGGATATCTTAGCTATTTTAAGCTCCCTTTCCAAAAAAAATATAATTTCTTTCCACTGTGGAGAATTGTGTCTCTTACTACTACAATGTTAATTCCAGTCTACATAACAACGTGTTCTGAGAGGTTCAGGTATTATTATTTTATTTTTTTTATTATTTGGGTTACAGTAAATATTTTTAAAGGCCACAATAAAGCAGGAAGGTGTTAGTTAAATCCATTTATCAACTGACTGGGGGATTTTGTTAGCTTAACACAGAGGGTGGATGCATTATAATAAGAAAGCATTGAGCTATTGATTTATGGCAAAAAGCTGGCTTTTAGGTCACCTAGTTCGAAGCATGTCAAGTGCTCCAAGCTGGTCAAAATGCATTTCACAAGGTGCCAACCCTAAGCTAATGAAGTCTGGTCAGCATTCATCTCCATCTTCTTGCAACTTACAGCGGACCTATTCACAAGTGTGGTATATTAGATGAAGCTTGGAGCATCACACAGCTTCTGGCTGGCTCAGAGAATAGGCAGAGCAAGCTTGCATTTGCCCACAGAAAATCATGTAGCCATCCTGGATGTGTCCCTGTGTTGATGTATTCCTACCTGTTCACAAAATTACATTCAAGCTTCCTTTAGCAAGTCTCTCTTAGTAATTGGACATGTTCTGAAGAGAGAACACGATTCCCTTTAATAAGGTATTTTTTTCTTAAGAATCTCCACCCAATCAGATAGGACAATATACCGACCCTTGCAAGAAAAGAAAACAGCAAAATTTGCTTCTTTCTGAGGAGCTAAAGAATGAAAATTAAAAATCTAGGCTATTAACCCACCATGCAGATTAAAAGGGTTTTCCTGCCCTAACCTTCAGCTCTATTTAGCAGGCCCAACAAATCATAGATAACGGACTATAATTATCCTTCCATTTGCTGCTCCTTAGCAATCGTGACCCAATCATCTCTAATGGATTGCAAACGCCACTGTGATTGAGGCTTTTCATGAAATGCCTCAACACTGGGAAGACAAACCTGCAAACGTATGTGACAGAAGTTTAATGTTGTATGTTCGGTAAGGAGCTCTTAGACTTTGATATTCCCAATATGTTATAAAAGAAATTATAACTATTGCTATTGACATAACTATTATTAAGAAGAAGAATAAATAGACCGAATCAATATTTATCCCTTTTTCTGTCATATTTGAGTCAATTATGAGTTACACTAACAAATACCAAAATTATTGGGTTAATTGATTGAGGGGATGTGTTTTTTAATTTAAACAGTGGTATTAAGCAGAGATTTTCACACCTTTTAAAATTGTTTTTTGAAAGCATCTGTCAAGTTCATAGATCAGTTTCAGAGTATAGTCCTACCTTAAGCCACCCAAGAGTAAAATGTGACACCTGAATGAGCAGGAATGAGACTGTCAGAATGCCTGCAGGGCAGATAAACTCTAATGTCAAATGCAAATTAGCTCATCTCATGGCACAATTATCTCAGAAGGATTTGGATTTAACAGTAGTGTAGAATCAGAGCAGCAAACAAGAGTCCCTGCAACTGCGGCTGTGTATTTCTGCAGGAATCTTTCCAAGCGAATATTCCTCAGCACAACAGCCATGTTAGCTTGAAATGATCTGTGTGTTGATACTTCTTTTTCTTTAGGAGATGGAATGATTTAGCACCTCTTAAAAAGTTCTACCCTGAAATTATTAATCTGGCTCCTCTACAGATCAGCCCATCAGCTTGCATGGGGGTACAATCAATGAACTGCAGTGAATTACATAAACAAGACTTGAACAATCTGGTTTGTTTTACATGAGTTCCTAGTTTGTCTTGTGAAGATAAAAGTTCACACCTAAGAAGACAGATCAAAAAATTGAGACAACAAAAGGCAGGCAGAGAATAAAACACAAGCAAAGCAATGGGTTGGGGACCGGACATTCTGCTGTGAAACGCTCTGCAGAAAAGTCTGCCTTTCTTCCCATATATTTGTGCCCACTCAATTACAATCCAAACAGCGTTTCAACAGCCACATGAATTCTAGTACTTGTTAGCGTTGTGGAAAACTACCAAATACCTTTCTGTATGCAAAGCATTTCTTACGAACAGAACAAGTTCAGCACCGAGGGAACGGGAAAAGTGTCTCATGAGGAGATGCTGTATGTATCGGGTAGCAGGAATACTCTGAAACAGGGTGGTATTACAGCTATCCCTGATGATACATTATCAGCAAAGATGACTTTAAAGTTGTGCATAGGAAAAAAGAGGGAGTTCCTCCCTGGGGCATTTACATCATTTTCAGCAGTGTTGTTCCACTTCTGCACTGCTGTGGAAAACTCACTCCAAAATCCTGTTGCTTGCAGTGTGTACCGAATCCCACCCCTGCTCTCTTCACGTCTCACATATGGGACGACTGGATGTGAGAGGAGAACAGGGAATGGAAACAAAGGAACATGAGCCAACAGAAAAACACACTTTCTTGACTTCGAGGTTGAGGTTGCACTCTCTGGGCCAAGTAGTGGGGTGAAATAAAATTCAGTATTGCCACTGACTTCTATATCCCGATATCAGTTTGCCTCTCCTGAGAATTGTGGCAAATAAACTCTGCTATTGAATCAGGACTAATTGTAAGACCTGATATTTCTGCAGGTCTTTCTCTCAGATATGAGTTACAGCCTGATCCTGTCCTGAGTTTACTTTTTCTCAGTGCTTCTTAACTCAAATACTCTGGTTTCATTAAAAGATAATCTGAGCTAATTTAGGAATTAGACTGTTTGTACTAAGTGTGCTCAGAAGGAAGGAAAGGAAAACAAAATCTGCTACATTGAAATGAATCAGCTTGGGGACACGGGTCTTAACTTATCAAAGGCGTAGGCACATATGGAACTCAACCCCAGAAAAAATATCTCCAGGATGTCGGCTCAGTCAGCCAAATGAAGAGAGATGTGATGAACAAAGGTCTGAACGTGATCAACAGCGCAGCCCACAATCTCAGAAATCTCTGTTTTTCTCTCCCTGGTAGCATCCCACAACAAAGCTTCTACCTTCGTGCTTATGAGCTTCACATATACACCGACAACAGCAGATCTCAAGAGCTCCATGCGGCTGTGGCACCACCATGCAAACAGCAGACATCTTAAATCTACAGGGAGGAAGGAGCCCTCCTGGTTTTTTCCACAGACCCCAACAGAGGATGGAAGGCTAGAGCCAAGGAGCGATCACAAAGCTACTTCCCTGTGTAAAGATAAATACATGTATTCATCACACATAAAGCCCCCCATGACCTTGGAGTCTGTTCAGTGCCAATGGTTATCCTTCCAGTCACTGCACACATGCCTTCGACCGAAGAAAACAAAACAGCAGAAACCTTCCACTCCGCGATGTCCGAGACAGATTGCCTGCACAGTAACAGATCAATTGTAGCTGTCCTGAACGAGCAACAAAACAGCAACCATTGCCCTCAGCACACAGAAACAGGGGGGAAAAGAAATCTGGAATACCATAACCCAAAACTGTAACCGAGACACAAGCAGAGACATAACTTTAATCCAACTCCCATTATTGCACTGAATAGCATTCCTTAATTATCCATCAAATTGGATCAGTGTTGCCTTACCCATGCTATAGGACAACTTCTTTCAAGACAGCTCCAGTGTGTTTTGCTGTAGCCAAGTACAGACGTTGTATAATGCGTTCTTTCTCTGTAGCTTTACCAACAGCACTTTAAGGAGTTTGCCTTCATGCCATCATTAACAATAACCTTAAGTAATCACACATTCCCTTTGATTAGCATGTGCTAGCCATGGAAACGTTTCCTCCCTGTACCTGACCGTTGTTGCCCAGGCTGAATAGGGATGTGAGCTGGCTGTGTACCCAAACAACAGCAAATGAAAACCCGTTTGTTGTTTTTTGACCCCAACAGATTCAAAAAAAGCCGACACTTCCGTTACGGTGCATATTGCCATAGCAGTCATATGATGAAATGAGAATTTGCACTGTAATTAACATACACAAGACGGATGGTAATCCATAACAGCCTAGGAAGGAATCAGGTCACTTCGCTGCCTTATTCACTTCAGTTAATATTTTTTACTATTATTATAATTACCTCCAGTGCTACTCCAATATATTCTTCAAGCTAAAGACCAGATTCACTTTACCAGCAGATTAGATGCAGAGGAAAACCACTGACTTCCAGGGAGTTCTTCCAGACCTGCTTCTACGTAAGTGGGATGGCTGTCCAGCCATAAACACCAATATGTCACTAAACAAATCTATCTCGCTGTTTTTCATGCATTTTCCAGTCCTGAACAACATGCCGCATTACCTTTCACTCCCTGGCTGTAAACTCTTCAGATTCCAATACATACCTGAACTGTTCACATGTTAAATTCACAGCACAGCAGTGAAGAGTCTGTCCTGTATCCTATCCCTCTGACTTAAGATGTGATTCGCATAAATATGGTATTATTAGAGCCAGCTGTTCAAATACTGATAAGGGAAAGCGCACAAAGCCACGGAAGCAGAGGTCAAAGGCACACAAACAGCAATTTTTACTACTGCCCAACAGTGAAAATAGAGAAGTCCTGGTGCACTGCTGGAAGGGTGAATCAGAGTTTCTGCGGCAGGTGAAGATGCAGAACTGCAAAGCGAGCCTTGAGCTCGAAAATGCCAACAGCAGCACCGGGGCTGTTAGCAATCAGGTTTTATTTACCAGCCATATTGTGTTAAAAACAGACGTGATTCCCATACCGAGCGCGTTAACCTGTCACCGCTTGCAAAAGGGAGATTTATTTGTTCGAAAAGAATCAGATCTACCTCGCGGGCGCAGCTCCGGCTGAAGGCAGAAAGCCTGCATGCAATTCCCCCCCTTCCCCCCCCCCAAAAAAAAAAGAAAAAGAAAAAAAAAAGAAAAAAAGTCTTCCCAGGACCGAGGGAAGAGCCGGTAAATCAATGTCACTCCAAGACAAGCCGGCGGTTCCTTTTGCCTCACCGGCTGCAATCGCGGCGGCTTTGGCATCCCCGGGGTCGG
>VXAK01007167.1:43991-67521 GCA_013399435.1 Arenaria interpres | reverse complement strand
TTTAGGGGTGGTTATTCGTGCTCGGGAAGTAGGGGGTGGAGGAGGAGGAGGAGGGAGGAAGGCGGGGGAGGAGAAGGGTGCTCAGGCCGGCTCAGATGCTCTGCCGGCGAGTCAAGGCTCTGGCGGGCTCGCCCCTGTATCTCTGTCTGTGTGTGTGTGATTCTCATACCCAGACAATGCTCTGCAAAGCGAGCTGCTCCTGCGGAGAAATGCAAACACCTCCTCCCCCAAGTGCCTGAGGAGAGGAAAAGGGACATGGAACCAATAGCTTTTCCTTGGCTGGTCTCATTAATATGGAGGAAGAGAAGAAAACCAATGAGGATGAGCGGGAGGAGGGGTTTATTCAAATTAAATTTCTTAAATCAAACACTTCCCCCCCCCTTTATCTCTTTCCTCCTCTTACCTCCCCCAAATACACCTTCTCCCTATCGCCTAAGCGTTTCTGCTGTCCCAGAGATTTTATTTCTTTTTTAATTAGTGTGACAGGGTCAGCAAAACACAGTGATGGGAGGGAGGATGGCATCGCTGCTGGAAAGGAGGGAGGAGGGGTGGAAGGGAGGCAATTTCTCCCTGAGCTGCAGAAGAGTTGATCGCAAAGAAAAGCAATAAAGTAGCTGGAGTTGGCAAGGAGGGGAAGCGAAGCAGGAGTTTCACCCAGTAGCGGTATTTTGTGGATGGTATTTGCAGGTGGTCAGGTGGCCCGTGTCCAGGATGAGTCGTCTGAGCTTGTGGAAAGGATTTGCTCCCCTTCCACAGCAGAGGGAATTGACTGCACAGGAACAGCAGCATCTGCACCGTCCTGCAACCCCTCAGAGCTTCACATCAACAGGGTCCCTGCTACGGCAGTGCAGGAGGGGTACGTGTTGCTGGAGAACCAGTGGAGTGGAACTGCAGAGGGGGCTGAGATAGTTGGTGGGAAGGGACGGGCTGTCCAGCTGGTTCCTTTTGACTTGTTTCTGGAAAAGAGCAAGGTGGCACATGTCCCCTGCGAGGGAAGTGCTCAAAAACATCCTGGCACTGCTTTCTTCTGCAGAGAGTAGCACTCAAGGGAAAGCTCTTCAGACCTGGAAAATGATCGCTAAAGGAATCTGAGTATCTGTAGTGGGTCTAGAGGAGCCTTTTGCCAGGGCATCCCATGGAGAGACTTGGTATCAACGCTGCTTTTTCTTCTGCCAACCATGCCCCCCTCAGCCCTCACAGACCCATGACAAGACCTTGGGGCTGAATGCCCATGTACTTAAATTCTCAACACCTGTGATGTAAGAGCAGCTGCCTGCTGCTGATGTTCTTCTAATTACCCTGAAGTTTCACAACACCTGGGACACCGATACTGTTGCTCTTCTCATTGTGGAAGCCCTTTGCTTATCTTTTACCACTTCCCCTTCATTTTCTGCATCTTCCACTTCCCTTAGTATGTAAATTCACTTCAAATACTCCTTGCGTTTTCCCTGCTTCCAAATGAAACAAAGGAGACAAAAAGCAATTTGGTCATAACTGAATCCATTACTTGTCCAATGTGAAAATTCCCAACCCAATTACTTACTTGTACGTTGTAGCCCCCGTGGCTCTCAGTCCAGGTGTAAGAGCCTGAGGGGCCATAGCTCCCCAGCAGAAGCACTAGACCAGACAACTCTGCTCCCAGCCCCTTGGCACAGTAACAATCCCATGGCTGCATAGATGCCTTCCCTTGAGAAAAGCATGCACAGGCACATTGGGAAGGCATTCAGCTCTGGTTTTATTCCAGCTTCATGGAGCAGTCCAAAGAATCAAGTAGACTTTTCAAAGCTCTCCTTTGCACGCTTTCCTCCAGTTATGCCATCTTCTCCAGCCACACCTCACAGCCTTCAGTAAACCTCACTGAATACAAGGGGGAAAAAAGAAAACAAACAGATGTAGATGTTTACATTGTACAGCCCAGTAGATGTTTACATTGTACAGCTGAGCTAATCAGCCTGTGCACTTCATGCACTTTATATATACATTAATGAGAAAGAGGCACTGTTAAGATGTCATCCATTGCACTGACTTTATATGTCTGCATAGTATAAAACACCCGACTAGATTTTCATGAAGGATAAAGGGAGCCAAGACTAACTAAATCAGATGTAGACACCTGTTTTTTAGTCAGATGTGTGTTTCAGCAAGCCTTATTTTTCTTCATCCTAAAGGGTAAGATCAGGACAAAGAAACCTCCACAGAAAAATGTTCTTCCCACAAAAAAGCATCCATGTTCATCTGCAGACTTAAAGAACCTCTTCTCCTCCCACTCCCCCAAAAAAACAAACCCACAACAAAATAAACAAACCCCCAGCTGTGTCCTCTCAAAACTTCCATTATTTATGGCAGTCCTACCTCAAAAACCAGAAGCCCCACTATGAAATGTTGTCTTGGGTTGCTAAGCATGGAAGAAGACTCCCAGCTGCTCAATTATTATGTGTTGCTCCAGCATCTGCTCCCTATCTTTCCCAGGAGAAGGGCAATGGGCCAAGAGAATCATCTTGTGGCCCATATCCAGCTGCAGTTGGACTGCCTTAGACGATCTCAGCTGATATTCGTATCAGGTTTGCTATTAAAGTAGTCAGGAGAGTCTATCTTTGTTCTCCGAAAAAGACAATTTTCTTTAGGAGGAAACAGTTAAGCCATTTTCAGGCAAACAATGCTTTATTGTTGTCCTCATGAGCAGTCTGTTAAATAGATCTTCATTATTTAAGTGTGTGTAAAGCATAATAGCCATTATTTTGGCTGGCATGGGAGACTGGAAGGGGCAGGAGAAGGCTTCCCGAGAGAAAAGTGTGAGTTACTGCTAAATGACCTAGGCAGCAGTTCATCTGTCATCCTACATAGGGGCAAGACACCGGCAAGCTGGCTGCAAGAGTGTTTGCTGAGACTGGGTTAAAGATATTTCGTCGGAAAGCCCTTGTCCTCTTCTTTTATTTTGTCACCTCAAGTGTGATGTAGTTGACCAAACAGCTAGGTCTGAGCTGCCAGCCATCTCTCCCTTCATGTGAAGGTCAGATCTTATCAGTGCAGTCACTGGAGTATAAGGCACGATCCATCTCAGCCTGTTGAAAACAGCTCGGAGAAACCATGTCCTCAATGTGCCTGTTTCTCTCCACTGATGTTAGGCACACTGGGAACACTAGTCCAGCTTGTCAACACCCACAAAGTAGACCTCTAAGGTTTAATGAGATTAATCCTTCTTTTGTTATCAGGTTTGACAAGCCTGAAATATTGACTGATTCAGTTGGCTTGTTCTCCTCTGCCAGATCAAGAACTACCCCCAGATAGTGCCACAGCCTCCCACACACACTGAGATCCCACCCGCCAGACCCTGTTGGCCTGCAGATCCTCTGATGTGATGATAAGCTGTGCTGGGGATCAAAAAGAGACACAGAGGAAAAGAAAGCTCTCCTCTGCTGCAGCTGAGATGTGAGGTTGAGAAATGCGTCATGACAGATGGGACCCTCTGGTCTGCATATTCCTCAGTCACTTCCTACCAACCAGTAGGTTTTTAACAGTCAGAAAGACACATCTTCTAGTTCCTGAGAACAAGATCTGGTGGAGGTAGACAGGGAGAAATTTTTGCATTGCAGATTGATGGCTTGAGGACTTGCGGCCTAAGCCCTGACCCACACAACTTCTCCTTAATTAAAGCATAATAAAGACACTAGTGAAGTAGATTTGAAGAAGTCTCTGATCTATCCAGCTTCTGTCTCCAACTGGCACACACCTTCCCCTTTTAGACAGAGTCTTCTTTGGCAGAATCTGAAAGATTCATTACATCCTCCTTAGACAGTTCTTACTAGAGTTATTAATGACCAACTCATGGCTAAATTCAAAGGGCACACTTCCCATCTGAACTATCTTGATTTATAATGTGGTTTTGTTACTTTGGATGATTCTGCCTTCCTTTATCTCTTGCCAAAGACAGATGGCTCCCCTAACCCTGCAGTCAAACGGTTTTCTTCAAACTTCTCTACAGGATGTCTTAAGTTAAATTCCTTGTTGCGCTCATTCTAGTGACGTGAGAATGATCCAAGTGTGGTCGTTGTCTTTGATTCTGGCACTTAAAATCACTGAAGTCTAATGTCTTCTGTTGCAAGAAATACCTTTGGAGGTAAATTCTTCTCTACTGCTGAATGAGAACAACTTGAAAAAATTTCAGCTATAGAAGAAGAACAGCAAATCTCTTTTCCTTCAAAAGAGGAGAGGATGGAAGCAAATACTCTAGGATGGGCTGCAGAAGGTGTATGATTAGCCTAAGGATCAAATCTGTGTTAGCCATACCATAACGAAAAGGTTTTAATGGCAGGAGCTTATTGCTACAGCTGCAAATGCCACTCATGGAGCTTTTTCATGTGGGACTGATGCCTGCTGGCTCTTTTACTTAATGTAATTCTTTATGTGGAAGGAGGAAATCATCTTTTGTCTGGAGAATGAAATTTGTTTGGTTTATATTTCTTTGAGAACCTCTTCACCACCTCCATTTCTTACTCCTTTTATTACATATATTTGTTTTTCTTAATACACTGTCTTGGGTCCAAGGTGCTACATAGCATTTATTATGTGAAATAGTACCTTAAAATATGAGTCATCAGTAGTGAACAAAGATGCGATTTTAACCATTACAAAATATCTCCTACTTGCACTCGCATCAAAGAAATAGCTGTGACTGTTACTACTAGTAGTTTGTCATCATTTAGTAAGCCGTACTCTGTAATAATGAATATACTTTGTCACTGGAACATAACTGGTAATTACATTCAGATATGTTCTCTTTTCCCCTGCACATGTATTTTTTCGTTTCTATTTAAATTGTCTTCCTCTACTTTTGGCTGAGGGCCAATTGTCTTAAATCAAATATGACAGAGCTAAAAATCTTTTTCCTTTGACTTCTAGTAGATGTCTCTTCTGCTGTTTCCATGCTTCATGACACTCTTGTAACCTAGTGTACATTGCTAGGAAATCTGATCTCCTACAGGAGACAATAGTCTCTCTGACAATCCACTTTCCTTCTCTGAGCATGAAAATACTATGCAAATAGTCAAAAGCAGGTTCATACAACATTTCTGTCTTTATCTCCTGTAACACGAAACTATAAAAAACATTAAATTAGATTAAAGATTTACAAGAAAAGTACACTTTTTCCTTCAGGTCTGTCAAAACTAGCAGAGAAAAAAAAAAGCAAAGCTAGTGATTGGAAGCAAAAGCCAGACAGATGCATCTCAGAAATAAATAAATAATTAAAAAAGCTTTTTTAAATAAGTAGGAAAAGTGACTGGAATCATGCTCCAGAGGAAGGAAAAGGTTCTTAATCTCCAAGGTACTCATCTAATCAAAGGTTAGATGTATTTGAAATGTAGATGCCTGTAGCTGAACTAATCCTTCTTTCCCTTTCTAGTCAGAAGAAATCTAGTTCATAGAGTCACCAGAAATCAGTCTATGAGTCGCCTCAACCTAAGGGAGGCATGTAAAATAAATGAGAAAAAATCACATCCTGAAAGTGTCATTTCTCCCCACTAACTTTAAAAGAACCTTGGGTCAGAAAAAGGTACCTCTGTTGCCAACATCTAAAGATGAGTGACATGAAAAGCACTCTAGATGTCTTCAAGACAAGTCCATCACTTATGCTTTATCCAAACATAAGTCATTGACTTCAATAACTGAATAAAATTTAGTTGCTTATGATGGCCAGATGAATGAAAAGGTGGGGAACTCAACTCTGATAAAAGACTTTGTAAGACAAGTTTTCAGTAGTGGAACACATTTCCATAAAAAACTGATAGAGACCAAGAGTACAGTTCAGAATGGAAGTAGTTGGAAAATGAGAAAAATATAAAGACTATCCAGAGGAAATATTAATAATTATGAAACAAATTTAGTAGGATATGCTAAAGCTTAAAACCTTTAATCAGTCCCTAATTAATAAAGACTGGGCCAAAGATAACACAGAAAACAAACTGCCCTGGGCATTAGATTCTTACACTTTCGCTTAATATACCTTGTCTTGGGCAAAGTGAAGACTGGATTAGACAGGCAAAGGATTTGATGGAATCAGGAGATCCCTACATTCTCAAAAGTTCCTGGAAAAGAAAACCCGTTCATCTTATTTTCTGATGTAAATAATAATAACTAAACAACCAAACAAATAAAAAACCCACCCTCTGTTCTTATTTGTATCCAGATGTCTATTCTGTGTTGGGATTTATCACTTCACTTTTTGAATTTCTTATGATTTCTTTAAATACATTATGGGTTTCTTGAATTTTTCAGTTCCCTTTCAACAGTACAAGGATTGTTATTAGAGTTACATGGAGAAATACATGTTGTAGAAAGCAAAACAGAAAGCAAGTTATTTAATTGCTAAAATCAAAGTCATGCAGAACAAAAGACCTCATACTTCACACCCTAGCATGGCAGAAACAAGACATGGTAGAGTGTCACTTCAGGGAAAAGCTCCCCAAAATGATTCTTTTAGCACTCTCTTTTATCTTTGAACTGTCTAACTTCCATTTTTATTAATCATTTATACTTGTTTTACATAGTCTTACAATAAACAGTGCATAAATTCAATCACTTCAATATAACTTCTTTTGTATTTTTGTCAGAGCAATATTATCTCAGAATTTAGCTTAGTTCTGCACACATTCCGCATTTGAAATAGAGTTGCTCACATGTTGCTTATTTTAAATACCAGCTTTGCTTCTGCTCTCAGTCCAATCAAAGCACAGTCTGATCCTAACAGGTTGACACAACATAAGGTAGATATAACACATTCTAATCCTAAAAAATTGGTGGGTTATGACAGTTTTTTTGCTATGCAATAGCAAGATTAGCAAGAATCAAATACAACCTATGTCCAGGGCAAATAATGATTTTTTTTCTTTTTTTTTTTCCCCATCAACATACCATTATTTCTCTAGATATCTGCCTAACAGCCTAATTCTTTTCTTACTCATTTTAGTCTAAAACCTTGTATAAAGGTTACAGCATCCTCTCTTCAATCAGTTCTGACCTTTGCATTTATCCATTTGTAGCTGTTTGCATCTCTCTCCTGTTTTTCATTTCTCTGGCTTCTGTCTGTCTGTGCTGCTGCCTTAAACACGCTGGTTTCACCTGCCTGTGTATTGTCTTTCACTTCTTTTTGTCATCTTCTCATTCTTCTGTGGACCTTTCCAAAGAAGAGGCTCAGTCAGATCTTCATCTGATTTGCTTACATTATTTCAGAAGCTTCTGCAGCCCTCTGCAGTGCCATATCTGAGTGTCCTACAACCTTCAGGAGCAATTTTACACTCAACCTTACATGAAGTGGTGAATGAAAGGTGCTAGAGATATCGGCATAGATAAAAAAATGGGATTCAACCCATTTCCTCTTAGTGAAGTGATTCTTAAAATAGTCTGTCTCCACTGAAAGCAAAAATATAAGATGTATTTGGTCCATTAAGTGCAGATGTCTACAGTATAGATGTTTACACATATAAATGTAGGGGGACTATCACTACAGCCTCCTTTTCCATATGTACGCATACTCAGCATAACTAAGGTCAATAATTTCTGTTATAACACACATTGCTCATGCTGCTTTTAAGTGCATTTAACAGCCAGAGATAAAATACATCCCTCAGATGTCTCCTATGATATCCTTGGCTATTCACCAAGTACATGCACACTTAATACTATTACCTCTACATACAGTATAAATCTATGTATTACAAAATTGCTATAGTACCGTTTAATCTTACAAAACAGTTTCTCCATGTATTTTTTTAAGTAAAAAGTATACATCCTGCAAATGCATTAAGAATCAAGTAAATCTTTTTCTGAAGCTGGTGCATCAAAGACCTGAATTGAAGTTGTGACAGTGGCCCGAATGACTGTATTGTCTTATTTCTCCTTCTGTTCCTCAGTTTCCCCATTTCCTCTCTACAACTACCTGAAAGGAGGGTGTAGAGAGATGGGGGTTGGTCTCGTCTCTCAAGTCACAGGCGACAGGACGAGAGGAAATGGCCTCAAGTTACGCCAGGGGAGGTTCAGGCTGGATATTAGGAAAAAATTTTTCACCGAAAGGGTTATCAGCCATTGGAATGGGCTGCCCAGGGAGGGGGTTGAGGCCCCATCCCTGGAGGCGTTCAAAAGACGGGTTGATGTAGTGCTGGGAGGTATGGTTTAGTGCCGGTGATGCTCCTTGTATGTTGTGTGGGCGTCTATTTTTGCCAGTTAGGTTGACGGTTGGACAAGATGATCTTTAAGGTCCCTTCCAACCTGGAAGATTCTGTGATTCTGTGATTCTATGAAATATGACAATTATGGTACTGGTCTTCCATGGAAAACACCAACAAAACAACTATGAAATATAGAGTATTTCTCCTCCATCTCATGGAAACACGTGATCACACACATGAGTTATAATTCCATAACCCCTGGACACAGCTGTTTTTTTAGGGACTAGAAACTGGCCCTTCAGCCCAGGGTAACCCACATTCCGTTAAGACTTTGCCGTCAGCACGAAAAGACAAAATCGAAGGTTAATTCTTTATATGTTTGTGACTATCACAGATAATTTTGGAGCATCTATTTTGCTGATAAGTATTTCAATGAACCATGGAGGCAATAACATGACGGCATTATGCAGTTTTCTGCAATAAGCAGGAAAACACGCTCCAGCTGCAGTGCCTCTGAACACTAAATGTTCCCTTTATTCATTTCTAGTTCTTTTTTATGAGCAGTAAAGCACATCATTCTATCAATTCTGATCTTTTACACTTAGGACCATAATGAAATGCTCTGAATGAACATGGATTGGAAATCTAGGGGAAAAAAAATGTCATCACTAGCAAGAAAGACTTTATAAGCTGTAGAGCTGCAATTTTTGTGGACATGTCTTTCAGGTTTTTTTTTTTATTCAAAGAGCTTCCCAAATCATGACAAGCAAGCAGACTGGATTAACACAATCATTTCACATTGCACAGAATTGTCTCCAAGTAAAATTGCCAGTGATTGTTCTCATTTGAAGTACCCCATAGCATCTACGTTATGGAAATTTGTAATATGAATTGGAATTAGCTCTATGGGGGAACAAAACAAGCTGGAGTTTCTTGAATAACAAACAAAGTGTTGGTGAAATAATAATTATCTTCTGTGCTTGCAACATGGTTCATTGCAGAGCCCTGCAATGCCCTCAGGTAGTCAGTACAGGGTTTGTATTCTGCATCACTGAAAAGCTGTGTCTCTGAAGAGAAGCACAGTACCTACTAACAGCACATCACCCCCTGGATAATTTACAGTTATAGAAGGTATAGATGTTCAAAGTGATGCTTCGACAGCCTCATATCCTCTTTCATTTGCATTTAGATTCTTTCCAAACATAAAAGTACTTTCTTTGCACAGGTCAGTATAAATGTCGATACGATAGAGGAAACAAATAGAAGGGGAGCATTTTATAGATTTGAGATTGCTGACAATCAGATGAGGATTTTAAAGGCATTTTGGTACCTAGCAATTCCTACAGGGAGCTACCTAGGTAGCCTTGCCTGGGAAGCTAGAAGCGGTGTTGCCTATGCAGACTTCTCATCTGTGGCAGATGGAGTGATTAACTTCACTAGTTAGAGTGAAGTAGTGAAATATTTATTAAGGTGAAACAGTGATATAACAAAATCAGTAGTAAGTGCGATAAAACCAGTAACAAATGCGATAGTGTTTTACGAGATCCCATGTCACTCTATTATTTACTTCCTAGAGGACAGGGTCAAACAAGCTGTCAGGGAGACCCTCCCGTTGAGTCACGAGGTTCAGAAAGGACGCCCTTGCTTTCTAAACTCCTTCTCAGAGAGGAGTCTAAGTGCAGCTGGATCCAATCCTTGTCCCAGACTTGGTCAATGGTTTATGTCTGAAGGATTATATATGCGCAACCAATCCTTTATATTACTTTGCTAAGATTTCAAAGTTTAGCATGCTATGAGTCACTTACTAAGAATCAGTTGCGGCAAGGAATCTCTCCACCTCAAGCAGTAGAACCTTAAGCGAGCGTCCTCACAAAAGGGGAGATCCTGGCGTGCAGCCCGCTGCCATACAGGGGAGCTCAAAGGGCTCTTGGGCTGTCCACTATTTATACAGTGAGATAATTGACCTACAGTCATATTCTCATGGGAACAAAATTTCTAGGTCCCCACTCTAGACAGTATTTTGGCTCTGTTGCCAGCCATCCCCCAAAGTCCAGGTGCACCTTACCGCAACTGATGTTATGATGGCCATGGTGGCCAAGGCTCGAGCAGGAGACGGAGTCGGGGGGAGGAAAACCAGGGAGAGCACACCGCCACATCATCCTGCACGAGTCCAGGAAACCAAAGTAAGCTCTTTGCCAATTTTCTTATTTCCTTCACTGTAAATCTAAAGCACTGATTTTTCAATATCTTCTCATCTGTGAACCCTGGGGTTTTTTTCTCCCTCCAGTGCTATATAGCAAAGTTAAGCCTACAAATATCTCAGCTGTTCTATTTACCACAAGCCACCAGGAAAAACGGGTCAAATATCATTCTAGAGTAATCCAAAATTATTAATTTCTAAGCCACTGAAAAACTGAATAGGGAGGAAAAAAGAGTGCAATGACACAGCCCCACCTTCAGGCTAGGAAGGCTTTGGATGCCAATGAAGCAGAGCTGGATTTAGCCCTGTTGAAAAATAAACTCACATTTTGAGTAGCTGTATATTCGCGGCTGTGGGACAGGACAGCACAGAGAGCGGAAGAAGTAACTTAATCAGTGGAAAATTTGGAAGAAATAAAGACTAGACCAGAAAGTGGTGAGGTCAGCCCCTGAGACAGCTACTTTGAAGCTATCTCAGAACCATTTGCATGACAATCACACCTTCAGCTAGAGAATTGTGGTTAGTTAGATCTGTCAGACACAGAGAGACATCTGTGACATCTGCTGCAGCTTGTCTGTAAAAAAATGCTCTTTTGGTTCTTTTGATGCTCTTGGGACTTTCAATTTTAGAGAGTTGTACAGTACTGTAGCGTAGGAAGGCATGGACCCTGGTCGGAGGTGCAAACAGAATATTTTATTACAACCAAAACTCAGCTTATATAGTCTTTCAGATCACTAAATCCATCAGTGTTATCTTCTTGCCCAATCGACACCTTCATGCAACATCCAACCGCCGGACGGGGCGATTCTTCTCTAATCAATAGGGTCGTTAGGCGTTGTTTACGGGTTCTTCTCTAATCAGTAGGGTCGTTAGGCCCTGTATTCCTGCTTATTCTATTCCTTGTTCTGGTTTTTGCTTCTTCCACAATCCGTCCAACATCCTGTTAACCCACACAGTACCTTGTGCAATGTGGCTTTCTTCTTTTCGCAGCAGAGAGTTGTTCTCCCTTTATTTTATCTAGCTGATGAAATTTTCTTTTAAGGGAAAAGAGGGGATAAAAGGACAGGAAAGGAAGAGAGGAAGACTACCTGTTGTGGCTCTTTTTTTTGTTTGTGCTTCTTTTTTTTGGTCCAAATAACAGATAGACTTTATCAAAAGACTTGATGCAGAGTCACTCCACTTGGTTTGCAGGGTCCAGATATGGTTTACAGCGCAAAACTGGGGTTAGAAATCTCAGCAAGACCCAGGTGACCACTAGCAGAGCTGCTGAGAAAAAGGGGTCTGTACCAAGGTTGTAGTGCTCAGTGTGTAGCGAGCTTTGATCCTCAAAACGTATATGCTTGTGCTCCATGCTGTGTGAATGCCAATAATCTCTTCCTGGACCAGAGGTGACCCTGAAAGCAATAATGCTACATTCATGCTGGATCTGTGTTAAAAAATCCTCTGGGCTTAAACTGACTCTATACAACATAATGTCTATGGTCAGGGTGTCCAAGGGACAATTACACCGCAATCCCAGATAAATCACACTCAGACTATGAGAAAGGAGTAACATAATTTGAACATTAGGCCAGTCAAGAGAGGGGGAGGGGGAGAGGAACACCAAACCCGCGCCATTGAGGGGATCTGACATAAAGTTTGAGAAAGCATTTGAGCATAGCAGACTTCCTCTCTCTGGGAAACAAACATCTTATCATGCAAGATTTGCTCAGTAGTGTAACTTAGGGACACAACTTTATCTCTTCATCACCCCTTTGTCAATAAAACAGCTAATTCCAGTCATATTTTGTTACAGACTCTTCTTTCTGAGGTCTGGTTAACAGTTTCAGTGTGTCAATAAAATAAGCTTAATTTCCTAGCATGTAAATAAAGTTCAACTCACTCTGTTTCTTAGACGACATATTCCAGTCATGGCTTGAGAATACACCCCTCTTTATTTTACAGCATCACTCATTATATCCAGCTGTGTCTTGCTAGGCAATAATTACTCATCCACAAATAAACCCCTCACGAGTTGGGTAGTGGTGAGACTGCATGTCAAAGACATACATGTGCTGCAAGTAAAAATAAAAAATATTCAGTTGTCCTCTATGAGCCTTGTAACATGCTCCATATCAGGAGAGTCTCTTCTATGTCAGGAAGTGGATAGCTGGAGAAAGAATCATAGAATGGTTTGGGCTGGAAGGGACCATTAGAGGTCAATTAGTCCAACCCTCCTACAATGAGCAGGGACATCTTCAACTAGATCCGATTGGTTGCTCAGAGCCCTGTCTACCCTGACCTCAAATGTTTCCAAGGATGGGGCATCTACCACCTCTCTGGACAGCCTATGCCAGTGTTTCACCACCTTCAGCATAAAAAATGTCTTCCTTCAAACCAGGGAGATATCCCTGTGATCACCCTGGAATAGCAAACGATTATGACATGCAACAAATCAAAGCTGGACTGCCCCCGAGTGCCTTGGATTTGTTACAGAGTGTTTTGCTTGTCTAGTTTCTGGCAGGTTTATAGCTGGGCTTGTTATCTTTACCGTGCTGTGTCCCTGAGCTGCGTATCATGTGCCTGTGAAGAGCAACACAGGGAAGAGCAGAGCGATGATGGCACAGAAGTGCTGCCTGGGATCCCCAAGCGCCATATAGGTTTGCTTTTTGAGTTTGTTTGTTTTTTTGGGTGGGTTTTAACATCACACATCATTCATGAGCAGGAGCAGCATTGATGTGCTGTGTACAGTGGTTCAGTGACATAAAGGTGAGCTCTGGAAGGAATCAAAGACATCATTCCCATTAAGGCAAAACAGGGAGTTTTTTTTAAAATACAATAAGGACTAATATTAAAATATTGCAACTGCCTATCCTAACTGCCACAGACAGTCTTAAAAATCTATTAAAGGAAATTAAAGTTGTGGAAAGCATTTTAGTTGATAAGCCAACAAATATAAGAGCTTTAAGAGGGAAGGTTAGAAGCTGACTCTAAGATTCCTATCCAGCTCAGTGACGATAAATGTAAATATGATTTCATACAGTGCAGAGGAAATCTTTTCAGTCACACACAAAGGGATTGATCAGGGAAGGAGCTCACGACTGTAATAAAAAATGCAGACCCTTCACTGGTAAACAGAATTGTTTTGAGATGGCCAAATCTTTTTTTAATCACCACTAAAGGTATCACATGAGCCAGCAGTTCTGGGTCTATTTTTTCTTGCAGATAATGAGATTAATTGACAGCTGCAGCATCCTGATAAGGCCTAGATGGAAGCCGAAATGTAGGCCCAGAGATAGATAGAACAAGATAGCTCTAATGACCAGCATTAACAATGATGCTGACCGTTATTAAATCTGTGCTTTCATGGAAAGAAAAAAAAGTTACTTCTATATGTGGCTTCTTTTGCAGCAAATAATCTGATGACAGCTAATGAGGCACTTAAATATAAGAGGACCAGTGCAATGATTTCTAGTGATCTGGAGAGTGGCACACCTGACAATTAGGAATGAAAGAATCAACAGGGGGTGTGTTTTGACAAGCAGTTATTTCGAGAAGATTTCAGAGAGAAAGAAGTCAAGATTCACTGTGATCTCCTTTGACTGCCTATGCAAAAAAGAGTGGAAGCAGTTATTGGGTGTATAAAGAGCAGAATAATCTGTCATTTTTTGCTCTCTATATTGTTTCTGTGGAATCCATCCAGCAAAACTGCATGCCCTTGTGCACTGCTGCTGACAAAAAATAATAAAATTACTAAAGCTGACAGGAAATGTTTGAATTTGACACTATTTATATGCAAAACAGACATTTGCTGATGAACAGGTTATACCAGGCTCATTTTACAGTCAGTGGGGATAAAAGGCACTTTTCAGGTACAAGTCATATAGCATATTTGTCATATGTATTTTAGGGTGAGATAAATCGTGTCCTGGTTTCCGCTGGCTGGTTTCACTGGTTCTTCAGTAACAACCGAGAGTCAGAAGGGAATAACTCCAGTGGAAACATTTCTATTGCAAAAATTTATATTTACTTGTATAGATCACAGACTGAAGGACAAAAAAGAGCCTGTTTGGGTTATCATAAAGATGACTTAGAAATGACTGATAATAGTCTAATATGAATATATTATATGGGAAGTAAATAAGGCCTTCTGATAAGTTCTTTACTTTATCGTTAAAGGCATAAGCAGAATGGCTGGAAGTTAAAGTCAGACTACTTTATGTTAGAAATAAAGCATATTTTTAGTACTTAAAGCAGTATGAAGCTCAAAGTCAAGCCATAAATTCTTCCTTTGTGATGTCTTCAAATCAACATTAATGTCTTTCTGGAGGAGGTACTTTAGTCAGACATAAGTCATTAAGCGCAAGCTCACCATGGGTTGAATTTCATAGAATCATAGATTTGTTTAGGTTGGAAAAGACCTTTGAAATCTTCAAGTCCAACTGTTAACCTAACATTGCCAAGTCCACCACCAAACCACATCCCTCAGCACCATGTCTACACATCTTCTAAATACCTCCAGGGATGGTGACTCCACCACTTCCCTAGACAGCCTGTTCTAATGCTGGACAACCCTTTTGGAGAAGAAATTTTTCCTAATATCCAACCTAACCCTCCCCTGGCGTAACTGGAGGTCATTTTCTCTTGTCCTTTTGCCTGTTACTTGGGAGAAGAGACCAACCCCCACATCTCTGCAACCTCCTTTCAGGTAGTTGTAGAGAGCGAGAAGGTCTCCCCTCAGCCTCCTTTTCTCCAGGCTGAACAATCCCAGTTCCTTAAGCTGCTCCTCATAGGACTTGTGCTCTAGACCATTCACCGGTTTCATTGTTCTCATTTGTATGCCAAATGCAGCCCTGAGAAGAAAATATGTGCCTTTTCAGTTTTTATTGTAATTTTATTAATAAAGACATAGCATACCTGGCCTGTCAACCATACATGAATGCTAGTAGTATTAAGGTGGGCTTTGGTATGCAGGGGATCATATTAGAGCATGAAAAATTATGTTACATTGTGATTTTTTTACCTTAAACTCTATCGGTTTAAGCACTCATGAAAGTCCCATATTTCCATATGCTGTATATAATAGGATGAAAATTCTAATAGAAGAGCAGCACAATTATCATGATCTACTGCCATCACTGCTCTCTTGTAGTCCAGGTTAAAAATCAAAATGTTATATTTCCTATTTAATTAATGTCTAACTTCTTCAAATATTGTTATCTGAAATAAAGAAAATTTTCTTTTCTTTCTTTCTTTTTTCTTTTTTCTT
This sequence comes from Arenaria interpres, assembly GCA_013399435.1. Classification (NCBI taxonomy): domain Eukaryota; kingdom Metazoa; phylum Chordata; class Aves; order Charadriiformes; family Scolopacidae; genus Arenaria; species Arenaria interpres. Next base: position 51,911 of record VXAK01007167.1, on the reverse strand, counting down.
TCTTTCTTTCTTTCTTTCTTTCTTTCTTTCTTTCTTTCTTTCTTTCTTTCTTTCTTTCTTTCTTTCACATAGTATGTAACAGAAACAAGTCGATTCATTTTGCTTGTTCATAGAAAAGACTTTTTCCTGATTTACAAGAAGTTATCCTGAATAGTTGCCTTGGGTTTTTATTTGGTTTTGTTTGGGGGTTTTTGTTTGTTTGTTTGTGGTTTTTTTCCTGTGGTTTGTTTTTGGTTTTGTTTTTGATTTTTTGTTTTTTAATAACTGTGGTGTGTAACAATGCTCAGAAGTAATTAAACCAAGGAAAAGACTTTATAGTGTCAATTTAGATGGTGTAAATTTAGCTTCAGGAGGCTCTTATTCTTTATGATTCAGAGACTCAAACATTTTGAAAGGATAGTACACAATATGAACTTAAAATACGATGTATTTCCCAGATACGGTGACTGACAAATTCTGGTAAAACTTCAGATTGCTGCACTGATGAGGACTAATGTCTTCAACAGACATTGGGCCAGTACAGACTAGCCTGCACAGAACAGCCATAACCCTTTTCTCAGCAAATACACAAGATCCTACCTAGATCTTCTTGTGCTATAAGGCAAGGTCTCAAACCTAAATCTGTGGCTTTTACATTCCAGATATTACAGAATCACAGAATCTTAGTGGTTGGAAGGGACCTCTGAGATCATCGAGTCCAACCACATTAAAAAAAAACAAAAAACCAACCACAAAAAAAGCCAAAAAAACCCCACCCAAACACAAAAACACACCCACAAGCCCAAACTTTATATGTCTAAAATTAGTCTACCTGTGGAATATGCCTGCAAAGAGAGAGACCACATGATGCAAATAGAAACATAGAGAAAAACCTTGTTTGTAGATTATTTATTTTCTCAAGAAATTTCTAATGAAACTATTGGTCAATATTATTCATCCATCTGGCTAGATTAACAATATATTTTAAGGCATGTGAGAAAAGAGGAATTATAACAAGATAATGAGATACTGTGGGTCTTTATGGGAACTTCTTTTCATGCACAAAGGAGAGCCCAAGCAAAAGAACACAGGGAAAATCGTTGTAAAGATTATTGAACCTTTATCACTTCAGGGTTTTTGAGATTAGGACCACTTTTTCTCCAAAAACCAGACTTTTGACCCCCTTTACAGAACAAATTGACAGATTTTATGACATTGTAGTTTTAGAGTTTTGATTTGTAATTGTGAGCATATAATAAGAGCTCCTGCTCACATTCTTTCTCCTTTTCCTCCTCTCCCATTCTTCCTGTTTTCCAGGAACACCTGGTCCATAAAAAAATATTTTTGGTCATACATTTATGGAACATTTTTAATATTCCATAAATTTTTCTTTCATGAAAAATTCAGATTGTGGCTGTCAACTCCATTTCCTTCTGAAATGAAAACTTACCCCAAAATATTTTCTAGTACTTAAGCTTCTCTTCTTCATAAAAATGTGAGTTTTCAACCGGAGAAGGTTATAAGAGAAGGTTCTCATCCAGAAGCAAGTGGTTTTATTCAGTCCATTTGGACACAAAATTTTTATTCAGACCTCATGGCTGTAGAATAGCAGAGCAAAAGATGTTGTCATGCAGAAAATATCCTTTATTTTAGGAATCTTTGAACTTTTGAGCCTCTTAGCAAACACATCCAAGAGGGAAGAACTTGCTGTATATCAAGGATGCTGTACACAGCCTTAAGGGGAACTTGAACTTCCCAGGCACACCTTGAACTTCCTTAACACTGCTGATGTCAGGTCAAGCTCTTGCTTTTGACTAGAAATGGTCTTGCAGCTTTCTACTTCTATGCAGTTGAATAGTCACTACTGTCAAATCAATGAGTGCTGAGACTGACTCGATGGCTGATCTTTGTACAGTAATAGAACCCAGGTCTTGGCAAGCAGAGATTCCTGCATACATTTGTAACTGCTTTTCTACCCCTGGAAGCACAACATCAGACAGGAAGACAGAAAAAAAAGTCCACAGATATACACTGAAACAAATGAGCTGCAACACTTCGTTGAAAGGAAATGGCTTCTTTTGTGGTTTTCATGCCTCCTTTGTTCCATAAAATGCCAATAATTTGACAGCACAGTGCCTAGTTATCTCTAGACATCTCTATGCTCTTTCAATGAAATTTATATTGCCAAATTTTTTCTCATACACAGAAAGTTTTTTATTGTCCTCATCATGATTCCCTTGTGTGTCATCTATACCTTCTGGCAGGTTGTCATTTTTATTGCTTTCCTTTGAAGAACTTTCTCCTATTTTTCGCCTTTTCAAACAAGTCCTGTTCTGGAGGAAAATAAGACTTTCAGAAGGTCTGGATAATACATAAGGATCTTAGTCACACCCTCTTTGATTTTGTTTTTCCAGTCTCAAGCAAACCACCTTAGATTCCTTTCTCGCTGAACAGAAAGTGATAAACTTTCCAAAGGGACACTCATGCAATCAATTTAGATACAGATCAACACAAACTTTAATAAGCAGTGGTCATAGGACATGAAAACTAGCTGACATCGAAGGCTAAATTTTTCATCAGCAACTTGCAGTTCTGCCAGCATAATCTGACTGTGAAACTGCAGCCATGCAGAGAGCTGCAACTCCCAGCTGAGACTGGAAAGGAGGTAACTTTTTACATAGCCCTGTCTTCAAAGGCTGGCTAGCCATGCTTTTCAGGTCCTTTTCACCACTATTAAAGGTGTATCTTAAGAAAAAGAAAAAAGAAAAAAATACCATGACCCTTCTTGAAATAATTACTGGAAAAAACAATTGGCAGTCTGGCCATGGTTTGGTAAAATCTAGAGGATTCTCAAACTAAAAATGAGTTTCACCATTGTTTTTGTGTTTGTTTTGCTGCTTATTTGGGATAGCTTTATCTAAATTGCTAGAAGGTCATCATCCTGGTCACCTTGGATCAGTCAGGACAGATCAGCCAGTCATCCTGGATCAATTAGTCATCCTGATCATCCTGACTTATTGCAGTGCCTTAAGACCCTCTTTTTTTTTCCTCTGTGCATCCCTGGGCTTCCATCCGAAAGAAGACAAGGTGCATAATGGCATAATTTCATCCAGGCATGTAGTTGAGGTGTATTAATGTGCATCTCCATATCACATCTGCATCTTCTGGCACAGCCAGGGTGATGGACAGACTCTAGTCACTTAAGGAGACCCATAGGAACAAAATTAATCCACTATGCTGTGTGTAGTGATTCTCAAACAAAATACTGCATAAGTCCTACACTCCCTACATAGGAGTTGTTTTATTTATTGTTTAATTTAACCTTCTTGTGAGATTATCCTAAGGTGCTCTGTAGAGTACATAGTTTCTGTAACTTGAGACACGGTATACAAGGTTGTTTCATGAAATACACTGAATATCTCATTTTCTTGAAAAGAACATAATTCAATGTGGTAGGGGTGATTTAACAATATGAAGTGATGACCTAGAAAGGCAAACAAACAAGTAATTCCTTCCTTTCCCAAATTTTGTTTTTGAAAAAAAAATGTTTCCAGGAAAGGAAAGGAAGCTGGTTAAAATTATAGCTCTGACTATCTTTCTTTTTTTTCCACGAAAAATCTATTTTAAAATGCATTCCATTACTTGGATGAGAAAGCCTTTTCACTAGAAAAATAAAATTACCAGCTCTTCCAACATAGTAATCACATTTGTAATTGTTAAAATTTCAGCTTGTTTTCCACATCCTTTAGGGAACCCTTTGAGAATGGAATAAAATAACATCTTAATCAAAGAGCAATTATTTTTTTTTCCTCTGACAAAACAGGAACCTTATTCTAACCATGCGGGGACCAATTAAAGACACAGCCAAGAATGGGAATGAATTAGGCCATGTGGGTAAGATTTACCATGCCAAACTTCCAGGGAGACATTAATTTACCTACATGCAAGTGCCATTGGCTTTAGGGATGCTCTCATGTTGAGGGCACCAGACATCCATGCAGGCCTGGCAAACATGGCAGAATGTATTGGAGGTTTGTATGCTTCTGGAGCACAACTGTGAAGCTGGCAGGACATCAGCAAACAATTTTGTTTAGGAATCAGAACCTTGCCCTACATCTCCATTGACTATAAAGGGAACAGTTGATGGCGTCTGCCTCAGATATAAATGTCTGTAACGTTGGTGTCTACTTTTAGTGAGCTGAATCCTATTCATCCTCTCCTTACAGCTGTACATAGCATCAGTTGAAGATAACAGACCAGATTCCTTTTTAGCTTTTAATTTTTTGCATTGGCACAAAGAGACCCAAGCTAAAGAAGACCAGTTCATCTGTGAATTTTTCTGTGGGGAGCATTTTTCCGGTGTAAAACAAATGTGCTGTGCTTCTGTGCCTCTACTTCCCTCCATCTCAGGCAAGAGTTGCTACTTTCACCCTAGTTTCCTTAAACTAAAGGGGGTGATTTCTGTCCTAGCTGAACTTTATGGCTTTACTTGGTTGTTCAACAGATTTTGAGAGCTACATGCCAGAAGGGAGACAAGAGAACATGCCAGGGAAGACTCTAATTTTCATTGACAATTGTATCCACAACCCTTGTTTATTTCAGGCAAGTATTTGCACCATGGAAGGTGGACTAAATAACCCGTCACATGGACAAAGCCGCTTCTCATCATAAGCCACTTTCTGTCAAGCACAGGTTCAGCTGCTCAGTGGGGACTAAACAGACAGGTAAAATTAGCTTCCGTTGTGCTATGTGCGCTGTCAGTCCATTTTACGTGCCTCACTATGTTGACCTGAAAGAAGCTTACAGTTTGCTGCACATAATTTTTCTTCCATCTGGCTTATTTTTAAGATTGGGAGGGGAAAAAGGAGAATGGGTGGAAGAGGTGGAGGGAATACACGCCGCCCTAAATGTTTTCAAGAGAACATTAATTGAAATGTTGTAGATACTGTTTGCCTCAGCTGTGGCTGTTCATAATAATTAGGTTGATGGATTCAGAGAGGAACAAAAAAAAAAAGGTCTCTCTTCTCAAAGAGAAAGAAATACAAGCACTGGATTGGGGATTTGGGAGTCTACTAAATTCCTGAACCTGGTAATTTGGACATGTACAACTTGTGGAGCCATATGGGATGTACCCAGCAGGGAGCTGGCTGACAAAATACTGCCACACTCCATCTTCTTTGAAACACTGTAGTGGTTAAGAGAGGTCACCAATGTTAAAATAAAAAAAAGAAAGGAAAAGAAAAAAAAAATGCTAATCCTTAAAAATAAGAAGGGGGAGGGTACAGAGAACTAAATGACAAATACTTTACCTCAGTCCCTGGGAATGAAGCAAACCCCGACAAAAGGCATTTTTAAGGTGCATAAAGGAGAAGCTCAGCTGAATTCTGCATGGACTATCATAATGGAAAGTTCACCTTTTGTTGTTCCAGGGAAAAAAAGGGATCTTGAAGACAAATGAAGTATGTTTTAACCATGTGACTAACAGGAATGAGGATCTGTTCCCCAGGACAGATATTGGGGAATCTGGATTAGCGTTGCTTGGGATAGGTGATTTGTTGTCATCCTTCTTTTAGCACAGCTCTGATCTCAAAAGAAAGTGAAGTATTCTTTGTACAGAATGCAAGATCTGATACCCAACACAACGGACAGAAAACTCTATTTTTCAAGGTACTTTCAAGACATGATGCATTATGCTCAAATAAGCCAACATGCATGCATTTAAAAAACAATGGACAATGTGCACACCCCTAGTTTCTGGCAATTCAAAGTAAAGTGAGACTTCTTTAGTCCTGACATGACTGATTTTGCCTGCATGCTAATGGAGTAACCATAAACACATAGTCGGCTGTGACACCATGGCAAAACCAAAGTAATGTCTCTAAAAGCAGTCACTCGTGATTCTCTGGCTGTGCCTTAAAACAGTCATTTCACAAGAGGATTTACAGCTTGTTAGACCGCCTTTTGCTTTTATAGCACCACAGATGACACAAAATCACTGTAGTTTGTATTCGGCAAATCTCCAGGAAAGCTACATGTCAGTATTGTTGATTTCATTTGCCAATACCATGACCACAACTATAAAAGGATAAATAATGGCTTTTCCTGGCAAAATAGGTTACCATGATGACCTTTACCTGATATATCACTTTTTTCTCCAGCCAGGTCACCACGCTGTCTGCTGAAGAGGAAACTACCCTAGCCAACTTTCTGATCCCCCGGAGAGAAGTCTGACAAATTCCAGTTGAAAGACTGTCTGGGTCAAAAGTAGGGTTTCCTCCAGCGACATCAGGGGTAAGGTCCATCAGCCACTACAAATGTGGGAGGTGTCCATCCAGCTGCACCACCAATTCCCTGTGCTGTATAGAGCATATCACTCAGACCTGCTGTAATAGGGACATTTCACTTAAGCATTTGGAGTCTGAATGCTTTCAGTATTTTCTTTCTGACTTACACACCTAAACGTGTTGGTATGACACAGCACTGGAACAGGCTGCCTAGAGAGGTTTTAGAGTCTCCTTCTCTGGAGATATTAAAACCCCACCTGGATGCATTCCTGTCCAACCTGCTCTAGGTGAACCTGTTTTGGCAGAGGGGTTGGACTAGGTGATCTCCGAAGGTCCCTTCCAACCCTTACCATTCTGTGATTCTGCAATTCTGTGAAACATTTAGCAGGCAGTCAGTGGTCCCTTTTGGCCAACTGCGTCTCAAAGATTGACTGGTGAGATCTGGAAGGGAATTGATGACTCCACTGAGACTTGATACAGAGAGCTGCCTGTCGCCGTGACGATACTCCACTTTACAGTCTTACAGGGTTTCATTGTAAAATGTGACCTGGATGGGGATTCACAGTTTTGCTTACTTAGCAGTTGCACCCAAAGAACTTGAAATTATAACCTACTATAGGGACACCTCCACCCCAAGTTACCATTGAAATAGAATCACAGAATGACGTGGGGTTAGAAGGGACTTTTGGAGGTCATCTAGTCCATAAATACCATAGTTCCTTCTATTTTGCTTCTTGATTGTATAAAGACATTGTGACACATTTTAAAGCCTTTCCATGGCAATCAGGAAAGGCGGATACTTTTTATTTTCCTTTTCGATTATAGCTAAGTTTTTTTCTCTATTCATATTGAGATAGGAACTGGGCTTTAAGAAAAAGTGATAAAAATTTGGGGTTTCATTTAAATTTAGTCTTTTATCTTACAGGATAATTTTATACCAGATGCAAGGTGTCCTGAAAAAATAACACACCAAAGCTCCCAGTCTCTTCTCACTGGCCATAGAGGGAGCTGGGGTCAGTAGTTTGGATGCTTTTATATAGCTACATTTAGGTGAGATTAATTTCACCCTCCTTTCTAAGACTTAAAATAAATATCATGACAATTAGGAACACTCTGGTTCCTTCATACATGGCAAGTATTATTTTTTCCTTCATTGTCATTCTGGTGAAATGCTAGAATGACATTTTTTCCTTTCCTGAGTGACATATGTTAGGCACCAGGTTCAAACCTTCCTGACTATCAGAAAGTAATCTGGTTTTAAACAATTTCATATCCATGGTGAATTATCTTTTGGATTTTTTTGCTCATTTGAGCAAGGAATTCAGATCTAAATTTCAAGTTAATATTTTGGGATTCAAGAGCTTTTTTTCAGCATCTACTGAATTCATGATTTGTACTAGGAAAAACATGTAAGAAAAGGGCTATGGTCTCAAGCTGACATCGGAGCAATTTATTTTGAATAAAACAAGACAGGAGATGCTCAAAATCTCTGAAAAGCAGACTAGACAGTACCTCTGCTGCTGCAGTCATATATCTGCTTCTGCTGTGTATTTTTCACCTGAAATAACAATCCTTTGTTTGAGAATCCCCATTAGTTGCTGTGGAGATAATTATGAGTCCAGGGAAAAAAAAAAAAAAAAAAAGGCAATTCGCACTA
>VXAK01007167.1:724-42987 GCA_013399435.1 Arenaria interpres | reverse complement strand
GAAAGGGAAGGCAGGACTATTCTATCCCAGGATAAGACTATCTTCTTCCCTCCATCTCCTCTCCATGAAAAAAATTGCTTTGACGTTTTCTTCTTCAGTCAAGCTTTTTGATAGATCCCTCTTGGATTTATTTTCACATTTCACCAGCTTTCTCTCTGGAAATTTCTCTTTCTTGTAAAAACAAAATTTAAAATAGTTGTTGGGGTAGGACATACCCAGATTAGCAAAGGGTTCTGCACATTCCTAACTCTTTATCAGCCTAGCTGCTCTTTTGCAGGGTAAGTGGGAGCTGAGAAGAATAAGGAAAATTTATAGGTAAGAGTGTTCCAGGAGAAAGGTCAAGACCTCTTTTGACAGTTGAAACTGCATTTGTCAGCTTCAGATTTTCTTGTACTTTTGTATGAAATATTTGATTCTGAGCATTACAGCACATGCCAAGCTGATCAGATGGGGTACAGCTATGGACTATTATGATCTTTCAGTAGAAGAGAGTATGTTCCGGTTTTAACCAGCCATTGGGAGCTTAGTTGATAAGTATTAGTTGAATTCATCTGAAGTCATTAGTTCTTTCATAGATTCCAATGAGCAATTTTTAGTTCTGTAGTCTTTCCCTGGTGGCCCCAGTCAAGCCTAAACACTTATATCAGGAAGCAAAACCTGACACAATAATCTTTGTTGCATTGGCTGTGTGCAAACAACAACGTTTAATAAGATGTGAAAGAACACACTTAATTAAAAAAAAAAAGAAAAAGAAAAAAGAAAAAAGAAAGAAAAAAAAATCAAAGGCAAAAAGAGTGTACAAACAGCTATAGTAAGAAGAAGAAATTGGTTCAAGCCCAGTTCTCAAATACAGTAAATTGGTGTGATTCCAGTAAAAGCAATGGTGCTGGGTCAAATTATACTAGTTGTGGATCTGGACCTAAGAGGATAAGTAGATGATAACATTACTGAACCAGAGACAGATGAAAACACTGCTACACAGAACTAAGTATTCCCATTTCCCTCCAGAATAAAGAAGAAAGGGAAAAACAGGTCATGTCTCTGCTGTCTTTCCACAGTTTCCAAAATAATCACAGTTTACTGCTAATACAGGCTGCTGTATTTTAGTACTACATACTGCTCATTTACACATACACACACATGCATGCACACAGCACCATTTTTATCCACATTTTTCTTTTCTTTTCATTATCACAAATTAAATTATAGCCTTGATGACTCTGGATAATGCACAATGAAAATAGTCTCCTTGAGCTATGATTCTAAATCCCCAAATGTATTTGTATAAATAAAATGCTGAGGTATCATTCCTCTGTCATCTGATACATTAAAAATTAGAATATATTTTTTCCTGTGTGCTCCTCCAAAGCAGGAAATAATTTTCTTTTTTCCTTAGCTGTACCACAATCAAAGTTTGTAGGCATCCATTCAGTAGTTTAGTTTAATCATACTTATGCAATTACTGTCAGAGTATGACATTTTCCTTTCACCTTTACTATTCCCTAGAGATTAAGCTATCAACTCTTCAAGATCATTACAGTTGTTTACCTGCAGGTAGCAAAAGGAGTCTCAAACAGCTAGAAATCTTTATCTCTGTATCTCTGGCTGTAGCATGAACCGAAGTCTCTATACTTTTAGGATTTTTTATTTTATAGCATGGAATTTGTATCCATACTGAGAAATGGACTAAACAGGGGAATATAAATGTTTCTCACAAAGAAATGTAAAACTATTATATAGAAATTTTAATGGAAGGATACTGAGTAAGATGTACAATTTCCTGTAGCTGTGGTAGTAATGCACATGTGGAATGTAAGGCCAGGAGATACCATTACAGTCATTTATTATGGAAAACATAAACACCAAAATTTCACTTTGTGGTTCTCTCATACAGCTCCCATTGGGCCCAATTCTCTGCTGAACTATTTCTTCAGGTCATTTTTTATTTCCCATAAATGAAAAATAAATAGATTTGAAGAAGCAAGGCAGGAGGACAGTAGTTCAGGATGGAGCATGGCTAGGATTGTGAGAGTTGTGAATGGGAAGGAGAGAAAATGTCAAAAACCATTCCAAGATTACACAAAACTATTTTGATTCAATGCAATTGGCAGTGACAGTTTTACAACGGAAAGTAGATGGAGCTCAGCAAAGGCTGAAGATATTAAGTTATGTGCACACCTAGACTGCACCAGAATAAACAACTTCTTCCGTTATTTATAATTTCTTGAAGGTGCTTGCCTACCATGTACATAGGTGCCATATTCCAGTCATGTATTCAACAGTCACAGGAGTACATTAACAAGTCACAATGTTTCACAAAAGTTAAAAGAGCTTCAATGAAATAAGTTTGAATAAATATATCCACCTTCCCAAACTACCTCTTAGCTACAGTTGCGGGTCACGTCTGCCTGGGACAGCATCTGATGTCTGATTTTTATCATGTGTTTCTGACTCATTAGGTAGCTCCTCAGATCTAAGGGAGGAGAAGGGAAAGGAATGGAAGATCAAAAGGAAAAATCTATCTCTAACTTAGATGCCTTCAATACCTCTCAAACTTAGTAGTCAGTAGAGACACAATAGTATCTCCAGAGGAAACTTTTCTCACTGAAGAAGATGTGTTTAAGATGAAAAGGAATACTCTGGATCTACCTTTCGCTCCATGAACTATAGGAGCCAAATCAACTAGATTAAACTCAATGCTCTTGTTTTAGAGGGTAAACACACACACCACTACCACCACCACTATCCCCTGACTTAAAGGAAATCTTAAATTATTGCAAAGATCACAAGCCAGCCTTAGCTAGCCAGGAAAGATGAAAGTGGGGATTTTTGCTTAGTGTGCAGGAAATGACGTAGCAGGCAGGCAAAGCTATAGGGAAGTAATCTCTGCGGAACAGAAATATCTGTTCTTGTTGGCTGTTACTCCAGACATTAATCCGGAGTAAAGTCCTAACTTTCTGGTTTTGAACAGAATTATATTCCCCTAACACCTAATCCTCTTGAAGTTGCCAACCCACTTAAGTATTAGAACATACTGGAATTTTCTTAAGACTAAATCAAGAACACTCAGAGCTTTTGGAACAGCCACAGGGAGAACAGGGTAAAAGCTGTTTGATCCCCAAGTAATGCCATATTATATACATGCACACTAGAGATAAAACCTGCCTTTCTGCTCTTAAAAATACACATAAGCCACAGTATTTGGATGTCATCATCAGTACCTGAACGTGTTAAAGTATCTGAGATGAAGAAGTATTTCGTGTGATCTGGATTTAAGCATTTTTTCTTCCTGCTTTTCTATCATCAGTTTAAGAGAACAGAGACACGTGTAAAGCATGATTTTTACTCCATTTCTCTTAATATCAGCTAGCCCAATTAGGAAAGTAAAGATATAATCCAAATGGAAAAGCTTTATCCTTTTTCTTTATTCTTCTGAATGCTTCTGTGCTACCTTATGGAAATACAGTAGTGTGAAACTCCACACTTGCAACATAAGATACCAAATTAAGTGCCAAAAAAAAAAATAAATCACTATAATGTTGACCAATGTCATAGAACCACTTCCAGCCAAAGCTGTTCTCATTCCATTACACCAAGAAACTGTGTTCCACGAAATCCCAGGATGTGTGTTTACCTGCTAAATGGATGGGAAACATACGGATATCTGTTAATCCTTTAGATCTTTCTTTCCCTATTAAGCTGGCATGCTTATGTTGACACAATTGTTGCACTAAAAGAGAACTTTTCAGAAGTGACAAGTAGCTGAGGCTGACAGGCTTTGATTCTCCACTTTTTTTTTAATGCCAATTAAACAGTGCCTTCTGCAGGTGTTTCTGCCCCTGGGGAGGCTGGGCAGAGCAGTTGCTCTAAGACTGACCAGCACGGAGGCTGTAGGGGGTTTTGAAATGTCAGGTTTCGAAACCAGCAGCTGTTTTTGCAAAGCTCACATAGCTGGAAGGAGTTGGCAGAGACTTACAAAATCTGTCTTGTTTCTCAGCCATAACCTCATTTGGCCTTTGGAATACAGTTCTTGCTCAGGTGAAATATTCTTACAGACACACACACACACTCTAGCAAGTCCCTGGACTTCCACATGTATATTTGATTATAAGTAGGGTCATATGTTAGCTTAATTATACACCTCTTCTCTCTATATTGCTGTAACAAAATACACTCTCTGTTCCATTTTGACTTTCCCAACACCACTAACTTAAAAAATGCAAGATGCAAAAGAAGTCTTCATCATTTTTAAATTGGTTTTCCAAGGAAAGGAAGCTTCTGCAATCCTGCTTTATGTCTGCCAGTCCCCACTATTCATTAAATATGTTGGCTAGTTTCAATCATCATTAGACATGAGGTATATGTTTCAAGGATATTAAAGCTGCTAATGATAGTTAGGAAGAAAGAGGAGATGGACTACAGCTGGTGTTGCAACTAGAATAATTGGATGCTCAGGATTTCAATCATAATATTTGACACCAGAGAATCTGCTAATGAAGATCCTTATTCTTTCCTCTCTAAATCCCTTTGGCAACTAGCACAATCTGGTGAACAGTTCTATAATCAACCTTAGTATTGTTGTTCATGCTGTATAAATACGAAGATTATTGTTTAATTACTCTCCTCCCTCCAGTTCTTAAAACTACATCAAGATACTTTTCATTTTTCAGTATTCTGCATTTCATTAAACTGAAGTAGTTACTTAATGCTTGCAGTGTTCACATTCAGCTCTTGATCTTCAGCTGAATTACTCCAACATAGTCATAGAAATCAGAATCACCTGAAGAGTTCTCCCTCTTTCTATCATTACATAATCTTCCCTTTCTTTACAATGTAGGACTAAATTTTCTATTATTGTTATGGAATAGTTAAAACACATTCAAAAAGCTGCCAAGCTTGTTTTCAAAGACATTTGAAATGAAAATCTTTTAAAAAGCCATTTTCAGATATTTCACGAACTCTATTTCTTCCCTGAATTTATACTTTAGTTTGAAGGGTAATTGTATGGTCATGTAAGTAAAAATTACCACAAATTTAATGAACTGCATTGCTTAACATAATAGAAAAGCTATCTGTTAAACAAGAGATTTCTTCATTTAAAAAGAAAGAAGATAATAGTACATTTTTTTAAATCCTCTTTCCAGTGACAAGGAGCAGGCAAACATTTCACTTGGCTGAATCAAGAAATTAAATGATGAAAGCATTGCTTTCTACCCATGATTAGGCAGACTACCACAACCTGCGTGCAGCTTCACGCATATGCATAACTAGACTTTTAGCATATGCTCAATAAATTTTTTTGAACTAGAGCCATATATTCTGTTTTTGAACTAGAGCCATATATTCTGTGCAGTTTTCAGCCTCTTCTAGCAGCTGAACTTCAAGCACAACGCAATTCCCACTTAGAAACCCAGCTAGATAATTAATGTCTTATAGGCTTTCATTAAGAAACCCTTTATATATCAGTGGTGGATAGGATTTCAAGATTTGATGTTTCACACATGGAGATACAGAAGGTTAATGGACAAAAATAATCCTTTCCAAGATCAAATTAATAGCCGTGCTAACTGGGATGCATAATAAATAAGTGAAGCAGCAATTTGCTCACTCTCTGATTAGAATAGGTTCACCATGTCAAAGAACAGGGAGACAGATACAGATACCGATGCGTTATTAGTATTGACCATTAATTGTCATGTTAAATGAACACAGTTCTTCAGATTCTTTGCACAAGCGTTACTTATTCTCTTTGATTGCAAGGGCTGTAGCGTTCAGGTTGCATTTCTCTCCTTGCTGTGCAGCACCTTGTAAAGACTGAAGATATGCGATGTCAATGACATTACTAGCAGAGGCAGTTCATTTAAGGGTCTTTAATTAAAGGTAAGAATCAGGACCTTCCTAGCATAAACTTCCAGGAGTCATACTCTGAGTCTCTAGACGTCATGATAGCAAGAGCTCTTGCAACACTCAAGACATGAATCTTCAGGCTTAATTTTTAGGCCCTTATTTCTAAAAAATATTAGGCGAAACCATTCTAAATAAGTGTACTCATTTCCTGTTTAATTACTGCCTTTTTGGCTTCTGACTCTGAAGGATAATAAGTTAAAGAATTTCTCCTCAGAACCAAGAGCTGTTTTACAAAGAGATTAAAAAGCATGGGCAAAATGATCATGAGCAATGTGTTCAGTGGACTCAGTCCAGTTCCCAAAGGACTGTAACACTGCATTAGGCAAAATATGTGTACAACTTAAAAAGCACTGAGCAGAAATAGAAATAACATGAACTTCTTTTGATCTGTCCTAAGGGCAAAGATAAAAGGATACATTTAAAGGTATGGGAAATCTCACCTTACTGTTGCCGATACCTTGCAAGTAAAAGGTAGTAGTTCCATCTCTCATGCCAGGCCTTCTCCTTTACATTTCCTGAGCGCTCATTTGTAATTGATTTTCTCAATTTTTTTTTTTTTTTCCTTAAAATGCAGCTAGCAGGAAACAGATGGTATCTAAGTAATTCCTCCTCCAAAGTAAACAAGACAAGTATCGAACCAGAATAATGACTCAATGATTTGCCTGGGTCAAGTTACTTAAGGTTGCTACTTCAGTATTAATTGCTACTTTAATTACACTGACAGTAAGTGTAGTTTGTAAATGAGACTCTGTAGGGTGATTCAGAAGAATGTAGAGTTGGCTCTTAGTTCTGCCTTTAACTTCCTGTGTTACATTTATCAAGTCATCTGGGCTTGGTGTCCCATATTTCAGCTATAAAGTGGCTAACACTTTGCATCCCTGAATTTGTATTCTCTGTATCTGTTTATCTGCTCCCATGCCTCAGATCTGGCACCGTCTACGTCGTAGAATAACCAGGGCCAGGACTCATCTGGATAAACGCAGACATGTGCAATGCATGTGTCTATACTTGATCTAGTGATTCTTGGGTCCTTCTATAATTGAAGGAAAGCAAAATACAGTTTGGGAACTTATAAAGTCGATGATAGGGTATGTGAATTGTTCCCACATAGTGCATCTGTTGGTTAGAGGCAGAGCCTGGGATGATTGGTGCAGACCTGATGTCTACACGTTAGGTATCCAAAGCTGTGTGGCACCTATGTAAAAGACTGATTTGACATGTAACTACTTTGAGGAGCCAATGAAAGCAAAAATATGAGGTATACTTTTGTGTGTATAAATATATATGCATACATACACAAACAGATAGGGAACATATTTATATCCATATATAAAAAAGTATACCTTATATACACAATTTCAGGTTATGTTAAAGGTCTTGTTTTCATACCCTACCTAGTGCCTGAGAGACTGGCAGAAAAAATAGTTCATATTTTATCGTAGATGGTACAGATATATGAGAGTTGAGGTCATCTCTTAATCATCACCATACTCAAAATCCTCTATCACATGTTGTCTTCACAAGCTGCCCAGGATGCATAGTCTGACTCCTATTCAGTGCAAATTGATAGTCTAAGAATTGAGTAACTTTATTCAAATTACACAGAGAGTAAAGTTACTTTCCTAAGATCCCATAAAGTAGAATCAATAGCTGAATTCATTTGATCGGGCACAATCTAATTTTATGCAAGAAGAGCACTTGTACTCTCCAAGCATCAGAGCTAAAGTGAGCTATCCACATTGCATATTTGCAGGTACGCTGTACTCAGCCAGGCTGCAAATTATCCTTTCACATCCTTAAGTAAAATTGTAGAGGTCCTTGCTATAAAAATATGCAAGCAGGCACAAATGTGATGGGCATTTTAAGAAGAGCTAACCTCCTGTGCCCAGTTCCTGAAAATGAACAGCTAGACTGCTGGCAATTATCTCTAATTACAGTTGGTATAAAAGGTTATTCACAATCCACTTTTGTACAATGTGCAACCTTGAAATGAGGTCCCAAGGTTGAAACATTTGTTCCCCTTTTCCATTAAGTACATTTTAAAAAAATAATAATTAGAAGATCATTCAGGAGGAAAAATAACACTCTGACATGGTCACTTAGTAAGTACATAAGACATTATTTACCTCTCAAGAGGCCTGATCCTGTCCCAATGATTTAATATTAACCATCACATAATCCATTTCATTATCAGAACTGAAAGAGGAAAGAGACAAGTATCATTAAATTCATTTTCCAGATAAGGAAACTGCCACAAAAGGTTCTTTGTGTACATTATGCATCAAAGCTTAGAAACTTGCCAGTCTGTAAACTCCTAGCCCAAAGGTGAGCTCTAAGACTCCAATAACTTTGAATTTGTCAAGAAAACTCTCTCCATATATCAGTCTCAGTTTTGGTTTTCACTGATTATTTTTTCTTCCTAGGATTTTTTCCTGTCCACATTGTGGTGATTAGCTGTACAGCAAATAGATCAAGACCTCTTTATAAGATAGCAAAGAGATAATTCCAGTGCTTGGAACATAAATATTAGAATCTTGTCAAACAGGTCCTACTATAAGACCTTGCCAGATGCTTATAATTTTGTCAATCCATAAATCAGTCCGATCAGAACTTTCTTGCTTGGACTGCTTTCTTAAGCTGAGCTCTGTTGGTAAACAACTGCTTCTGAGAAAACCTTGGCATTGGAATTCTGCCTTTTCTCAACACTGTGGACAGGGGACATAAGGGGAACTGAGTGGAAGATGAAAAATGAGCTCTTATTTATGTACCGAGTAAAGACTTAGTTCTTCAGTGCCTGTCTTCTCACGTTCTTCTTATGTTACCATAGGTGTCATGAAACCGTCAATATGTACTGAATCATAACATTTGCCTGCCCCACTGTATTTACTGTGTTTAGAAGAAAGTGTGCTTTGAATATTCTGTTAAATGTAATTACTGGGAACAGCAAATGTCAAGATTTCAATGGCACTCCCCATATCTGTTCTTAGAAATGAGTTCAAATGTTCATTGTCTAGCCAAAAGAAAATAAAAAAACGTGTCTATAAGTTAACTCATCTCAAGATTCTGTTTAAGTAGTTTTCAAATAATAAAACTCATGGATATTCCTGTGTGAAGTGAATGAGCTTCAGCATATCAGTCTCAGAGAGTTACAGAATTTGAAGGGTCTGATTTTGTGAAGGGCTGGTTGTGCTTCCTTGCCTTCAAAATCAAAAGAAATTGGTGTCCCTTCTCACTTTCAATGATCAAAAGATCCTCTTGAGCCATTATGTTAATTAGCCTCATAGATAGCACTAAAATAACATAGAAACTTCATACTTGCAAAGGGCCTTGAGATCTGAAGATGAAGGTACCTATATTATTACCATCATTTTACAGATAGGAAAGAAAAATTATTTATTCAAAATAATCCAGGAATAAAGCCATAAGTAAATCTCAGTTCAGTGCTCTAAGCATAGCTAGGCAACCATGTTTCAAAGCACCGTTCCTTAGTCAGGAAAAGGTATGCACTCTGAAGCAGTTTTTAAGTTGGCATGTCAATTATTTTACAACAAACTTGTAGCCTACAACAGAACTGGTTGCTTCGAAATTCGTGATACCAGCCATTAGGACTAAAAGGGTATTTAAAATTAATTTGGTTATTCACAGGAGTACGAAACTATATCATGAATGAATGAATGAGCTGAGGGAGAATAGCCTGAAGAAATGCTGGAAAATGTAGCCCACTGAACATGATAATTTCAGAAAACATTTAATTTAAGTTACCCCAGAGAACTATTACAGCTGTATGACAGAACACCGTATTTGCTTTGCTATTCATTACCACGGCTTCAAACCAATGAGCACTAGGATATGTTGGATCCAATCTTCAGCTTTTGTCAACTGCAGCTCTGACGCTGTAGGTAGGCTGAATCTGGATAGTTTGCTAAGTTTTATGGACAAAAACAATGAATAAGACACAATTAAAAAGAACTTTTATTTACATATAACTTATTTTACTCTGAGATTGTCCTTAAGGTCCCAGAAAAAAAACCCTTTTTAAATGGAAATTTTTGTGGAACAGGAGGAGATGTATGTTTCATGTCTTGCCTCAGCATCAGATATGTTGCCCTAGAAACACAGCAAAGGATATGTTTGACAAAGTCTCTCTGCTGTGCAAAGAAACTAGCTGTCTCTGTTATGGTCCTACTTGTAGTGACCATACCAACAAATCTCAGGAGTCTCCCACTCATTCCAGGTTGGGAAGCTTAGAAATGTTTAAGTATGTGCTTTTCAAACATAACAGAAGCAGTTCTGCTGAAGACTGGAGGAGGCCCAGTCTATCACCAAGACCACGATTCTCGAAGAGGAAACCCCAAATGGATGATCAGAAGATGGGTTTATGCAAGTGGCTGTGGTATCAGTAAATATACTGATGGCTTGCACGTTGCTGTCTCAGCTTACTCTGCAAAGCTCCCTCTGAAAAGAACCAGTTCCTAAGTAGAAGTCTTGGAAACTGATCTTAATGACAGTTGTCTTAGAAGCATCTGCTGTGTTTCCACAGTACAAATGTCCTGCGTCTAGCACACAATCAGACATTAGGTAATGGGTTACAGATGACTGACCTCTTAGGGACTAGTAACTCCACACTGCTGGCAGGTGAAAATCATGGGAGGGACATGGAATCAGTGGCTAACATTGTCTTGTCCTGGGGGAACAATCATTGATCTCCTCTAATGGTAGAGCAGCTGATTAAATGTTGTCTGACTCCTTCAGATAATCTATTTTACTTTGACCAAAAGAGAATTTTTATAAACACGTTTCTAATACGATCTTCAGGGCAGTCACTGGGGAACGGCCTTGGAGTTATATATCAGAAAATGCACACTAAAAATCTTATGGGTTCTAAGTAAGAAAGTAAAGACTGGGAAGTTAAAAATGATCCCCCTAAGAATGAGGATAAGGGTATGGGAGGACTTATAGGCTTCATAACCCTGTCTTGAGTTGTTCACAAGTCTGAAATGAATTTGGCTTTTTCAGGCTTTTGCTTCAATCTTCTTCTCTAGTAGAACTTTTGGGGTTCAAATGTACAAGAAAAAAAAACGCAGCAAAGGAAGAAGAAACAGTATGCTAACTACAGACAACTGGGATAGTTTTTTGCATTATTATTCACATGTGTACAGTTGCTTACTAGAGTCTGGAGTAAGAAAAGATCTTTACACAGAGATTTAAATTTTTTTTTATTAAGATAATATCTGTGTCTGCTTTTACCTCAATAGAGAAAACATTATTTTGCCAGTTTACTCAAAAAGAAAGCTTTTCAACCGTATGAGTGAAATTTGGAGGATCCTTGGTCAGGCAGCTGCAATGACCATCAATTTGTAAGGAAAGTTGGAGGTTCCACAAGTTGTGGTTAGAGAATATTAAGGAAGAACTCCTCACTTGGGTGGAGAGTATGAGTATTGCAAGCTCTCTTTTCTTAAAATAACCAGTGTAATTTTACAAATGCAGTCTCACCAGGAAAAGTTAACTGTGGATTCTCAGGCAGACTGTACAACACAGTGTTCTGAAGTTGTCCAAAGAGTGGACAGAACCCTCATAGAATTTCCCCCAAATAGCTACAACTATAACCCTGATTCCTGATGACCAAACAGGATTCTTTTTTTTTGTTTTGTTTTTCCAAGCTCCTTGGGTCTAACCAGGCTGTAGGACAGTAGTGACACGCTCCTCATGGGAGCAAACTTCACCCTCCTGTTTCTCCACAGAACAAGAGCCCTTCTCTCTCATCCCCAAAAGCTCAGTGAGAGCTACACTAAAGGTATGCACTCAGAGGATTTCACGCGTCATTCCATGCCTATTTACCTTTCATTTAAGTAGCATAATAGATACTTTGGTTTATTCCAGGAACAGCCATTTTCCTGCCTTAGGTTCTTCACCAGTATAGGCAGTTATTCAAGCAATTTTCAGCCTGCTCTGAACCAGCTTTCCTCTTATACTTCCCCTCCTCTTTTTCCCTGCTTCAAGTCAATTTTATTTGATTTTTTGTTCTGCTTGCCTTACAAAAATTCTCTTTTAAGGCCCTTTTGTGCTGAGTGCTCTCTGCACAGTAACCGACAAGAATCTTTTCCTTTTATAATCTCCAGTCATACGCTCAGGTGACTCCCTGACTAGCCACCTTAGGTGGTCAAAGTGCCCTTTTAATTATGTGTTGCTAAGTTACCAAAGGTGAGATCTAGCTATTGTAACCACGGACTCCTAAACGGTAGGTATCTAATTTGGAGCTGATCATTCTTGTCACCTTTTTAATCAATAAAAGGAGATATGTCATATCTAAAACTCTAGTGGTGTCTGTCTTGGATACTTAGGTTAACACGACCTGAATTATCCTCTGTTGGTGATTATTTAACCATAAGATGGGCCTATCATACTAACTCAAATGTTTGACTTTTATACAAGATTATAATAATTCTACCCCAGTATTATGACTCAGAGTTGGGAGAACGTAACTCCAATAGATGAGTCCATGTCCTGTTTCACGTCTTTCAGTGCAATGATTTTGATTATAGTTTCTAGCACCAGTATCAGAATTAAAATAATATGGACATGTTACTAAAGATTCATTCACACTACACTTTAATTAGAAAGTCTGAAAGAACAGAGTGTCTGTTGAATCACGGCGATAATGTTAATACGTGTATAATGAAAATAACTATGATTCTGTGATAACCAGCTACTGACAGGCTTAGTTGTTATCTTCTTTTGTATGGAAAAAAATAGACAGTAACCACTTACATTAGAATTTTCTTTGATTCTTTGGCTTCTTGGTAGTTTCAGGACAGAGCCAAAGAGATACCATATTCTTTTCTTTGAAAAAGAATTTTCAGAGTGTAGACACGGGAGAGACTCTTAGCCTCTGAACTGCAGTATTCAAACGAAACATAATTAGTTTCCTGGTCTAAAGACATACCAAATTCCCTATATGGTTGATTGTCAGAAGCTGAAAGAACACATCAAGGCAAGGCCAAGTTTATATTTGCCCAGTTTCTTTTAAACTTTGTCAGACATGACTCTGAGTTATGCAGAACTTCCATCTGATCAGAGCAAATATTCTTACAGTGCTTCTAATTAAGTCATTAAATACAGGTGTTAGTAACAATAGGCTGTCAAAAACGTTCGGTCATTTATAATAGTCATAGAGTTAGGATGAGAGTTTACTAATATGGTAGTAAAAAACTCTGATGACATCTTCATCTATACATTTTCTACTGATACTAATATCTACTCCCCTCTTCTGAGGCCATTACAGGGAAACATTAATGCTAAGAATTAAGGGTATATGCAAGGGACAATCAATATATTAAGCCTTTCATGGAGATTTAGGTCTAGCGAACTGAAAATGAGACTGTCTGGTTAATAACAAAGAAAAATTACACATCCCTTTTCATAATATTTTGTGATCTAATAAGAAAAATGGATAAAGGTCTCAAGACAGTATCGTTTTTTGCTACTGCTTCAGAATTTTAGCAAACATGTTACATTTTTTTATCTAAAGAATGTATTTTTTTTATTTTTACCTGTGGAAAGATTCTACTGGCAGTAAATGCTCTGTGGAGTACAGTGGGATTCCAATTTTTCTTGTGCAATTTTTTTCACAATTGCACAAAAGTGAAGAAGCAGAAAAAAGCTGTCCGCACCAGGAAGGTCAAAGGTTAAAAAGCACCTACCATGAACTCAAAAGGTTGCAGATACCTAAATATATTTCAGAACATGAATCTCCTTCAGTCACAGCCATAAGAATGAGAGATACTAAAGAGGAACAACAGTCCTGAAGCAGGCAGTGGTATTTGGTCAGCTGAATCATACTCTAGACTCCAATAATCAGACTGTAGGTTTAGTTACCTGTGCAATCAGGCCTTTTAAAGCAACCTAGGATAGCTGAGATACCCACACAGAGCTGTCAGATGTGACACTGCAGCTAGAGAAGAACCAGGTCCTCTTGAAACTCAAGTGAAGTTCAGGCAAGATAACCTATGGTATTGCAAACAGACACAAAGGTGTGGGCAACTGAAACAGGCCTAGATATCCGCTGAGCACAGAGACAACTGAAACACCCCCCCATATGTGAACACCTGAACATTTAGTTAAATTTAGTTGTTTTAATCTTTGGCCAAATATCAAGGTAGAGTCAAGCAAGCAGAGCCAACCATAACACACCGTAGCTCCCCAGGCTGTTTTTTTTTCTGTATAGAGCCACTTCATTAATTCAGAGACACAGTGGTAAATAAGAAAGGCAATACTTGTGCCTCCCAAAGAAGCCTGTGTGAATATCGCCCATTTTCTACAGCAATGCTGAGAGACATTCATCTATTGTGGAGGTGGCTATGTATGGTGACTGGGGTAAACAAAACAACCCAAACAAACACAAAAACAGTCCCTGCCTTGCAGCAGAGAGGCGACATGGACAGAATTGCAATCAAACAGGGTAACTGTAGTAGAGATCTTACCACAGAATACCCCCCTACCCACAGGGAGGGGGTGGAGCTAAGTTAATCCTATTATAAATTAGCTTCTGCTTCCTACTCTGAATGCTTGGGCTACCCTCTTTGTTTCTAGAAAACATGATTTGGGAAGCTGAGCCTGCACAAACAACTGAGTCAACAAGTCCTGCGGCTGCAACAGAGAAACAGGACAGCTCTGCTTTGTACTGATTCATGACTATTTATTCAAGGTTTAAAGGTATGATCATAGATCACCAGGATCTGAGTTCCTTTCTGAAAGGATGAACCTTGAATTAATTGGTTGATTAAGTCGTTCCTCTTTAGCATCTGTCAGTGAATTATGGCTTAGTAGGTTAGCTATATGTAAAACATACATCAGAAACACGGACCCCAGTCTAATAAGAAAGTAGGTCCTGATGGTCATAGATCTTACTCATACATATCACCCGGTTAAAAAGTTCATTTAACTACCTAAGTTGTTCTAAAAGCAAATAAACCCTAAAAATAAGGGAGGGTAGTTTGTCACATCTGGGACTGGCTGGAGTCAAAACACGATTAAGGTGCAAAGTCTGCATCCTATTGGTGCTAATGATTATTTTTGCCTTTTGTTTTTAAAGCATATTTACTTGAACTTTCTAACGCATGTAGTTGAATTTAAAAAGGAATGCATCTACCTGTTTCACATTAATCTTAGGGTGTGTAGTAGACATCAATGAAATTCTGAAACACTCAGATCAAAGACCTTGCCCACGCACACATAGCTGTATAAACATTATACATGCTCCTTAATAATAAAAGATACTCTATGGTTTACCCATATGTAACAGACAGAAATGAGCATCTATGAGCAAGCACGTAATCCTGATTTAGAGAACAGACAATTTTAGGTTCGAAAGCAAGTACAAATGTACTTGTTAAAGTAGAACACTGTCGTAACTGCCAGGAAACCTAAAACAGGAGGGCAAGATATGAGATCTGAGCACTCTATTAATCACAGTGCGATTCACCTATAGATCTTCTGCCATAAAGCCCCAAAACAGGGTGATGAACTCTGGTCATCACTTGAGCATTCCACGCCCAGGGCTCAGGGGTTTTAGTATCTTTTCCTTTTCATAGTAGGCACTAATCTTCCAGGTAGGAATGACTGGACATTTATATTGCTTAGCTACTTTACTACATCTCCCTCCACACCTATGGAGACTTAAAGGCATCTTTCAGGCACAGCCTGCAGGATGATTTGAAGGTGCAAGGACATCAGATATTGATCTGTGGATCAGGAGTGGAGAAATGGTGGTCAGCCTTAGTTTTGACTAATTCCTTACATTACCTCCTATATTTGGAGTCTGGCTCACCAAATGTAAATTTAGTTCGAGATGGTTTGTCCTATTCAGGTGATTACTAGGAAAATTGTTATTTACTCTCTAGATTCCTATCAGTAGAAAATCCCATCAGAGAGGAAATTTTGAAGGCATCAAAGGGCAGAGAGTTAGTGACTTTTTTATCTCTGAACGGTGGAGGATGTGTTTCCATCCTGTGGCTGAAAGCCCACGCACCACACACACTGCGTAGGGAGAGGACGGAGATCACTTTAGTCATCCTCAGCACCAATAAACGCATGTCACACGCATTTTCTTAAAAAAATCTAAGCTAAAGTGTAGCAGCTAAAGACTGGGTGGTTTATACATTTCTTACAATTCTATTCTTCTCTTACAAAGCTGTGAACATTTGAAAAAAAAATAAAGGTCTTTGCTGTTCAGCATAGATTTAATAAGACAGTTTTACATTAGGTGAATATTAAGTAATTGCTAAATGAGATCTTCAGGCATGATAAGTAAATAAGAGCTTAATCTACTTGCTATATAATTATCTTAAAATTATAAATGTAGCAATATGTAATTAAAAATATCCTTACAGTATAAAAATAGGAATTCAAATATGAGAGAAACAGCTATCCTTGAGAAAAAAAAAGATTCACCATTAACCTGTTTTATGTATACATTTCTACAGATGTTAACGACTAAGTGAGAGCTTAAATTCTGAACAAGAAAAGGAAATATTTCAAATATCTGAGTGTCTGAGATGACCATTTTGATTTTGGAGAGGTTTAATAATTTTTTAAATTTTATTCTAGAAACATGAATGAATTCAGAAAGAAATTTCTAGATCATAAACCCTGGATTTGAAAGGAAAAACATTTCCAATATGCCCAAGAACTTGCCAGCATTAGTTCTGGGATATTTTTTCTGACAAATTTTCCTGATTTTCTAGATGTGATTCATGAGTTTTACTGATACATGCATCAGGATTTCATGCTCCAGTTCTGCACTAGTTTTGAACAATTAGAAATTATTAGATAGTATCTCAAAGGAAACAGTGGGTGTGACTATCTTTTTTTTACACTCTATAAAGCTGGCATCAAAACTATTGATTTTTTACAAAGTGTGAAATATATCTGGTTCAGCTGATTCTTAATGTCTCAAGGAGGCTGGATACACAGAGAATAACACAGAGTGGTTGAACTTGTCAGGGACTTCTGGAGAACATCCAGTCCAACCCATCTGCTCAGAGAAAGGACAACTACAGCAGGTTTCCCAGAACTTTGTCCAGTTGAATTTCGAGTATCTCCAAAGTTGGAGACTATACAACCTTTCTGGGCAACCTGTTCCAGTGTTTGAACACTCTGAGAGTAAATGTGTTATGGAAAAAAGTTCAAATGGGATTTCCTCTACTTCAGATATTCAGATATTTCATGGTCAACCTGGTGTTCACTAGGACCCCATTGGTCTGCAAAGCTGCTTTCCAAGCCACGAGTCCCAAGCCTGTACTAGTGTGTTGGGTTGTTTCTCCCCAGGTGCATGGGTAGCATTTCCCTTTGTTGACCTTCATGAGACTCCTCCCTGCCCATTTTCCCATACTAACAGGGTCCCTCTGAATGGCACGGTCAACCACTCCTCCCAAACTTTTACCATCTCAAAACTTGCTGGGGGTCTCTGTCCCATCACCTATATCACTAAAAAAAGTACTACATGGTATCGGTCCCAGTCTCAACACCTGTGGTACAGTATTACTGACTTGCCTCCTGCTTAACTTCATGCTGTTGATGACAATCTTTTGATCTCAGCAGTTCAGCTAGTTTTCTATCCACCTCACTGTGCATTGATCTTACATGTTCATATGACCATACTCTGTGCATCATTGTTTCCTGATTTGCTTGTGGATCTGTTTAGCTGCCCCAAGAGTTACACATGGATAAAATATGTTAATCCAGACTTTGCAGGGCTAAAGATGTACACAGTGACCCCAGGGCCAGAAATATACTGGCTCTTGTTGAACATTTAAAGTACCATAGCTAGCTGTGACTTACTCTGAGTCAGTCTGCCAGTCACAGGAGTACAGCTGATGCTAGGATTCATCTAATTTAATTTTAGCTGCCAAAAAGTTAGCTGTCTGTTCTAAGCCAGTCTTTCAGGCTGACTCTGTTGTCAACACACAGAGACAAGCACCCCCAGAGGGCGATTCATCCAACCTCTCTCTTTGCATCAACCCCAGAGAGAACATAATGAATGACTTAGATTAGATGGCTAATTATTAGATGCTGAAGGTTAGGGAAGATGAATCCCATCAGAAAAAACGGGTTGTAGGAAACATTATGCAGGCTCTATGCCAGCCAAGGACTCCTCTGTGCAGTGACACTTGGCAATATTCCAGCTCTTTTTTAGTTCCAAGCAGTGTGCAAGGGAAGAAGCAGAAGAAGAGAACAACTTGACTTCTATATTCCTGGGGCAGTGGGTTTTTTTCTGCTTGTCCCTATGGTGAATTGAGAAGAGGGAAGTACTCTCTGGAGTGGCATGCAGTGAGTAAGCTGGGGTCAGTGTGCCCAGGCTTATTTGCTCTTCCCCATGCTGCTATTTTCTTGCATTGCCTGTTTTACTAGTTTCTTGCATGGAGTCACATTGCATTCTCCTACTTTAATATTAACAAGTCACTTGTGGTGTTGAAATAGCATGCAGGGGATATACATAGAGCAAAGTGAATGCAAGTCTGTTTTTTGTACAAACAGCACAGGCAGTCTGTCTTAGGTTTCCAGGGTAAATAAAGCTTAAATCTTCTTTCATGTCTATGCTGGGTCAACACACAAGTAATCAGAGCACAGAACCATTGAGACTGATATCTGAAATATAGTCCATGTCCTGATTACTCTGTGAGTAGATTCTTTCTGTCAACTATGGTTTCACTCTCCAAAATAGAGCCTTTTAGTTTTGTTTCCAGATACACAACCATTCTTTGTGATGTCCAAACTGAAAAATGGATTCAATTCCTTTTCTAGCATAGTATCTTAGTCTTGGTATGATGTGTTTATTTACTTCTTTTGCTTCATTGTAACAGTGATAATACAAAAAAAAATTCCTACTGCAGCTACTGTTGTGAGGCATTATAGAGAAATTTAGCTAAGGGATGAAAAATCAGAATAGATTAGGGGAAGAAACACTTGATGTGCTAGCCTGCCCTGAAGATGTGTTAGGTTTTGTCACCAGGTGCCAATCAGTCTTGTCTTCTGTTGCCTGCAGTAAGTCCAGCTTTCACAAAGGTAATGAGAAAGTCTGGGAAAAAATATTACATTTTAGGATTTGCAATTAGACCCAAAAGCCACTGAACCAGAGATCAAGGCATGGATGAAGAACAAAAGATAAAAAAAGCCATCCTTGGAGCTTCCATCTTTTCTTCCAAATCTGTTTTCTTGAAAGACTTAAATGCTTTCTGGGCAACCGTTGAAGCAGTAGTGGTCACACTCCATAATCCTGATGCTCCATGATTCCTACAGTCCCTTCTGGTCCTCTTTTCTCTGATTACATGTATCATCCATGATTTTTACTACCATAACGTAAGTACATGGGTAACCAGACTTTGTTTCTTTTGTACTAGATAGTTACTGATAGGCCAAAAATTATGTATACTGTGCACACATATAATAAGAGTCAATGCCCATCCTGAAGAGTTTTCAGTTTACATTGCGCATTTCTTATTTAAGACCTTCCAGTTTATAAAGCATTTCAGAATGTTAACTACTTTGCTTTCACTCAAAGGTGTCAGCTTTTGTCCAACTGTAAAAAATATATCCTCACTGATGTACTTTGAAGCAGGAAACTTCACATGTTTGAAAATTACATATGTAAGTCTAAAGCAGTAACTTAGGCTTCCTTCATAAGGAAAGCAGAGATAGAAGGAGCAGGATTCATTTGCCTAAATGTGGGGTTTCTTTCACCATTGGAGACCTCTGCATCAAAGACTTCCATGCAGAACTAACAAGTATGACTGACAACTTTTAGAAGACACAGAGGTTTCAGAATGTCACCTGGAAACTAGAAAGGATACCCTGCAATGCCTAAAATTACTCTGCTTCAGTCCTTAAAAAATTTGTACTGACAGTGGTGGTTTGAGAAAGAAGGCTTTTTGGAGGCGCAATGAAATATTAAACCTTCACAGCATTCTTTGTGCTGAGCCTTGTCAGACAGATGTCTTAGGTGTATATACCTCCATAGCTGGTAAGAAAATTGGTTTTCATAGTAGAGAAAGCTATAGCATTTCAAATTTTTAATTCAGTTAAGAAAAAGAAAGTGTTGACTTTCCAGGACGGTGAATTTTTTGGGGGAAATAAAAAAGATCAGGCTCACATTTTTTGTTTGTTTGCATTTTTGGAAAAAGTGGAAAAGTGGCAGGGACTGGGTCTGACAGTTTCACTTGTTATTCTGAGACTCATGGTAAGAGTGGGCCATGTGGGCTGCAGGTTGAACAGGCTGCCAAAGTTCAGCAGCTTCTATCTTCTCTCAGGCTGCCTGAGTCAGCTCCATCAGTGTCCTCTAAAAGGGTAAATCTCAGCGACCTGATCATCTCCCTCCCTTTAAGATCCCTGCAGTTTGATGGAGATACCTCTTCCTGGCCTCCCATGAACTCACTTCAGCAAATGGGTGACTTACCCAGTAATTTTATCATTTGATTTCCTGATGGATGTAATGCGTTCCTTCATACACTTCTTTGTAGAAGTCATTCCCAAATCATGTGTAGTACTTCTCAGAGATAACTTAGATGGTCTTTTTGAAGCCCTTTTTCTGCACATTTCTCATACAGCCTGCAAACATATTAAGAATCCTGTCATAATGTTGGATTAGATTGCAACACTTCTTTAGCAGTATCACATATCAAACATTTATAAGCATGTTTACAATGCTAATATACAACACAATGGAAGACAAAATTATCTTTCAAAATTATCAAAAGGCATTTCCCCAGAGGAATTTTTATTTAGCTTACAATGCATGTTCAGATGAGAAAAACCTTTTTTACTGAAGTCAGATAAACACATACCCAAAGATGTACAAAAAGAGAGAAACCTGTTATCTTGGAGTCTATGTGCCTTTGCTTTGAAGAGCACTTAAAAGGTATTGAAGCATTTCCCAGCAATGGTTTGATGTATTAATCATAATAAGATTTGTGATTGCAAACAAACCTACTATTTCAGTCCCTTGACATTTTGGAATGTGGGTGTCAGACACAGAACCTTCAGTTTTCAAATGACTTTTAAATTACTTTAAATCAGAGAGGTGGGAAAGGAGAGAAAGCAAGTATATTTCTGGTATACTTCAGTAAATGGACTTAAAAACTCAATAGACCTTAAATTCAGTGGAAAACATACCAGAAAATGGCACGAAGAATTACTATCAATTTCACATGCTCAGATGAAGCTCTGTTTCCACTGGAGTTTATGCAAATTTTAACACTGGTTTCCAAAGTTTTCCTCTTGCTTTCTGCATATTCCAGCCTTAACTGCCCAGAGCACAAAAGCATAGACAAAGTAATGCTTCACATTATTCTCCTCTAGTCTTGCCTTCATATACAAGAATGTCTAAAGAGTTCTTTGTGATATTAGGACACACATGCAAAAAGATATTTCATCATCTTAGAATCACAGAAGATTTTAGGTCAGAAAAGACCTCTGGAGGTCAACTAGTCCAACTCCCTGCTCAGAGAAGGACTAATCAGACCAGGTTATTCAGGGACATACCCAGCTGAGTTTTGAACACTTCCAAGGATGTAGACTCCACAGTCTATCTATGGAACCTATCTTTGACCATTCTCATATTAAAAAAACAAAACCAAACAAAACCAAAAACCAACCCCTCCACCTAACATCTTAATATCCAGTAGGAATTTCCCATGCTCCAATGTCTATCCATTGCCTCTTATCCTTTTGCTATTGACCCCCAAGAAGAGTCCGGTTCCATCTTCTCTGTAGCCTCCAATCAGGCAGCTGTAGACAGCAATAACTCCCCCCAAAAGCCTTCTCTCAGCTCCAGTTTCATTTAGGAAACTCTAGAACCAGTTGATCACTACTGGGGGACAAGGTGGTCTTCTTTGCTGAGGAACCTTCCTGATCATTATCTGGGGGGGGGGGAATGTGATGTCCAGAAACCACTTCTGTTGGTCTTGATTAGTCCTTCTGTGTGGTTACTGGGTAGATGTGATGATGTGCCAAGTAACTTAAAATACCTCTTCTTACTACCCAATTCTTGGAGGGTCAAGGAAAAAAATATGTTTTGCAATGATAACAATTCTGTCTGAAACTGTACTATAATCCCAATGTTTTCATATTTGAAACTGTCTCACCCTGCCAAACTAAGGTAGACATTAATGATAATCTTTCTACCTTTGGCACTGTCTACAGGGAGTATTTAAACTCTACTCCACAGTTTCACACAAAAAGAACTGCCATAAACAGTATGAAGGGAACAACCTTTCCTGACTTGCTAAGAGCTCCTTTAGCAGTTCAAAAGGAGTAAAAATTCCCAAGATCCCTATGAAAACAAAACTCTTCCAGAAGTGGTAATGCTCACTCCAAATATCTTTTGCCAGTAGACTGATCATCAGTCTAATCTTAGCTGGTTATACAAAAACGTCTGTGGTCAAAGCACAAATAAGAAATCAACAATGATTTAAAAATATTTAAAAATATTTATATATATTTTGGTCTAGCACTGGCACCATTACCCTATAATCTGCTGTAACTGCATGCAAAGGCTAATTTTTCTAACCGTCCAAGAGAAGATAACACCATCCCGGGCTTGCTCTTAGTTAGTCTTATGAGTCAGAATCAACAGATGGGATAGTTACACATAAGTTTAGATGCCAGTTTAGATGCTGTGCACTGTACCTGCCTGGCATCTGGCTGCCACTGCAGAAGTTTATACCTATCCCCTAAATCCTGTATTATATATATCAGCAGCAGGTAAATGCCTTGTATATCCCCAAGTATTTCAAATGACCCAGGGTACTTATGTTTAGATGGGTGCACCCCACCTATTGAATCTATCCTGAACAAACTGAGGAAGTTACATATTGTGTAATGAACATATTTGTAATTAGCGTGCTAGGTTACAAAAATACGAAAGAAGATGGTATTTAAGGTAGGATTCATCTGCCATTTCAGCAGCACGATTCAGCTACAGATTAGGACACTTAAATTTATTTTTTTCTACATGTATATGTCTGCCCATGAGCAGTCCATTATACATGGACAAAGGAGTTTAGAAAGCTATACCACTCTCCTGGGTTAGATATTTAAGTATCTGTGACAGCCTGTACAAACCCCACACTGTTGGGGTCAGAGTAAAACAAGCATTTTGGGAGAGCACCTCATCTGGTCTCTTTTAGAAGCCAGCTCCAAAATGAGCTGACTGACCACCTGGAGGGTACCTGTTTTTCTCTACTGCCTGTTGGACTAGTTGATAGACCAGTTAAGAAACAGATGAGCAATTTTTGGACATCTAAAATGAGATGAATTCAATTTCTAGAGCAATTCAGTTAAATTCAGCAGTGCAGGAAATAGGCCTTAGGGCTACATCTATGACCATTTTTTGGCTCTTTAAAGGACAAGAAAATCTCTAATAATAATCCTTTAGAGTATACCAGCCTAAGTGAGCACTTCAAATGGTGTATTAAAAGCCATGTCACATGAGACCTATGAAAGTGCAAGAAACAATTTTGTGCTATTGATAACCACACAAAAACCTATGAGTCAACAATTAATTAGTGAACATGACCCTAATGAGCTCTTAAAGTCATAGTAAGCAGCAACGCTAATAGCTTCTTCTTGTCAAGTGAGTTATTCTTACCTGGTCATACGAACACATACGCATTAAGAATTACTACATTCAAATATGTACCGATTTTAATTTATTATCTAAATACAGTAGAAACCCAAACTTTCAGTCTCCTTATGTATTGTTTCCTTTGAAAGGCATAATAGCTCAGTCACTACCTCAAATAAACTGATTTGCTTGTGTTTAATATTTCTAAGTTTGGGCTAAGCAACACTTCAGTGGCTTGACTTAAACTGGTGTTTAATGAGTTTTAGAACAGAACTGTGTGAAAATATAAGGACTGGATGTTATCATTAGTTACCCAGACTCCCTGTACATTCATTGACAAAACCAAACCCAAATGAAGTACCTACTTTGTAATCTACTTCATCTTTGGCTAACTAACTAAATCACTTTATATGTGTGAACAACTGCAGATGCCTATTTCTTTGTATGGACCAAAACAATCCAGAGTAGCTACTGTAGAAATGTAAATACAAGTGTCTAAAGCTGAGTAAGATGCTCCCATCTTAACAGACCCACATATGGTCTCACAGACTTGGAGAAGCTAATTGGCATCATAACTTCCTTCTGAAACGGGGGAGAATCACATTGACAAACAATTCAGCTACAAATATAAACCAGAAAGAACTCCAAGCTCAAGTTGACATATTTGGGTCTCCTCTGGAAAGATCCCTGGTCAAGCTCTGTAGCTAATGTCAGCAAGATGGCAGCACTGGGAGAAGACCTTGAGACAGAGCAGTTAAGACTGTTACCAGTTGAGACTGGAGGTATGTATATAAGCCAGAAACTTCTCCTCTTTCATTTCATAAGACCCATCTTTAATATAAGACTGAGGACACACTTGTGACTTTCTTCACTGGCTGCAGAATAAGTCTAATGATTGCAACCAGAATTTGCCAACGATTAAGGTGGCTGAGATGAAGCAACCCAAAACCTTCCTTAGCCCTGGCCAGTCACAGAATCATAGAATCAGAATTGAATGGGTCATAAGGGATCTTTAAAGATCATCGAATACAACCCCCTTACATAGTCAGGGACATTTTTCACTAGATCAGGTTGTTCATTAGCCCAGGATTGCATCTCTGATGGGCTCTTGTGTTCTTTGTCGAAGTGGTGAGACAAATTTATTTTTTTCTTACTACATTGGTCTCTGCTTGAAAAATCCTGTCATACAACAGAAATGGGGGTTTGAATTTGCAGAAGACCTTTCTGTAAAAAAAGTTGAGCCTTCCATGTAGTAGGTCTTCCACCAAGATCAGAACCTCAACATCCAGAAAGCAACATGAATTCTCTTTGACAGAAAAAAAGCCATTTTACTCCGGCTGAGTAAGATCAGACCCAAAGTGCCTGCTTAACTCTGAACATTAATGTCAAACAAAGAATGTTTAATTCATTATAGTTTGTCAAGTACTGCAAGAGCTCCAGGTGGAACACGGAGAGACATGCAGTGCATTAGTCTTATGCAAATAAGCTCAGGTGTCCTTCAGATGTTTGCAAATATTTCTGAACTGTAACTAAACTGCAGTGAATTTCAAGTATTCAGCATGCCCTCAAAGCAAGGCACATTTTCACATGGGCCTCAATTTTAGTGGAAATACATTGAGTACCTCTGGGCAATGGTAAGCAAACGCACAGTGCTGAAACATTCATTCTTCATCTTCTTTATCAGTACACTAAATGTCACTGTCGCCTTAAAAAAAAAACAACATGTTAGTTTTCAATTATTCTACTCAGGAGACGAAAATCTGAAGTCTCTATCAAGTTGATCATTTCTCCTAAGCAATCTTTTACCAGTGATCATTATCAAAAGCTAATAATCAGTAAATATCACCTACATATCTCAGTTCTTCACCTATTCCCTTCTTTATGATAAAGTTCTTAGATTCTGCTTTGTCCCTATTGTATGATTCATAGTTATATTTATTTAAAACATTCATTCCTTTTGCATGTTTGAATTGCTTAACTCACCTTATTGCCATTGCCAAATGAAAATCTTGGAAAGACCTGGGACAAAATTAATGATATCAGAGGACAGCAGTGCGGAACAGTCAGGCTGTAGATTTCTCTGGATAATGCTTCAATTTAGCTTGCAGTCTGCTACTCAGATAAAAAACAACCTTAAAATCTTGAAAAATGTCTCTCGTGAAGTGATATGGTTTGTAGTCACTTGTCACAATAATAACGTGAATAACAGCTGTGTTCTGAAAAGATAAATACCTATTCTTAAAGAGCAGGAATTACCACTTCAATTCATAATAATACAGATGTATGCAATTATATAGGATGATGTCAGGAACTGTGTGTACATTTAGAAGGAGCCTTCAAGTCTTCTCTTAACATGTCTATTGTCATCTAATTCTCCAACATCATCTTTGCTGCATCAGGGAAGGATACACTTCAAGGTGCTCTGTCTGTTCATGTACAAGTCATGTACAAGGAGGTAAAGAGTGAAAGGAAAGGAGCATTATTTTCCAGAAATGTGAAGTGTTTAGGGTTGATGGTTGACTTTTTCATTTGTGTTGGGGTTCGGGGTGAGTGACTCAGAGTTAGGTGCCTAATGTTGGCCAAGACTATTCTCATCGTTTCTGAGATATCTCTGAGACACATGAGCCCACATCTGGCTAGAGCATCTTCATCAACTTCATCAGTTTGTGGAAGAAGCACCACTGTGATTTTTTGCAGAAATAAACAGATTCTGTGCATTTACAATACCCCAAAGCTGAAGGACATTGGTATTGACATATGCTACCAATGGTGCTGGGAACTTTACAAGGTATTTGCAAGCTCAGTGAGGAACAGAAAACAGAAGCAAATATGACTGAGGAGGTGAATAATAGCACGTTGTAACTGACGCTGCCCCTGATCAGAACCAGCTCTGAAGCCTTAAGTCCCTGGCTCAAGAGACAAGTTAAAGAAGTTTGTTGAAGGCGACTAGCTGGAGGATACTGATATTCAAGTATGCTCTTTTTCCTTAGGTTTTTTCTCATCATAAATTTCTGAGTGACTATTCAGTTGCACTGGCAAAACTGAAGGCTGGGCACATCCACTCTGCTGAAGTTCTCCACTCCTGCTTTCTGTTTGTAAACCTTCCTACCTGTCCCCCACAGACTAGAATCTACCCTGGTATCTAATTCCCCAAAAAGCTTTTGTCAGTACAGCTCTCTCCCATTTTCTTTTATTTCCTGCCATTTCTCAGCACCCCTGGAGCCAGGGATACAGCTGGCTGCTAAAGGGGACCAGACTGAAGTAACAAGATATGAGTAAGAAAATGCCACAGAAACCCCAGACAATTATGTTAGGAAGAATCAAATTTTGGAAAGCCAACAGGAAGACTGCTGATTTGTCAGAGGCATTATCTTCAAAAGCCGACATAGGAACAAACAACATCAACCACAGAACGGGTGGACTGATTACTCAAATTAGGAGCTAAATAGATTTTTTTTTCAATTTTACATACATTAATGTTTGTCCCCAAGTGTAATTAATCCCTAACTACATTAGCTCTCTTTAGCTGGATCATAATCAGTCTTTGGCTTGTGTTCCACCTGAGGCACACATGTACATGTCCTTTTATCCCAGCTCCTCTGCAATAAACGTGCATGCTGCGAGCTCTTCTTTCACAGCACGTTGAACAGCTAACTGGGCAGCTAGTGAGTTTACAGCGAGACCTTTAGAGAGTGATTTTGTTGATCAGTTTTCTACATCTACACTAAGATGAAAATAACCATACTTTAGAAATCACTGCTTATGCTGAACAGTCCTTTACTGACTGTTAAGGAAACCATTCAATATATATCTGAAATAGAGACACCTACATTCAATCAGGCGAATCCCAGTCTGGATGTGGCCCATACATGCAATCTGGATCTTCAGCAACAAACACTAGTACAGACATCTGGAACAGACTTGCAGCAGGCACACGGTAGAAACCTCGCACATGGTTCTGAAAGCTATGGATGGTATTCAGCCTTGTGAAGATGTAAAAAGTGGCAGTGTTCTCAGCACATTGGAAAATTAAAAACAATCTTCTACAGGCTAAACAAATTATAGATAGCTGTATTCTCAAGTTTGATGTCATACATTTCCCTGGTCTTGCTTGCACATCCTTTGGGCTGGCTTTAAGAGTGCGGTGGTGATTAAGCGTCTGTTGGATGGGCAATCCTTTCAGTCAGATGCTTCATTTATTTAGAAAGCATCTTTGTTTTCTTGTTTGTGTCATATGCAAAAAGATAAGCCTTTTGTCTCTAGGAAACATAGGCACCATGTGTGCGCCATGCTCATTCCCATGTCTTGTTGTACAACTAATCAACACATGTCTGTGTCAGTTATCTCTAATAAGTACAATTAGTAATAGTAACTCAAAATAATATTTAAAACATACATATCAACATCTTCAACAGCCTGATGAATTGGCACAGCAGCACTACTCCGTGAAAGCTATTGATCCACAGTACCTTTAAAAATAAATATACAGTTTGCAACCGTCGAGTTTTGTTTTATAACTTATTTTTTTATTAATTTTTGTTGATTTATTTTTATAATTTTATTTCATTTATAATTTATAATTAAAATGTATCAATTTTTGATGTATTTTTATCTTTCATCTTGAACAGCTCCTTGCCATGAATAAGCAATGAAGCAGCAAGCTACTGAACATCACTCCTGGAAGAGAAAGTTTGAGAGCATCATTAGAGCTTGTAGATCTTATTCTATGTTTGTACACATAGATAAAGGACATTGGTCAAATCTACTACCTTCCCCTACTATGCTATGCCCTATAAAGCTGGTGAGACAGTGTTTTGGTCTGAAGAAGGAGTAGATAAAACTGTTGTCACATTTGATCTGGGAAAAGATGATGAACAAAAGGCATGCATATCTCCATTGCCTACCAAGTAGTGTTTAAGCCAAAAGACTATTCACCCCAGGCTGATCTTTTTCCATGTGCCTTTCCTGCAGGATTCAGTCATGACCAGCAAGGAAAAATAATGCATAGGTGATTTATTTTTTTTTATTAAATTGTTCACTACAGATTTCTTCTATAGTCACTGGAAAAAAATAGTTACCTCTCGAGCTGATTTATTTGATGTTTCCAAAACTACCTGTCTTGGAATAAGAGAAACTGCCCTCTCAGAAAAACTCCGTGGTTGCTTCCCTGACTCTAAAGTGAGCTCAAAAACTGATATTTTCCTTTTAAAGTTCCTAAATTTGGGATAAATGGATTCCACCCTACAAGTCCCATAATCAGAACATTGAGCTCAAGAGTTGTGACAATTTCCAGACAGCTTTTAAGTGAAAGAAGAGCATAGTAGGTGTTGTAGTACAGCATTGAATTTTCAGTTAACAGAGTAATTGGCTTTCCTCCACCCGGCAGTCAGGTAGGAAGTCATTAGTCAGAGTCTAGAAAGCCATTGACTGATTCAGCCCAACACCAACAGGCACCTTGTAGAGAAAGAAGTGTGAACACAAACAGTGAGAAGGGCCAGGTAATGGGGATCAGCTCAGGATTTTGCCTTTAACAGGATTTCAGATAAATATGGTTCACTCCCCTCTTGGATTGACTCATCAGCCTGGCAGTAGTGTTTTAAGGTAAAAATAGAAATGGTGGTGATGTCACCAGAGACCTGAAGCTGCCCACATTGACTGGTAATAAGTAAGTCCTGCCGACTGCCATGACAAATCCTTTGGGAGACGCAGAGGACAGCTCTCCATTCATCAGATGCCTGAAACCTTACTTCTGCTTTAAGTAAAACATCACCTCAAAAAAAAGTGAGTTTCTTGCTGGTATATCTCCTCTCTGGGACCACCTTTACAAGGATTTTTCCCAGAAATCCCTGCCTGAGAGTCAGTCTCAGTCTTATCCACCTCATCTGGCAAATAAATAAAGACCTAAACCCTAGTGTCAACCACTTGTGCCGGTAAGAAGTTTCTAGCAGATCTTAAACCATTTTTTGACTGATCTACTAACTGCAAGTGCATGCAGATTTGATATTTCTTGCCTTGTCACACAGCAATGAAAAGAATGGAAAGTCAAACAAAGAAAAGAGACTGCATCTGATTCTTTTACTAGTTGTTCAAGCATGAACATGAACAATAGAAATAATGGCAATGATTATCTCTCCCAATTGTGGAAGCAAATGTGAAAAATAGAAGGTCTAGTGCTCATTTAGTGCTTAGGGCAGAGCCTCTAAGACACACCAAGGAAAATTGACACAAAGACCAGCAGTGTAGCATCATCATGCTTCAGAAAACAAAACGGATAACTTCCATAATCATCACTCTGGACTATTAGAGGTAAAAGCTGTAATTTTCAGGCCCTCGTCCTGAAATTGTGTTCCCACAGCTGAGAGCAAGAGCATTCTCTTCCTATTTCTTTAGAAGGATGTAGCATACAAGGTATTTTGATGTAGTACTTCTGTATAAATTCCATTGCCTTCCTGCTGAACACAATGAGTAGTCTTGAAACAGACAGAAGGAAAAGTCATCTTTGTGTTTGCATTTTCCCATTAACTACACTGATGAAGGGAAATCCTTCAGTTACTACTCCTCTGCGTGATTCTTTTCAGATCAGTAAAGATTGTCTTTAAATAAGGATTCACAAGAAAAATGTAACAAAATATATAGTAGCAAAAGAGCAATAACTTGCAAACTCCTCCATGGCAACTGTATTTTGGGGAGTATTGTGGTGTTCCAACAACTTCTTTTTTGGCAAAGAAACTATGTTTCAGAGGAATAACTACCTATGTCTCAAGATCAGTTAAAACATTTAGTTGCAGCCTATGGGCACTTAAGAAACTCTGTTTTTTCTCTGCTGTTTGCTGGCTTTCCCGTTGGCAGCTGCAACCTATAAATAGCTGAAAAGATGATTAGTCTGAACGATGAGACTAAATGATTCACAAATGAAATAATTACATTGCATCTGTGCAGAGCTCTGCAACCAAACTTGTAATAGTAGTCGCTCTGCTTGTTGGGCACAAAAAGGGAAAAACTGAAGATAAGATCAAGATCTGTTTTACACCACTGTCCCTAGCACCCTAAAGAAGTCATTCATATCCCATGGTTACTGTTTTTGAGGATCTGATCCAAAGCCCATTGTCTTCTAAAAAGCTCAGGACTTAGTTCTGCATTCTCCTACCAGCATGTCTTTTTCATATGTGAGTGTAGAAATTCAGCTGCAGGCAGCAACAGCACAATTTGGTTTCATTAGGTGGAAAATCCGATCTCTTCATGCACTGTTCATACGGCATCCTGTCTTTCAAATAATATTATTGTTGGCCTTGCTTGGGTAGCTGAGTCAGAAAAAAATTGTTGTTGGTTTTGCACACTGACTCTTGTTATATTGATTTCTCTCCTGTGGTTTGTAAAACATGCTCTTTTTCACTGGTTTCCAGGATTACTTCACTGCAGGAAGCAATGCCTTATTGCAAAGGACTCTTTGTGTTGTAGAATGCCTCCACTTGGCATTGTCTTTTCAACAACTTTTCTGTGTACAGTTCTGAAGCTCCATAACAAGTTTTAATTTCAATTACACACTCACAGAACTCTCTTATAGAAAAAAAAAAAAAAAGAAAGAAAGAAAAGAGGAAAAAAAAATAATTTTCACCTTGCTTGTAAAGGTAGTAAGAGTCAACTGTGCACCAAAGTGCATTTACCTGGCTAGCTTATAAATAAAAGCAGAGAAGCTCTGGCATTTTAAGATGAGGTGATTTTCATGAAACTCAGAATAATTCAGAATTGCTATCAGAGGTTATTAAATTCCTCTATGCGCTATTGAATTCCATTACCACTCTATGTGGTAATGGAATCTGTATCACTATATTGGACTTCTTCCCCCATCTATTGGTACTACATCTTACTACCCCCATCTTGCTGGTACTACAAACAAGCTGCCTGTCTATGAAGGGCCTCATATCCACATGTATCAGTCTTTTGGACAGATGCTGACATGACTCTCCAGAACAACATACCACAGGAATAGTGACAATGACAATTACACCCACCTGAGGCAGGAGGACAGGGGCACAGCATGCCATATCTTCCACAGTCAAGACATCTTCTCTGTCTGAATCAAAATTTATGGGTCTTCCATTGCTGTTATAGACATTTGGGTACATGAAAAGCAAGATTCATCTTCTATTATTTTAACTGCTTAAAAATCCAGTTTGAGCTAATTCTCTATACTTCTCTTGTAATCAAAGAAGAGAGATAGGCAGTTTTAGAGAACAAATCAACATACATGCATTGGCACTTAAAATACAGAAACTCCATGACAGTATTTAGAAGACTGTATACTTAGTCATCTTTATCTTCAAAGAGCTACTATACCAAGAAAAGATTGACTCTTACAATTAACTTTGTAGGACAACAAGGAATTTTAGTAGAAATTAAATCCTACATAGAGATCTCATAGTTTGACAGCAAAAAAGTCAGAGATTGTATGCCAGCCAGCCATTAATTAACAGGCATTGAGTAAGGTCATTGCTAAGACAGCACTCAGAACACTCTTAACACCCTGTGACAGCTACAATAGCAAGATGAAGCCATCTTAATCCTAAATATTTCAAAATTATTTGAGACAATACCTCTGCATCAAGACTGATGGCCAATGTAATTTCTTCACCATCTCTGCTTTTTTTTTCCCATTTGTGCATGTCTAAAAATGTAGATCTGATCTCCTGAAATGGTGAGACAGTCTTTGTGGATCGTGTTCTCCCATCTTTAGTTGGTCCAGAAGAAAGCCATGAAGATGATTAGAGGGTTGGAACACCTCCTGTATGACAGAAGGCTGAGAAAATTGAGTTTGGTTAGCTTAGAGAAGAAACCCTTCCAATACTTAAAAGGGGCCTACAGGAGAGATGGGGAGGGACTCTTTATCAGGGAGTGGAATAATAGGAAGAGGAGTAATGGTTTTAAACTGAAAGATAGTAGGTGTAGATTAGATATTAGGAAGAAATTCTTTACTCTGAGGGTGGTAAGACATGAGAACAGGCTTCCCAGAGAAGTTATAGATGCCCCATCCCTGGAAGTGTTCAAGACCAGGCTGGATGGAGCTTTGAGCAGCATGGTCTGGTGGGAGGTGTCCCTGCCCATGGCAAGAGGGTTGGAATTAGATGATCTTTAAGGTCTTTTCCAACCTATACCATTCTATGATTCTATGATTCTATAAAATATGATGTGGAGTTCTCTACCTGCTTCTAGAGTAGATCTTAAATCAAGTGGGATAAAAACCCCAACAAAACAAACAAATAAATTTGCTAAGATCATATTGAACTTCTTGGAAATCACTTTATACAGAAGAGTGGAATGCTCAAAAATCAGGGCTGTTATTACTTACTGGACTTCCCCTCCTTTGTGCTGTCACTTTCCTGAAATACTTCTCAGAATGACCTAGACACTGCTGAAAATGTTACTCAGAATACAAAAAGTCATTCCCCTTATCAGTCATCAAAGGCAAAGGAGCTGGAGGCCTCTACTCCTAAACACTTTAACTTGTTATTTAGAGTCAAAAACAAAATAAAACTTCTATGGTAGAATTTTTTGAAATAGAAACAGGTCTGGGAGCAATACCGATACAGGATAATATGTAGGAATAAACATTTATCCAGATGGTATAGGAAACATGTATGTCATGAAACAGGACATTAAAATTCTCTTTATCTCACAGTGCTTTGCAACGTGGCCATGTGAACTATTTCCATAGTAAGGAGCTTTCTATCCGGTAAAATGACAGCAGCACATGTGGAATTGTTCTGTAATCTGGTATCTGCCTCCAATGACTACTGATTTACAAGCAGAAAGGACAAGTTGTCTATTCACCATTCCCTTGTCAGGGAGCAACAGTGGTGGGGGAGCCCTACAAAGGAAAGTGAGCCCAGAGCTGAGGGTGACAGAAAAGCAGGAAAGGCATTGTCCTCACCAACAAGGGCACAGTCCCTCAGTGTCTGAGCAAAGAAAGCAAAGCAGGTCCGATAACGGCAGCCTCCATCAACCAAGAACCTCAATGACCAGGAAAATCTGTACTGATGTGGCAGAGCCAAGATAAAGCCAGGATGAGGTCAGCAAGGCATGGTCAGGATCAGTAGGGTATTATAAGGCTGGGCATGAACTCACTTATCTCAGGCAAGGACATAGGTCAAGGATATGGTCTGAAATGCATCTCCTACATATCATCAGGGAGGTTTCTTATAAACAGACATATTGTTTCCTGGTAACCCCATGACAGCTTCTTTCCAAAGGGCAAATCTCACCTTCCTAGAGAAAGTGCCTTAAGAGAAAGGAAATTGGATGCTGAAGCATATCAGGTTGGATTTATTAGTAGATTGTTACAGTGTGTTAAAAGGAAATCTAAAATTGGTCTTGCCTTCTGACTAAATCCATTAGAGAAATCCATCAGGCTTGTATCATGCTCATTCAGCACAGTGAGAATTGCAGGTTTGCAGAAATGCAGAGCTGCAGAATTGCCAGCTGTGGTTGTGGAGCTAGAAGAAATTATCATCACCCACAGCATTACTTTTCACTTGGAGTCTATCTGGGTTTGTCAAACACACCCTAGTGACTTGACCTCATTTTGGGCAAAATACAAACATGGTAGCCATGGATGGGAAAAAGCTCAAACAGCATGTTGTTATGGTTTGACACTGAGGCAGATACAGACTCAAAAATCAAAACCAAATCCAGCAGAGTGGAATCAAAATTCAAACTCCCGCTCCCCGCTGGAACAGAGCGGTAACGGACAAAAAGAAGTAGTTTGATTAGCAATATATATTAAAAGTTAAGAGCGAGATTAGTGAAACACTACACAATGCACACAACACAGGCAGATGTATTTGCAAGAAATTGGTGCAGAACTGAAACAGATCTAAGAAATTAATACGGAGGAAGCAATACAGCTAACCAATTAGAAGAAAAAGGAACAAAGAAAATTTGAGGTGATAAAGCTTGTCTAGGTATATGAGACATGAGGTAGTGACACTAGAACATAACAGAGGGGTACGTCAAGGAAAAGGTGAATGAATAATGACTTGGTCTGGTGAAAAGGCAGCCTAAGACAATGCTACTAAAGCTAAAACCTTTAATGTATGTCTGTAAAACAGGTGTTACCACAATGGTAGCAGATTGTAGAGCCCAGCTTAGTATCGTAGGGCAGTTGTCACAAATGCCAGGAGAAAAGAAAA
Organism: Arenaria interpres; assembly: GCA_013399435.1. Lineage (NCBI taxonomy): Eukaryota > Metazoa > Chordata > Aves > Charadriiformes > Scolopacidae > Arenaria > Arenaria interpres. The sequence continues at coordinate 8,277 of VXAK01007167.1, read as the reverse complement.
AATAAATTTGTGATGGAAGACTGTTTGCTCATATATTCTGCTCATCTAGCCATATGCATCTTCTTGTAGCCATCATGTTAGTTGAACATATTGGCAGACCTTTCAACAAAATTGAGGAATTACTGAATAACAATTAAATACCATAGCCAGAGCAGAGAAAATGGGACAAAAAGGAGATCACCTATAGGAAGCAGGTGGGACAGCCCTCACTTCTTTTCAGACAGAGCACGTGCAATAAAATACACCTGAGAAAGATAATGTCTCATTCTGTCAGCACCAGGAAGCGCAACAAACAATTTAAGACCAACAAAGATTGTATCAAGGCATGTCCTCCCTTGAGTGAAACTGGGTTCTATTTCCACTTGCAATACACAAAGGAAGGATTCGTGCTTCCGGCAGAGATACTCATTTGGAGATCTTCCAGTCAAAAATATCATGTAAGCCTTGATTTGGAATGGTATGGAATAAATTCAAGGTGGAGGAACGCAGTCTAGAGCATAGCACAGAGCCAGGAAAAAGATCACAGGAAAAATGAAAGAAATTAAATAAGAAAGAAATGCAACATTTTTCATATGTTCCCAAAGTCTGCATTTCTGATCTTGGTACCCACAGAGTGTACAGCCCAAGAGACAAAGGAAAGAATTAACTCTTGCAGCTAAGTACAAAGCCTTGGTTCTCATAGTTGAGGAAATATGGCAGTTCTGTGAGAAAATGTGCAAGTCTTCCAATGCTATTGGACATGCTAATAGATGAATAGAAATTTAGAGAGAAATGGAATAAAAACTTGTTAATAAGATTTGTCAATTGTTGATGAGATACCTATCTTTGTAATCTCATTTGTCTGTGTTCTGAGTCACCACCAAAATTTTATTTGTTTGCACATGCACCTTTTGGATAATTCATCACTAGTTAAAGCCTAACTCACAATTTCTAAAAGTACGTGCATATTAAATGACGATGGAATTCTCTCCTGACAAATTGCTGACATATAAAACCAGCACATAAGCTTATTCTTTAATTTACTGTCTGAGACTACATTGCATATTTACAGAAAGCTCTCACATGAGCAGCCACATTATGCTACATATCAAGTTGTCGGCAACATCAGTCTCAGCTCAAGGCTCAATTCTGACAGCAGTAACTGTGAGAAGTAAAGCCTGTTCAAGCACTACATTAAGCAAGAAGGCACAAACCTCATGAGAAATTTCTTGAGCTAAATTGGAAATAAACAGATGTTAATAATTCACTGTGCATTCATGAGCTACTTTCAAGAGCTGGCTGAAAAATGGAGAACAACTATTAGCACAACACAGCAACCCACATTTTGAAAGGAAATACATTCAGCCCTAAATGTCAATGTGAAGTCTTGCCTATGACAAGCTCATGCAAACATTCAGGCTAATGGTCCTTGACTAGCAAGCAAGGCTTTAAGTTTGCCAAGCAGTGCTACAGTCTGGATTTTCACTCCCCAAAAAATGTTATTTTGCTGAAGCCTGAAGCATGGAAGGAATAACAGCCTCTGGGGACATTCACCTACTGAAAATGTGGCATTATTTCAGAGTCTTGAAAGCAGATAAAGTCATCTTCATACCTTCTTCCATTAGAGCACATAACTACCAATAGGCAGTGTTCTGATTTAAATTTTCATGGGTAACCATCTTCACTTCCTGAAAAACAAATGTGCCAGGCATACTCTGACTGCCATTCAACTCATAAAAGGAGTGTGCAGTCTGGTGCACCAGGGCATGCAAACTTGGGGATGATAAAGGGCATTACCTGTGCAAGATGTTGTGTGTAATACTAAGTAGTCAATGTAGCTTCTGGGCCTGTAGGTTCCTTCTGTGGGACTTCAGTTCCATTACTTAAAATGAGATACACATCGTACAAAACACATAACAATGCTAAAATAGAAGATGCAGAATTTATGGCATGGTCAGGGAATCACAGAATAGTTGAGGTTGGCAGGGTCAGCTACAGCAGTTTTCCCAGGACTGTATCCTGCTGGGTTTTGAGTATCTCCAAGGATTGGGACTCCACAACCTCTCTGGGCAACCTGTTACAGTGTTAGACCACCCTCATAGTAAGAAAGCTTTTCCTACATTTAAAAGATATTTCATAGAATCACTGAATGGCTAGAGTTGGAAGGGACCTTAAAGATCATCTAGTTCCAACCACCCCCACCATGGGCAGGGGCACCTTTCACTAGACCAGGTTATTCAAATCCCCATCTGACCTGGCCTTGACCACCTCCAGGGATGGGGTGTCCACAACTTCTCTGGACAACCTGTCTCACCACCCTCAGAATAAAGAATTTCTTCCTGTATTTCCAGTATTTCTGTTGTGCCCATTGCATCCTGTCTTGTCACTGTATACCACTGAGAAGAGTCTGGATCCATCTTCTTTCCTTTTCCCCATCAGGAGTGAGTATACATTCAAACCAATAGGTAACTTCAGAACAAATACTGAAACATGTTGTACCAACACTTCTACTTCAAGGGGTTGATTGAATAGACAGGCGGGCAAACAGGCCTGTCAGCATGGGAATTCATATTTGTAGAGTAATACATTGATATTATATTGAAACATAGTATTTTATTTATGTACACACAACCAGTATAAATGGTAACAAGCCCTGAATTTGTTGTAGCCCCTCACCATGGGTTTGCTGGCTGGAGCTTTTTTTGGCGAATGAACTGGACAAATGGCAAGGCTTACCAGTAAAACACACAGAAGCTTTAGAGCTTAATTGGCTTCTACATTTGGGTCAGCAAATGTTCCTGCTACAAAGCCAGTGAGGGATTCTTGAAACCTATTCATGTTTCTCACCAGCACAACAGCAGCTAAAAAGATAGGCAACCATGGCTACCGTCGTGGGATCAGCAAACTTCTTTTCACAGCTGTAAATATTTGTAGTGGAGCCAATTAGAGGCAGCATGCTTTTGTCAGCATTGCCTAGGAAACATCGATACCTCCTCCAAAGAATTCCCCACCTCTCCTTATCCCACTGGCATTTATTGAACAGTAGTGTCAGCTCTGGTGGTTAATGTTGCCTCCTACACACACGGCGTTAGAAGCTCTGTTTGCACTAGGTGAGAAACAGGCTGTGAGAAGGAACAAAGCTGCTTCTGGAGACACTAAGAACCTGGGTTCCTGTTCCGCAACTCTCTGTTGGCCTTATAAAACCAGTAGGGAAACAGCTATGAAATACCCCAGGCAGAGAGCTTCATTTTAAACTAGCTGAAAGATCTGAGGATTCTTTTATATAGTTAGTTGTATGCAAAATCGAGCAAATTCCTTTCAAGGGCATTTGGGGACTCCTCTGCTCACAGGATAATTCCATAAGCAAGAGAGCCATATTTACAGAAGTCATACGCTGTTTCTTTTCACTCGAAGTGTAAAAGCAAATATAACTCACAAATCTGGGAACCATTCAGAGAAAAATTCCCTTACATCCTTCTGTGCAACATACCCCAAAACACAAGGTGTCTACATGCAACATGCTTCACCTATAGATATTTCAAACTACAGGGGTCTGTGTTTTTACCATGTCTAAACATCCTCGACTTGCGCTTGTCAAGAGCTTTACTTATGTTCAGGACACCATCTAGTTCATGTTAAGAAAAGGTAAACGTGTAGCAGGTAGAGTAGGTCAGATAGCAATCCCAAAACTGATTATGCATTTAAATGCCAGGTGGATGACAGATCATTGGAAAACTTCCTATCAGCTACCCACTAACATCTCTCTGTTTTTCAGAAGTTTTCCAGCTCATTCTTAAGATCTATAGCATAGTCTTTCATGGCAACCACTTTAATATGGAGTATGGCTATAAGAACGTGCATTCATGTTCAATAGCTGTATCTGTGCTTCATTTCAGTTCTCAGGATTTTCTCTGGTTTCCTAATTTACAGAAAACTTCATTCATACAAGCTGCCAGGTGATCAGAGAAACAGGGCTGTGGTTCCACAGAGGAACAACATTATATTGGATGCATTATGAGAATTTGCAGGTGCATTATGAGAATTTGTGCTCTATGCTTGCTTAAGTAAATGGCAGCAGGACCCAGGGTGAGTACAATGCAAAGGTTGTGATGACTCTGTCCCGCTACAGTAAGCATTAATACAAGACATTTTCCACTGCTTTAATCAGTCATGCAGACAGCAATATTACAGCTGCTTAGCAGACACTGAAGCAGGTAACACATGTATGGCATGAAAGAAAGCGAGCAGGAAAAACTGAGGTAAAAACTCCCAACTTGTTAAAACAGCCCTAAAGCCTTTCCTACTTTAAACTATAGAGAGACAAATGGAGGGAAGTTGTCAAATGAATCTATTCCTTCTGCAAGCATTTTGGAAGGCTGATGTCTCTTTCTGACCTTTCTACTGATGCACTGATTGAAATTTCACAGTTTTCCAGCCAGAAGGAGCTGGTAACAACCACAAGCACAGCAGAAATACTAAACTGTCAATGGCAGAGGGCGAATGAGCAGGAGCCAGTGGCACCCTGCTAACATATATATGGATATGTCTAGTTTTACAGAGAAATGGTAAAGTTGTTTACCATCAGATGGGATAACAGGGTCATTGCTCAGGCACTCCAGGATGCAAACATCATTGACTTCCATGAATAGAAAGGTGACAGCTCATACTGCGATAACTACTGTGGTACCTCATTTCTCATGCTGCTATAGAAATCCTCAGGAGAATAATGGTCAACAGGCTTGATCAAAAAACTAAAAAAAAACTTTGGGATGTCAATGCATCATGATTAGCTTAACGTAATTCTGTATCTAGGCAGATTCAGACAGGGCTGCAAGAAAAACACCTCCAGACTTAGCAGCCTAACCAAAGCCTTGATACTATTAGAAATCACCTACACGTACATGGCTGTCCCAGCAACCTGGGAACGTCCATTCACTCAGCTCGTTATCACAGAAGAGCAAGTGTCTTGGATCAAGATGGAACAGAACCTCCATTAGCTGCCAAAACCAATACTAAGTAATGTGTCTTTGCAAGACTCCTGCCTAAAAACTTGATCAAAGCAATGCTTTTTGGATCACAAAGAGAAAGCAAGGACCTCATGTACAGTATCATTTTGTCAACAGCAGAATATCAACTACAAAATAGTAAAGCCATTATTAAATTAGAGATGATAGAATTGCCAGTCCATTAATTCTGCCAGTAATTGAGCTTTGCACACCAGAGGTTGCACAGCTTACTACTGACCATGATGCTGTGTTGTCAAAAGACTCCATTTTAATAACACTATAAAGAAAGCAGAGTCTATTCCAGTAACTCCAGCCATTTGGAAAACATGTGCAGGTAGCAGTTTATACCAAGGATAACATCCAAAACCATGGGAAAATGCTCATGTACCTGAAGTCCTGCAGAGCAGAGTGAAAGTTGGAAGAACTTGACTTGTAGGGTTTTGATCCATTTGAGGATCACCACAAGGTTCTCTCACTCTGTCCAGGCACCAGTAACTTAAGCACAGGAGGGGGAAGGAATTTGAGAGTTTACCATCTAATCCCGTCTTTTTGCTATATTCCATTCTGTCTGAGGAGCCTGAGCTAATGACCTGAAAGTCCAGCATCCCAGAGAGGTGAACCTGCACGTAAATATGACAAAAGAGAAAGAATTCTCAACATTCACTTAATGTTTCTCTCTCACACCTAGGATCATCAAAACAAGGAGACAACAGTTCAGTGACTACAGAATTATTTCATTTATTTACTTCAAAGGCATTTATTTTTCAACCAGGGATTCCACAATTCCTATCATCCCATCTTCAACACCTCTAATTTACAAAAGAAAAAAACATATCAACCTTTGACTGTGCTGCTCTGTAAATTGTACTGATAATACTGGGATATCACAGCTTCCATATCATCCAATTTTGTTTTACTGTAGAAAAATACCTTTCTGCCTTTTACAAACTCAGACTTTTCAGAGAATGGGGGCCCAGCCTTTGGATCACAGCAGGATACAGCTGGACCTGGGGAAAATGCACTACCGAATATGAACGCAATCAAAACATGAACAAATCATGGACATGCAATCACTGCAGAACTGAAAAAGAAAGCGATATGAAAATCTGGCAAGCAATGTAAAGAGGGTTGAAAAGAGAAAAACAATAGATAAATTAAGAAAGAATGATAAGTTTGCACAGAATGATTTTACAATCTTGATGTTATGTGATGTTCAAGCTAGTTCTTACCAATTACAGGCGATCTGGGCAAGTGCACAAGTCACACTAAGCCGCTGCAAGATATTGCTGGCTCTCTGTCTAGACCATGCTCAGCACCAGCTCTCTGTGCCCAACCTCTCCCAAATGCCATTCAGCCAATTTTATTTCAATTGCTTATTAAATGGAGTTTATTTCATGTTCAAATCTGCCTAAAAGTCCTGCTTGTGGAGTAATGTGAGACCTAATGTTTCCTATGTGGTCTTCTCTTTTTGTACTTTATGGAGGAACCGGGCTGGAAGGGCTAAGGGAGAAGAGGAGGTCAGCCTGCAGTGAGAATGATTCTGTGACAGCTTCATTGTTAAGCACAGCACAGTGTGTCTATGAATCTTGCCTTTTCTTGACAAGTACAGCTTGATGAGCACAGCACAACTCGTACCTTAGGCAAACCCGATTTCCATAGTGCTCCTCCTCAGCTATCCCAGCCCTGCATCTTCCTGCAGTGGGGTGCAATAAAAGGTGCCACCAGTTCAGGAATAAGATGCTTTACCTCCTGAACTCACTGTCACCTTCTGCTTTACCTCCAAAAACTGTGTGCTTGTGCCCAGACTATAAACACACCACTGAATTATATTGTCACCAGTAATACATACTTCTTTTTCTTCCTCTCTCTTTCCCTCCCTCCTCTTCCTTCCTCATCTTTTTGACTTTTTCACCTTGACACAACCAAGGGTTAACAGAACATTCCCATTCCTTGCTCACTTTCAGGTGCCATTTCTGCCTGCATTTCACATACACACTTGCATTTCAAGAGGAGAATCCAGATCCTCTCAGATAATGACACCAACTATTCTAGTTTATTTTATGTAAAATGCACCTCTTACTTCATCCATTTCCTGTGCATTACTGAGAAGGAAAGAAGAAAAGAGATCGAAAAGTACGGTAAGTGCTGTAACAGCAGTGCCCTTTGCAAAAAGTACTTTCACCTGCCTCTGTGACTGGCTGGTGTGTCATTACGCTGGGAGTCCGTGACACAACAAATTCACCCCCAAGTCCACTCTCTTGTCTTTCAAAGCTAAAGGCTCCATTTCCAAACCTGACAGTTACATCATCCTGAAGATCCTATATTCAGTCCATTTGCAGACTTTCATTTTCTTAAAGTAATAGGCAGAAATATCATAGATGCTTTTACAAGCATTTTTCCCTTGTAATTTTGAAATCTGTGTTTCACTTTCAAAGCCTTATAAAATTCCTAGAACCGGGTAAAATGATGTGATCCACTTTATAGAAGGGGACAGCTAGAAGCTGTCAATGCCCCCCCCCCCGGCTTAGGCCTTAAAACCATTGAATACCAGGAGCAACTTTTGAATCT
>VXAK01007165.1:0-60072 GCA_013399435.1 Arenaria interpres | reverse complement strand
CATGGCGGGGGCGGGGGGGGGGAACTGAGGGAAATGGTCTTGCTTAATATAAAAACTTGTGTTGGCGATATTCACTATTGCACCATTTAAGTTGCAAATCTTATTTAATAGAGGGGGAAAATTAAGATTAGGAGATGGAAACATAAAAGCCAGTGTCATATTGACATTATTATTTACTTTCAATAGATGTTTATATTATGTAGCATATTTTTCAAAAGTGTTATTACTACTGGAACTTAATTAGCAATCTTAGCCTATAGTGTAATGTTAAATAAAATACAGAATTCAAAGTAATTCACATTATATGTATTATCAGCATGAGATATATTTATTCCATTACTGAAATACCCTATTCTCAATATACAATTGTTAGAAAATGCTTCTTTCGTAAATGTTGCAAATTCAAACAAAGCAAGAAGTCTAATGGTAAAAAAATAGAAATAAAAGCTTTTCTAGGAGCAACATCAGCTTGCTCTAGTCCATACTTTTGTATTGTTCAGCTTGTTGCAAAGCATGCAGTTTGAGGTACAGTTCTGGCATTTTATCATTTCATTTTATAGTAAAGGTCAAACAAAAAAAATATTTGAAAATATTTTGAGATACATATATATATAATCATGCCTCAAATATGTAATGAGTGGAGATTGTTTCTAACTGAGCCAAAACCAAACCTGGCATTAGCAACCGTAAAATTCGCAGCACAGGCATTCTGACTCTGACTAATACTATGAAGAAATCTTTTATTACTCTCCAGTTTTCTCATGACAATCGTCATATCCCCAGAGTTTTGATTCTAGCCAGCAGCCTGACAGTCCCTCCAAGCCAGCCTGTGATTTCCTTTCCCTTCCATGCAAGATCTGGTAATTGTTCATTTAAAGAAGTAGTTTACTGGGGCTTTGATACATTCGCCTCACTCTCTCTCCCCTGCCCCCTTTTTTCCTTTTAGGCTTGTGTAGCCTCAAGCACCCTTCCAGGCAAGGACGTGACAGAGAAGCAGAAACAGTCTTTGCAGAGCATCTGTTTGGGAGCCTTCCTAAAGGCAGATCCCTGCCGACTGCTGATGGAAATCATCTGCAGGAAAGTGGAGAGCGTGAGTCATGTGACCTCTTGGGGCTTAATTACCAAGAAGTAAATTGCCTGGGTCCCTCTCTCTTACTGGCTGCTTTTAGAAAACAGGCAAAATGTGAGCAAAGGATGCAGCTCTCAAATAGCCGAATATGAACTCTTCTGTTTCAAGTGTGTGTCTCTAATTTGTATGGACCCATATGATGACACAGTTATGTCTGTGAACAAAGAGTATTTAAAAATAATGTGAACAACTATGTTTCTACACAGCATGAAAGCAGGTAGCAGAAAGGAGAATATTCACAGTTTACAAACTAGTGCACAGGTATTGGATATAGTTGATAGACAAAAGTAGCTTTAATATATCAAATCTTGTAGAGGAAGCCAGCATGATCTTCTGCCCAACAGCATAGTTATAAATAAACATGCCTGTTTTCTAAATAAACCAAACTCTGGTGGCTTAAGATACCATCAGCAGCACTTTACGGTGCCAGCATTGTATCAAAATAACTGTAAAACCCAGGAAAGGAAAGCCATGTAACCATGATTAAATGTCCATCCCACGCAGGACAAAATGAAACTTCACCAGGTATTGGCTAGCCTTTCTGTCCGTAGCCCACAGGTGAATATACAGGTATTGCTTTTCTTCCGTTAATGTTAATGAGAAAATGACAATTATCTTGCATAGCTGTGCTTCTGCATTTAGAAGAAGGATGTTTTAGCTAATAAAGAAACGTGCCTTTCTGGTGGAGCAGGGAAGGGTTTTGCTCAGATCTCAGTATCAGTAGCAAGGATGCATAACAAAATGATTGCATTTCTCTGCAGTTACTATACAACTGAGACTGACTTTATCATAGTAATACATGAATACATTTAATCTGTTCCTGTTGCAAGAATTTTCTGAAGCAACATCACCACAGATGATCACAGTATATATTTTCTGTCAGTCCTTCCTAAGGTCCTCCATATTGACAAGAAAACAGATGTACTAGACTAAGGGAATTTCTGTGGTTTACTGCCAGGATGAATACAGCAACTTGGTGACTGTCCAAGAGTCTTAAAAATTAAGAGCTTACAAAAGTTCTTCGTATGGCAGTATTTGATTTACCACAGTGTTTCCTGTTCCTAAAACAGGAGGATGATGGTAGCTGTTGATGAACAGTCTCTTTGTACTGGAACCCCCTGTATTACGTCTGGATTTTGAACCAAATTCTTCCACGCTTTAGTACAAAGATGTGCCGTGTGGTCATAAAGCAAGCACATGGATAGTTTACAATTTCTGGGCCACACAGCATGATTACAAAGTACATGATGGGGCTAGGACTCTATCAGATAGATTAAAGCTAAAAATGAGTGTAGTTGGGGAGTGACTCCAGAAACGACAAAACGACAGGCCTAGAGGTCAGGCTGGAGGAAGAAAAAAGTCTGCAGGAACCCCAAGGCAGANNNNTTTATTTTTTTTTTTTTTTTTTTTTTTTTCCCAAAACTCTGAAAGACAGTCTGAAAGAAAGGCTGAGAGCACAGAAGCTGGACAGGCTGACTCCCAGATCCTCAAGGGGCCCTAAGATAAACAGGCAACATTTAGAGCATAGACATTGCAGCAGGATGAGGGAAATGATTATTCCTTTCTATGCGGCACTTGTGGAGTCACATCTGCAGCAGTGTGTCCCATTTTGGGCATTCCAGGACAAGAGGGATGACAAACAGTGGGGAGTACATCAGAGGTCCGCCAAGATGGATAGGATTGGACTGTGTTACGTACGAAGGGGCTGAGGGAGTTGGGTTGGTTCAGCATGGAGAGGCAGAGAGCACCTCATCGCTGCCTTAAGCTCACTTGCAGGGGGTGAATGTTACAGAGAGGACAGAGCCAGACTCTCCTCAGAGGGGCAAAGCAAAAGAATGAGAAATAAAAGTCATGAATTGCAGCTAGGGAAACCCCACTGGATATAAATCCACAGCTGAAGTGATTAAGCACTGTAGCAGGTAGTCCAGAGAGTTTGTAGGCTCTCCATCTGTAGGCATTTGGTGCTGCATTAGGCAAGGTTCTGAGCAGCCTGACCTAACTTTAAAGTTAGCTGTGCCCTGAGCCCCTGATGGGACCGTATGGCCTCCAGGGGACTTCCCAGCCTGAATTATTCTGGTTCTGACATGGACCATTTAGAAAGCAATAAAAAGTACCAACCAAGAAATACTCAGTAGAGGAAATCATGGAGCCCAGTCAACTAGAGCATTCACTAAACACAGCCTGTACCATATTCCCCAGTGTATCCAAGGAGGTAAATGTCTCGGCAGGTGCAGTGATGTTTGTATTTGTCCTGGGTTCAGAGAGGAGGCACAAGGAGTAAAGCACTTAGAAAATTGCCATCCTTTTTGGTTAGTCAGTCATTATCTGATTTTTACACTTCAATAGCAGAAATGAAACAAACACCCTTATCTTCAGTTGTCAAAGTTAAATGCTGCCTGGTTCTGGTCTTACTTGTTTCAAATAAGGAACAGCCAGCTTTGAGGGGAGGGTCCTCAGCTCTAGTTTGACAAAAATGAAGGAGGAAAAAAAAACTATTTTAAAATTCATAATAATCAAATAATCTGAGTATTTGTACTGCAGGTTGGTTGTTGCAGTGTCTCTGGGATTGCTGCTGGAAAGCTAAATAGGATCTTGGCTCTACTCTGGACACAAGTGCACATATAGAAATTGTCTATATATAATTGTCTAATTAGGCCATTTCTAATGTGTCCAAAGAATGCTAGCCACAAATATATTCATTATTTCATATTGGTTTCATTGGTATTCATATATGAATATATGAATTCATATATGAAACATATAATATGGTTTCATATTATTTCATTGGTATTTACTCTACTGTTTACCAGAAGTGGACAGATAGGAGTATTAGAAATAGAGTATTTATAATTTGTGGCCCTGCATCTAGATAATTTTTTAAGTTAAAAAACAAGAAGAATCTGTAATGGGCCTTTTCCCTTTTGTTTCTCAGTCAGTTTTGTTTGAGTTATTTATTTATTTTATTTTATTTTATTTTATTTTATTTTATTTTATTTTATTTCCCCCTCAACGGTACTTCTTCCTGGAAAATATACTCATGAGACACATGTTTTGAATGCTATTGTTTAACCTTAGCTGACATGGCCATCTCAAGAACACATGCAGACTTGCAAGTTTATAGACCCAGTGCACATGCTTTGAAAGACACATGTATCACTTCCAGACTGTAATTCAAAAAGCTTTTTGAGCACTGCAGTGCTTTACTGACAGCCTGGCATGGTATCTTATTCTTTAATTTTGTTTTGTTTGAAGACTGATTTCCTTTCCTATGTTTTGGTTTTCTCATTTCATAAGCCAAAGTAGCTCTTCAGCTCAATTTCTTTCCTTTCTTTGTCAGTGGAACAGAAAAGTTTTTACACGTATATGTTCCTATTTATAAAATAGGGTAGTGTTTATTGTCTCCAGTTATAGTTTTCCATGTTGTGAACTGTAGCCATTTACAGCTTTGTCTCCTGCTTAGTCCAAACCTTTATTACTGGCACAACTCACACCAACACCATTTTGAGGACTGAGGCAGATGTTTTTGTCTTAGGGAAATGCATTGGAAATGCATTCTCGAAATTTTGAGGGTTTTCCATTGAAGTCTAGAATAAGCAAAAGAGCTGTTCACTCACATACACGCTACTTATGCGAGTAAAGGATTTAAAAGGTCTGGTTCTCTTTTGTAAATCAGAATTATGTAACCAAAAAGGAACTTTATCCTTGTGCTGAACATAGTGATTCCATGGTCTTAACTCTGTAGCTCTAATTAAACTTCATTAAAACCTTTAATTATCTTTATTAAGCTACATGGGGACTTAGAGATAGAAAGCGTTGTTGGCCAGGAAAATCTTTTCCTGAAACTCTGATAAAATCAAAAAGGTTAATAAAAATAAATGGTTTTATGAGAGGTTGAATATATTCTCAATAGCAATTATTTCTGTCAACCACAACTAAGTAAAATGTGGTGTCTATTTTGTGAAAGACATCATTATCAAGCAAAGCTATTATATTCTGCTTCAACATCCAACAGTGCTTGGATACGTTAATGGCTTGTACTGAATGCAGACCATTTAATTCCAGATCCTTTTGATTTTTATAGAAAACTGGCAAATGGAGTAAATATAAAACACTTTTCTGGCAACTAAACCTTGTTATGAGTAGATATGCATAAACATCCAAGCAGTTTCTCTTGATGGACTTCCTCCCTAAACATTCCAGCCTCGTGGAAGAAGGTCAGGTCCTATGGAAAATGGGCAAGAATTTGAACCAATAAACCCCATAATTCTCCTCAATGCGTAGGAGGCCAGACCAATGGGAAAGAGAAGTTATTTGGTGCCAACTGGGGTTGCTGGCACCAAATGCAGTATCTCCTGATAAGCAGAAAATCCTCCTCACCACCATAACCCTACATATATTCCAACTACCACTAAAATGACTTTAAGGGTCACAATTCACTGCAGACAACCTTCTAGAAAACACTGCTATTGAAAGCTTGGGATATACATGAATCCCTTTTAACAAAGCATCCTGAAGTAATGAATGCCATCTATTTCTTTTTCATCTATGCTAATTTTTAATTTTTACTTAATTCACATTTTAAGTGAATGCATTGAGTTCAGTAGCTATAAAAATAATCTTTTTACTGTATCTTACTAATAAACTGAATACTTCTGCTTTATTCTTTAACTTGAAAAACAAACCTGCCATCTGGGACACAGTAATTATTGTTTATACAGTAAGAGCCAATTTGATTCTTCTTTTGTTTAAATCCTATTCTAGAGCTGAGAGAAGTCTTGACTACAGGCTAAAACCTCTAAATCAGAATCTCCTTTAGTTAACTTCACTTATGTAGAGGGGATTTCTCTAGTGGTGAAAAAATCTACACGTTCACGTTCCGTTCATGGCAAAATCCACATGTTCATCTCCTGTTCATTCTTTTGTTAAAAATGCAAAGAAATGTGAATGACAAACTATAAAGATGTGAAACAGATAATCCGGCCATTGATTCTATCCTGTAGGGCTCGACATCAGGATTTTTTTGCTTTTGGTCATGAAAAATAACATTTTGTTAATCCTGTGCATTACTTGTGATTAAATCACACTGCAAAACACTGATGCATATAAATACACTTACCAGCCTCCCCACACACACTTTTCCACTTGGAGAAGAAATTAAGAAATATTACACACAGCAAATGCCTACTGGATCATCAAGGGCACTTGTGGGATCTTCTCAAGCACTACAGTGAGAGAACAGGTCATTTTTTCCCTCTCCATTTCAGACCAAATTCAGTCACAGGTCAGTGACAAGCATCATCAAAATCCAAAAAGCTTTAAGAGAGGATGAGATATTATGAAAGATGGATCTATGGAGCCATCTGTGGCCTGCCTTTCAGGAAATCTTCCATAGCTTATATCTAGTCCAAAGCTTTTAGGGGAGAAGGGGATCTGGAAGGCAAAGTTTTTATAGCCAGAATTATAAGCTGACCCTAGAGAGTTTTCTTTGCTGGAGTTCGTGAACGTGGGATTGACTGATTGCAACAGTGAGCAGCTTGCTGAGTGATGAATATGGTAACAAATAATGTATGACAAAGTCATCCACTTCCCCAGATAGTCTGTACCAACCCAAATGAATAAATGTGTAAGAAAAGAGCAATAGTTGGCATATTTGTAAGAAATTTGGCTTGTTACTACTTCTAACTCTCTGTTGTGTGTGACAGATTTGGGGGCCACAAAAATAAGGCTTAAAAGTGCAATTCTCTTACAGGCGCTCATTGGAAGCCCCATGCAGATGTTGGCTTTGGCCAGCATGAGAGATGGAGCACGCACAAGCAGAGCTGCCAATGCCCCAGTGCTAGATGTCTGTTCCTGGTCCCCACAGAGATGGTTTGGTTTTATTCACCTGGTCACTCAAAGAGGTACTTGAATTTTCTGGATTTCAGCAGAATGACCATTAGCATGAGGACATATTTAAGTTCTTTGTGTTTGTACAGCCCTTGTTTAGCAGTTAGATATCATACTTTCACCTATGAAACAAATGTGTGCATCTTTTTGTGCTAGAATTGATGCTTTAAAAGGCCTGTTTAGCCTCATGTATCATCTCTGCTACCTCTGAGGTCCCGTAGGATGGATTGGTGAAAGCATTGATCCTGAGTTTGTTCTGCATACTACATTTCCATTATAGTCACTTCATGCTGAATTACCACCAGCAACATTTGACAACATTAAACTGTTACAAATCCCATTCCAGAGCCTCGTTCATAAAGCAGTATTTCATCTGAGGTCTTCAGCATCTTGCATGACAAGGCTCCTGGTTGCAAAGTTATTCCATTATTCATTTGGGTGATATTTTGCTCAACGACATGCACAGGACAGCTAAACTCTGCACAATCCCTGAATTTTTCACAGTGGTTGTGTCTCTCTCAGGTGTCTGGTGACCGAGAAGATGACTGCGGATCATCACGGACTATTGCCTCATTATGTAACTGAAGATGGGAGTTCCTTGTTTTGCCTAAAACAAGATGATCACCTGGAAGGCAGTTTCATTGTCCCGAGTTTCTTGATTTAAATCAGTCAACAAAGCCTCACTCAGGTAGGTGTGAAAGCATCTAGCAAACAGTTTTGTGCCAGACCGCTGGGAGCTATGGACAGACTGCAGAGATGTGCTTAGAATGGGGATCTTCTCTGTTCATCTGTAGAGCGCTAATTAGACATGATATATAGTAGGGATTGTACCAGTTGCTCATTGTTCTTGGATTTTCTATTTGGGGCGGAAATGTGCTGCCAACTGAACCTACCTCTAGCACAGCGTCATCTCGGCAATGCTAGAGGTAAAACACAAGGCAGCTTCTGTTGGTGAAATCCTTGTCCCAGGAATATGATCGTGCTCTGTGGGAACACTCATCACAACCACCAACAGTCATTTTACCGAGTACATTTAGCTATTCACTTGTCTAATTAGATGAGTGGATTGCTTCATTCTGCTCCCTGGTGTATATCTGTGATAGTTTTATCAGTATCATGCTGTAATCCGTAACGCTGTAATCAGCACGGAACATGCCTGCCTATTTTCAGAGCATTTGAAGGGCCAAAATGTTACATTTTTACGTGCGGTTGGTTAGATTACTCTCACAGTTTCCTCTCTAAATAATGTTTCATTGCAGTTTTAGTTTCTCCAGACATCCTCCAGTTGCTAGAGAGTGCTAATTTAATTAAAATACAATTCTTTCCTAATAAGATTGAGACAGTCAAATCCATTATCTAATAGTGCCAGGGATACTTTGTGGACAGTCCTATACTAGTGTTAATCCTGTAAACTGTGTACTCATTAAAGAATAAACAGTTTCAGTGTATGAGTTGTGGATTATGAGATCTATTTGTCCCCTGTGAACTTTTCCCAGTTAGGGGAACACTTGTTCTGTCCCTTGTTCTGCCACTGCAGTAGAAAATTTTTTCACAAAGCCTTTTAGCAGTAGATAATTCGGTTCTATAGCCTATAACTTCCTCTCAAAATGAACAGAGGTCTTAGAGAACAGAAATTATTCTCAGAGATCAACTATATCCATAAAAAAAAAAAGTAATTATCCTATTAATTTCTTTCAGTCATGCTCAAGTGTTTGAAGCAATTAAGCAATTATGATACCAAACCAGGATTCGTGGCACTTCGCTTACATCATTTCCTCTACTTCTTGTCTGTCATCTGAGTTAAAGCTAGTCTTTTTTACCTTTTATGGACAATTTTATTTATCTCACAATTTTGTGAGTTGAATAATAATTCTTGGACAATCAGAACAGATAAGCTTCCCTTTAGCCTTAACATCCCTACATGTGCTTCTAAGCTCTGGGGATCTTTCTGGCCTAGGACAAGCACCTCTGGGCTTGCATTGAGCTGAGCTTCTGATGGTGTGATAGCCCTCCACACAGGAAAAAAAAAATATTTAATTTGTTTCAGTGTGACTGTTCTCATTTACTTGATTGTCTGGCAAGCTTCACAGAAGCAGGGATTTGGCAACACATAACTCTGCCTTGTATGTTGAGATATATCTATATTTTGAATTAGAAAAATGTGATCTGAATATAAATGCTAAACAACATGAATCCTTTTCCTGTGTACCTATGTGGTTTCCCACCAACTTATGACATGGGTCTTAGTAGTATGAACGTAGCCGGGCAGCCAAGACACAATCTATCAAAGCCATCCGAGAGGATATAAATAGGCAAGATAGATATGACCTGCATTTTTTTTATTTTGGTTTCTTTGGTTGTTTTTTTTGATGCAAGACCATGTATTTGGTTCAAGTACCTTTACAGGCTATATATAGCACAGGATCTTCAAACTCAAGAGAAAGTTTTAGTCATGCAAACAAGGGAAAAAACACTTTTCAGTCTGGATTGCTTTTAACAAGCAAATGACTCCTTAGAGACACAACTACTTAAGAACCCAACAAGCTGTCAGCCTTAACTGGTAGAGGTGTGAACCTGCATTCATATGGGTCCAATTACAGGTAACATGTATGAGAAGTCACGAACAGGGTTTGCTGTAGGGG
The DNA here is from genome assembly GCA_013399435.1 of Arenaria interpres. NCBI lineage: Eukaryota > Metazoa > Chordata > Aves > Charadriiformes > Scolopacidae > Arenaria > Arenaria interpres. The sequence continues at coordinate 50,415 of VXAK01007165.1, read as the reverse complement.
CATATAAATATATATGTGTATATGTAGAGGCATAGCTATATTCTGAGGTGCTGATAAATGAGATCTCAGAGTATATGTTTTTGAGCAGGGTGAATATATATATATAATATATAAGTATATATTGTAAGTAAGTTAGTGATGAAGAAAAAGCTTGGGAGGGTGTCCTTAGCTCTGCATTTTAAGACATACAGAATGAAAAAATAAAAGAGTTAAAAGCAAGGAGTAAAGCAGGCTTTTCACACTAATTCAAAGGAGAAGTACATGCTTAAAAAACTGAAAAGTTGTTGTCAAGTTAATAAGTTACAACTTTAAGTGCAATATATATGGTACATAAAATATTTTTCAGTCTGGACATGTACTGCTCCCCTTGTGTCTCAGCTTTACTGAAAACGTCTCTTTCTGCATATTAACCAGGCTGCCTCCATTAAAGCACAATCAGGTAAAATTCCATATCCACAAGGAATCCTTGGATGAACCTTTGAGTGAGAACTACCTCAGTTAATTACATAAAAACATATAAATACTTCATAAATCCCTTCCCCTTCTGAATTAAATTCTGAATTTAAATTCAGAATTAAATTCTGATTCTGAAACAAATCCTTAAAGCACATACATTGTAAATTAATTTAATCCAGTAAAGTGGTCCATGCCTGAAGTGCATTTCCCAGCACTCTTTAAAAGTAAAGTCAAAGACCTCTTCTTTTTTAGATGAATTGATTAATAGCTGTGGACATTTCTTGAATGATGTGTCACAGATTTTGTCATTCCTGGTATAGAGTTTTTGAATGATGCATTGAGAGATCATAAATTCAAATATTTGTGTCTTATTATTGTAGTAATCAAATATGTCTTATTTTTTTCCCTAGTTCTTCATTTATTTTCCCCATTGAAAAATCTCTTATAAAGGATTTGAGTTATCCTGCAACTCCAAGCTTTTTTTTTCTTTAAGATATTTTTCACCAAATCTCTCTGTAGTCAAAAGCTGTAAGGTCCAGGACTGTAAATCTATTGCCTCATGCACATGTATAGACAAAACTTGTTAACGAGCAGAAAGAGGGGCAGGAAAGATTAAAATGTAATGCTTGTGTCTACTTGGTTTCTTTGCCCCCTACAAAAAGAGAGACATATGAGAGACTCATTCCATGTATCTCTATTTGACCAAGGCAACCAATTCCCAATTAATATGAGAAAACAGACTTCCCCAGGGAAAAAGGTATCAAGCTAACAAAATAAAAATACAGGAAAGGTGGAGAATATGCAACAGGTGTCAGCACTATTCAGCTATTCCAGTTGTATGTTACAATAGGCCCTAAAGGGGGCCTACGGGAAAGCTGGGGAAGGACTCTTTATCAGGGAGTGAAGTAATAGGATGTGGGGTAATGGTTTTAAACTGAAAGAGGGGAGATTAGATCAGATTAGATATTAGGAATAAATTCTTTACTCTGAGGGTGATGAGACACTGGAACAGGTTGCCCAGAGAAGTTGTGGATGCGCCATCCCTGGAAGAGTTCAAGGCCAGGCTGGATGGGGCTTTGAGCAACCTGGTCCAGTGGGAGGTTTCCCTGCTCATGGCAGGGGAAGGTGGAACTAGATCATCTTTAAGGTCCCTTCCAACTCTAACCATTCTATGATTCTGTGTTGAAAACAGTACAGTAGTATCTTTGATTGCTTAGCATTCTTATATCTTTTGAAAGAGAAAATGCTCTCTGCAGTCTAGTGTAAAAATGCTCCTCATTAATTCTGACTTGTCTTATACAATTTGTTAAGTATAAACATGTCTGAGATCGAAGAAAAATACTTACCTATTAATGTTAATCCACAGAAAAACTTAAAAATTAAAACCAAACAATTTTGCCTTTATTACAGATAACACAGAATGAGCTTAGTATGAAAAGTTAATCCATTAATGTGGATGGTATGAGTATACTACATACAATAGATGGCCAAATGGAAGCAAGAGTAGATACTGAACATCTGTGCACAAAAGAGTAACATTAATTACCTATTTGTACTATAGAATTAGAGGTTAGTTTCCTGGTTGAATGATAGGTCATGAAGTTTCTAGCACCTTTCCAAAACACCTTCACAGAATCAAATAAATGCTGAGGATAAGGAAGAAATTCTGTACCTAGTTGACAAAATTGTCATGCTATTCAATCTGTTTATAAAAGCTGTGAGTGTGTATTAGGAATCCCACTGCATGTTTGACCCCAAAAATCGTGCAAACAAGGAAGAAGTATTTTTCTTTTTTCACTTATTTCCATGAAATCACACATTGAACATATAGTGCCGTTTGTAGGCAGCTACAGCAGAAGGATCGGATAATGTATCTTGAAAATTGCAAAATTTATTGATAAAAAGGATGATAGCTAGTTCCTCCCAGCTCCTTTATCAAAAAGTCAGCAGCACCATCTCCATTTCTGAGAGCAGAAGAAAGAAGATTGTCAGGGGAATTTAGGTATAGCCATTAGATGTGGAAAACAGAAGAACAAATAGGGTGTGAAAATAGGAACCAATCCATGTCTATATCTCTGTTTTCAACATTCAGAACTCAAAAACGTTTTTGTGCTGCAGTTTTCTCAAAGAGAAAATATAGCTGCATGAAATTTGCTTTATTTCAGAAAGAAATATGTGATCTTTAGCTAAAAATTATTCTTCAGTGTTAGTTTATCACTTATAAGTCTCAGCTATACAAGACAGCACTAAATACTTATGTAATGCATTAATTTGTTAGTGGAAATCTCCTTTAAAGGAAAAAAAATGAAATGCACGGTGATGTCAGAAATCTGGACATATACATACAGCTCCTGTGTATTTGGCAGGGAGTAACACAGAAAACTATGCAACACATTCTCTCTAGAATATCCTCTAGCATATGTCCAAGTTTTGGAAAATATAAGTCCTTTCTACATATTTCCATGATTTTCACAAAAAAGACAGACTGATTAGAGATATCTGGTTGCGGTGGAATTAAGAAAAATAGGAATATACTTTTGTTCTAGGAATATAATTTTGAAAATTGCATTCTATTATCCTGTTTTCTCTAATAGTATCTCATATGGACTATGAATGAAAAAACAGCACAACCTACAGATATATACTATAATTTGTAGCTTAGTTTATGTAAATGTCATAGGTCTTAAAATAATCTGATGTAATTTACAGAACAAATGCTATAGACTTTATTAACTATTTTTTTGTATTATTGAAACAATGTGTGACTGAAAAATCACATGCTTTTTTGAAAGGTGTTCAATCATGATACCAGTTTTATTACTCCTTTTATAATTAAACACTTTACCTCATTGAGTAAGAAAATGCATGCATTTGCTGGAAACCACCGATGATAGTCATAGGGCTGATAGTCATTGTTAGTTTGCTAAATTAAGTTTCCAGCCATTTGGATATTTACGGTGCCTTCTTGTTTCTCCTGTTCTGATTATACATTTACTTGCAACCTCATGAAGGTGGGCTTGGATTTTTTCTGTACTGTGTACAGCTCATCTTTTGTTAACAATAGGAAAACAGTGGAGGATGGTCACAGGGTATAGACAGCAACTTCTCCACGGTGTTGCTGCAGAGGTGGCAGCTGTATCGTGGCTGGGTCCCAGGAGAGATGTCTTGCCTCCATCCGCCCACACAGTAGGGGTGTCTGGATGGATTGCACCCTCATGCATGAATAGCCATAACGTGCTACTAGTTTTCTGGTGGAGAGAGATCACATTATGATGTTCAACAGATCAAACAACTGCTCCGTCAGCATACATGGTTACCTTCTGTGGTCTGGACTATCTCCCAAACCCAAGCAATACACCTGTCGTCTCTCCAATCTTAAAAAAATGCTTAGACTCTTCAAAATTACAAGGGAGCATGAAGCACCTCTGTAGCTAATAAACTAATTCAAGCTAAAGAGGTGGAGTGCTGTTAGGAAAATGCCTGTTCATGTTGAATAAGACAGATCCCAATAGGATCATGAATGTCATTCTTCTTTTTTCAGTTTTGAAGAGTGAATAGGGTTGATGCTTCCTGGAAACCAGAAATCCCTCCAGACACGTTAAATTCCAACTCATCTTTATCTTATTAAATAACTAATACTATCCAACCATCCATATCAACACAAAAGTGCTGAACACAAGCAAATAACTCTTTGTACTGTGAATAGGACTTTGTTTTGGATTTAGTGGTATCTTTCCATGCAACAGTCTTCAGAGGATGAGAACTCTGATAATCTCTGTTTTCTGAAAAAAGTGGAGTACATAGTTAATGTCCTGCTTTCAGTCTGGGACTGTGCTACCCAGGCAGTGCCATAATACGGTGTCATGGAGACACTCCTTGTAATGAGTACACTCATTCCTATCTCTTTTCTACTTGAAGGAAAACAAAAAAAAAAAAAAAGATTTTGGACCATAAGGCACGCTCTGCCTGTAAAATAGGAAAGTAAGGCAATGGCATGCAGAGGCCTGCCACCCAAGCCTTCCTGTGGTGGGCTTAAAAACTTCTATCTAAACCAAAAATGAATGTTGAAGAATGTTTCTAAGTGCTCTGAGCACAATAATCACCATGTAACAGAGACCTCTGAAAGAGGAGTAATGGGTACAAGTTACTCCAGCAGAGATTCCGATTGGACCCAAGAGGAAAATGTTTCACAATCAGAGCAATCAGCCATTGGCATAATCTCCCCAGGGCAGTGGTGGATTCCCCAACATTGGATCCTTTTAAGATTCAGCTGGACAGGGTGCTGGGCTGTCTTGTCCAGACCATGCTTTTCCCACAAAAGGTTGGACCAGATGATCCTTGAGGTCCTTTCCAACCTGGTATTTATGATTCTATGATTACGTCTGTTCTTTTTAGCACAGGGAGAGTCCATTGCTTTGCTTCATTAAAACATTTACAATGAGAAGGCTGAGATTGCTTTCCCAAGCTGTATTAGGTAGAATGCATTGGCTATGTGTTTTGTGTCCCAGTATTCATTCTCTGCTTTTATTTAGGTGCTGTTGTCGTATATAGACTAATTGCTAACCCTATAGCCTCTTCCTAATAATTTATACACTTTTTGTCAGCATGGTTAGAACACTTCTACTACAAACCCTTTTTCATTTACCCAGCTATTCATTACTCTGCATGCCTTATTTAATAAATTGGGTTTTTTTCAGGTAGCAAAGGTTCACCAGGATAACAATGCATTTTAATGACTGATTTGGTAGGACAAATCCTAAGAAAGAATCTCTGCAAGAATTTTATCATCACAATTGTCAGTTTTTAAGGACTTTGCCTCTTTAAGAACTGAGACAAAATTACACAATATTTCATTTTAACTCTTAATCCATTTTTCATCAGTCCCATTCTTCCCCTTCCCAGGCTGCAAATGTAATGACTAGGTCTGATTTACAGTTGCATAACGAGCAAGTAGAGGTCTTCCTCCTGCTTCTGTCTGCTGGTCACTGGCAATTCCACTTTAGTTTTCCATTCAAAACAGAGCAAGCTGCAGAAAATAAGTGTTTCCATGAGAAATAGACAGGGAAACATCTGTCACAGAAAACAAGAGTTGTCAGTAAATAAAGAAGCTTCAAAAAAGAAGCTAGATATCCTCTTTTATTAAAGAAAGAAACAAAGAATATTTGCACCTCTGTATAGTTAAGGTAAATTAAAGAATATGCTATTATAAAAACATATCCAGTCTTATTTCTTTAGTATTCTTCTTTTTGATCAAGGCAATAATGTCCTTTCTTAGTGTCCAGAAGTTTCAACTGTGATCCCCCGTGATTAAACTCAGAAACAGTTATATATCTTATTCCAGTGTTACCAATCTGTTTTCTCCAGGGTCATGTTTTTCATCCCAGAGAAGATGGACAGATGTGATCAAGAGGCGTCAGAGCAAATCAAATCTGTGCAGTGCATGTGACATGTTGCAGAGTGCAGGTAGCAAAGAACTTTCTGCTCCTTTTTTGTTGCAATTTGTGAGACTGCCAGAAGAGGAAATCTAATCATACAGTTGCACTTGCTGCATGTGGAGGGGTTGTAAAGCAAGTAAGTTTTACTAAATCAGCAACCAGTTCTCTAATGCTGTTACGTCTGCTCCTGGGTTTTTTTCCAAAACAAGAGTTATAACGTATGCACAAGAGCGATCAAAAGTCCCTAGATTTGTAGAAGTAATGTGCTAAGGCACATAAAGACAGGTCTTAAGATCCCAGATACAAACTAATGTCTATTGATTTTTAAGAAAGTAAAAATTGCATGTAATGTTGTATTTCCATTTTTTTGTTACTGTGTCTTCCTAAGGAGGACAAATTTGAATTCAAATACAAAGGTAATTCTAGTAGGGATTTCAGTTTGGTCTCCAGTAACAAAGTGTTTGAGGAACATTATCTGTCCTTTATTTGAAATAGAAGTGTTTTTCTTACCAAATACACAAGGTATTATTTCATCCTACAAAGCAATACCAATGTCAGAGTGGATGTTTATATATTGGAAATGATCTGGTTTTCAAAGTGGAAACAATTAGAGCAGAAATTGAGGTTTCCTCATAGGATTTTATGATTCAGAACAACAATTCATGCCATATAAACAAAATTGCTTCCAGCCTGAGAGCGTGTGTATCAGTTTTGTAGAATAATGATCCCAAGATGGAGATGGAAATAAAGATTTGTAGTAGAAGTGAATCTTAGATCTTATTTTCATGTTACTAATTAGAAATTGTATAGTATGTAAATGTCATAAAAATAAAATAAAATATAACATGCATTAGTAGCTGCATTATGCCAGAACAATACAACTTACATAAATAGTTTGTCTCAGCTAGAAAGAATTCAGGGGTGTTCTTAGAAGAGTATTTGTTCTATGCAAATTAAATTAGATATAGAGAACTATAGTATTGCTTGCTGCATCAATCTTATTTCCTAACACACTGAAGTCACTCAGCAATATACGTGTCTAAAGCAATGTTCAGGCATGCTGGATCATTGGCAGACAGTCAAGATACTCAGTTTGACATGGAATTTCTCAGTGACTGCACCCACTGGCAAGCTATGTCTAGCTAGGCTCATTCTCAGCGTCTTCTCCTACTAGGGTCACACGAGGCCAGAAGAAGCTGGCTCAGAACGGGCTTCTGCCTCACTTGACTGCAATGGGAAAAAAATAGTGGAGAGGCCCTCTGGTACCTTGCTTGCGTAGGAAGAACCAGCTATCCTTCCACTGTGACCTTGTGGTGTTGGGGTAAATGTCTTGTTTAGATCTTTTCTTTAGCTTCCTCTCACCGTTTGGTTATCCCCCCTGGCAATAGTTATCTATTCTTTACCACGTCCCTTAAAAACTCAGGAAGACAGAAGGACGGGAACGCCAATGCCTGTCCTGCTCCCTCAGTGCTGTTCTTTATGGTGTGTCTTTCATACATGCGTTGTGTTCCTTCCAGCTCTTATGGTCCATCCATTGGACAGACTGCATCTTGCTGTTTATGTGGGATGCACTGTCCATGTGTAGAGTAAGGTCAGAAGTGAATAATGGGATAATTCTGGCTTGTAATCTGTTCCGAGTGAGATTAGTAGCAAGTCTGTGAGTTGTGCTAGAGCTTTATTAGATCTAAGAGACATCAGTCTTGTTGGAAAGTCTCTGAGGACCTGAACATATCTCATAAAATGAGAAACAGTTCTAATAGCTAATCCTTATTACTAATTTTTGTTCTATTTTGATTTTTTCTATGCTTTAACAGTCACTTACTAGATCTTATTTTGTATTTATCTGATAAATTAAGAATGCTTTGCTCCTTTCTTTCTCACAGACCATAATCAATGTCCTGCTAAGCATATTTTTGATGCATCAACTCACTGGATCTCCATTAGTATCCTGTAAGGTAGGTTTTCCAGTTCTTGAAATATTTTTGTAATTCTCTTATGGATCCTCTTGGTGGGATAAACACCAGAACTGCATGCAGAGTGGCAATATCATGGTGGTAAACTATCATATCCAGCCACAGAAAGAGCTCCTTCTGATATTCTGTATTTCCTTCTATGCCTCTGTTCCTGTTAACTTTATTACCATAAGCCTTTCTGAGTCATGTTTTTCCTAATGGAATTGCTAAACCATAGGAGTGTCTTGCTGATCCTGTTGATACTTAATTATGTAATTGGAGGATAGTCTTCTGGAAATTATGTGCTGTGTAACTTTGAACAAGTTGCCTTCTGTTTCTGTTACTTTGGTAGGCTGTGGATCGAGTGGAGGGGGAAGGAGGTGCTGGAGTGAAAGGGGGAGAATGCATGAGTGAGAAGTGCTTCTATAGAGAGATAAACACTAAAATTATCTTTAGGAGGATGGATTCCTGCAGGATGACATATAATGTATAATCACTTTGGTTATCAATATGTTCCTCCCAATCATGCTCACTAGTGTTTACACCACTAAAGAATTCTGTTATCTATGAAATGGAAAAAATAAGGACTATCACCTTTTAAAATAATTTAACACTTTCTTAAGAGAAATTTGGAAAATTGTTGGATTTGTATGTCTCTTTCTTCTGTTCTTATGGCCTCTATTGCTGTTGTTTCATTTTAGTTAGGTGAGTTGACTTGCTGAACCCCTTTGAATGTGAGACATATATGCAACAAGTTCTTAAAAATGTTAACTTAATTACACCATTCTTCCTGGAAGTTCACTAAAACTGACAGGGTACAACTTGTAGCCAAAAAAAAAATAAAAATTCTCTTTCAGTTTATAATTACATTTTGTTAAAAAACTACCTTCATGGCTCATGCATCCAACCATTCTGAATGAAATATAACATGAATTATTTACAAGATTTTATTTTCAGGGGAAGCTGACATTCAAACTGATGACTAAACACACTTGTTTGAAAAGTTTGTTTTGAGTAACCACCTCTAAATAGGGTAACTGCCTTTGGAAAAGGGGACATGTTTCTGGACTTGCTTTTTCATCCCTGGATCACCCAAAGCAGCATACTGGGGCAGGCTGGGTGAGCAACGGGTGCTGCATTGGCCATGTAATTCTATAAATATCTAAGCCACACTACAGTGAAAGCACAGTATCACCAGCTCCAGTGCAGATGTTTTCCATACAGGAAGCCTCTAATCCAAACTTTCCCTCCTCTCCTCTTGCTGGCCTCACATGGCCTCATCATACTCTTTGCTCATTCTGAAACAATTATATATGTTTGAATGGCAGCCAGACTGATTACAGCCCATGTTTTTAAAAAATTAGCCAGTTGTTCTGACCATTGCATTTAGCAGAACATTAAAATCGATCAGGCTGCAGGTAGAAAATAATTTCTTTTTTGTTGTTAATGAACTTAAGTATGGTGATCCACTAAGCAGATTCTGTGTCTTCCAGAGCCATTTCCCGTAAGTCCTGCACTCAGGCACAACCCATATATACACACGTCTTTATTCATACTAGAAAATTTCCATGACTTTTTGAAGATACTGAGAATTACACAAAAGAGGTATTTGCCAAAGCATTTCTCTGAAGCGTTTCTACTTTTGAACAAAAATCAAGGTGAATGCTGAAAGATGCTGCACAGCACTTTTCTTGTGTTATATCTTGTAAAGCCCAATTCAACAAACCGGTTTTCCTGTGATGAAATACTACATTCTTACTTTGAAGTGACAGGATGTCAGAATGACATAAATTGTTTAATGAAGTTTCATAGCAGAGCTGAAGTAACTTGTTGTAAAGGACATGTATATTCCTCATGTTTTCAGAATTAAGAGGCAGCTTTGTATTTTTTTCTACTGCCAAAACACACAGGAAAGCATGCATAATTTACTGGAATACAACATGATAAGGGAATCTTCTCAAGTATTTTATTTAGATTTTTGTTCTGGTTTATACGTGCTGCTCTTTTTTTTTTTTTTTTAAATGTGTTTTTCAGTCAATTGGAATGGATCTGAACTTGTGCTTTCCCAAAATTCATGGAATCTGGGCTGTGTGTCCGTAAGCATATGTGTGGCGTGAGTGGCTTAGCTTTCTTGATCCAGAAAAGGAAACTTTTGTATGTATAAGATGATAAATTTTAAAAATGCTTTGAAAGTGAGAAGGAACAATCTTAACACTAGGATGATTGGAAAGACCTGTTTAAAATCCGTTTTCAATCATGTTTTTTTCTTTGCAAATCTCTACTGTGCCCATTGTGTGGCTTAGCTAGAACATGCTTCATGCAAACTAGTGATTTATTTAAAAGCCCAAACATTTCGCGTTTGTTCCTTTCTTGGATGTTACACAAAGACAGAACAGTGCTGTTACATTTTTAATTACTCCCATGGAGATTCCAGGACACCAATAAGAGCAGATCCACATCAAACACAGGTCATAAAACACATCTCTAATATATGGGCCCCCTTGAAATGCTGTTATACCTACGGGCTGTGTCTATATGAGTAAACCCAAGCACGCCTGGGAACATTTTCAAGCACTGCGATGTCTGTGCTAGTAAAGAGAACTTTACCTGGCATGAATTCATCCTTTTCCAAACAATGCTGAATCCAAACAATTCCTAGGCGCATTTTGGTGTTTTGACAGTTAAAGGTCATGGTGGCAATTCCCTGTAGACTGACCTCCTGGAACCTCTCCTTTTGGAGACTTAAAGCCATTGTCTACCATCGAAGCAGGCCATCCTAGCCCACTTGGCCTCTGGGTCCAAACCTGTTCTTAGGCAAAGTTCGTTTACTGGAGCAGGCATAGGCAACAGGACTACTATAAGAATCAGTAGAAACTGATATTTCCCTGGACCTTGTCCCGTCATGGGAAGATATTTTGGAAAAACACCCCTTGTCTCTCAGATAAGGAACATCTACTCCTTTGTGATTTTTTAAATATCAGGTATCATACTGAACAAATGAACTCTCTAACTTGGTTACAACCGATCCTCCATTTTGAGAGCAGATTTTCAATTGAAATAGTCCCATCTCAGCCTCTGTCCCACTTCATTTCAGATTCCCACAGACCTGCTTTGTTGTTGCAAATGAGTAGTAGGAAAAACTACAATTATCCTGAAGTTTCAGGACAAGATGTGTTTGAAAAAGAAACTCATTACTTTGGCTTATACATGGGACCTCAAAGGGGTGGTTTACAGAGTGCTGGAAAGTATGAAAATCGCATAAGGTTTTTTGCAGAATTTTGGAGATTGACAAAGTTATTAGAAATCCTCAGGAAGAAGGAAAATTTTCTCTGATAGTGAATTGATTTAGGACATTTTTACTCCCATTAAAAAATAGTTGAAGAAACAGACTTGTTGCTTACAACTTTATGTCATAACACTCAGAAATCAGCAAAGAATCTAGTCTTTAATATAATGAAGGAAAGTGGTGAAGACGGTGATTTAAGCTATACATTAATAATTTAAAATATTTGTTATATACAAAAATCCTAACTAAAATCCCATGTAGTGACATGGAATAATTTGTACCTCAGAGGTTGATGCGATCGGGAAAGGCATTTTTAACAGTGGGAAAGCCAAAACATAAGCAGTAAGAGGAATAATTTACGGAGCAAAAAGAGTGGGTTGCTCATGCCAGGCTTCCTCCTAGAAAAGACACGTCGAGAAAGGTTTTTAATTAGTAGCAAAAAAAATTGAACAAAGAGTAGAAGATCACAGAATCACCATGGTTGGAAGGGACCTCTGCGATCATCGAGTCCAACCTCAAAAAAACCCCAACAAAAAACCCCCCAAAAAACCCACAAAAGCAACAAAACCCACAACATCCCATCACGTCACACCCACCCACAAACCAATAATCTTGGGCACTAGAGCATGCCCTGAAGTGCCACGTTTACACGTTTCTTAAATACTTCCAGGGATGCCGACTCCACCACCTCCCTGGGCAGGCTGTTCCAGTGCCTGACCACCCTCTCAGTAAAGTAATTCTTCCCAATATCTAATCTAAACCTCCCCTCCTACAACTTCAGACCATTTCCTCTGGTCCTGTCATTATTCCCTTGGGAGAAGAGGCCAACACCCACCTCTCTACAACCTCCTTTCAGGTAGTTGTAGAGGGCAATGAGGTCTCCCCTCAGCCTCCTCTTCTCCAAACTAAACATGCCCAGGATCTGCATGATCTGCAAGATCTGCAGTGCTTCTGGCTAGCTTCCAAACCAAGGGGCAGTCAGATGCCTTTTCCGCCCACTACTTCTCTTGATGCGAGCAGGAATGAGAAACTCTGGGGCCAATAGCAGTATTAACAGCATAAAGGTCTTTTGCGGTCTTCTCAGCAAAGTGCTATTTGATCTGTATTTTTTTGACTTTGGACATCTTTCTGCCAAATTGCCATGTCTTATTTTCAGGATATATCAGGATTGCTGATTTCTGCCTTTGACCGTTTTCTCACCTTCACGTCTTTCATTACTTCTGGTAATTGTAACTATTTCTTCTCCCAGGAGAACAATTTCCTTCCTTCCTTATTGGTCTTCCATAACTCCTTCCCTATCTTCCTTCTAATGTGGGCCTGTTATGTCTGCTCTTCCTCACAGAGCTCTTTATCCAGTTTTCCTTTCCCAGAAGTAAAAGTAATGAAATAAATTTCAAACAATTTGTTTATCTGTTCTAATATTTTGTAAGTAATTTTTTCTACTATCTTCCATGTTACTTTTTCCCTCACACTCACACTTATCGTTGTTGTCTATTTAGTTTATAAGTGCTTTTGTATAATCTCTCTTAAAAGAATTCATTATATGCAAAGTTTCTTTTGAGGTCTTCACTAATAGAATGGTGATTAATAACATGTTGGAATAAGACAGAAGTGTCTCTGTGAGTTCTGAAAAGGAGCAACGTTATGAATGTGTCCTGGGGCAGGCAACATAACCTAGCATATCTGTTGCCTCTTAAAACTGGAATGTGGCATTCATGGTACATAGCTTGCTCCAGCGCAATAGAGAGATGATCTTTCCTTTTTCTAAGGGGTCTGTTGCAACAATTATTGTGAAGTGACTATTGCATGACAGAAACCACTGCTTGGGATTTGGCTTAATAGGCACCCTGTAGGGATTGTCCTATCCTATAAGTTTTGTTTTCAACAGAAAGGAGAAACTGAGGTAACTGAGCTTTATGATGGCAGTTTTCCAAATGGGATTTATTTAATAAGAGCGATTCACATGTCTATTGCCTAATGCAAGCTAAAATGTGATCTTCTTGAGTAGAAACCACAAACTGACGAGTAGCCCTGTATGAGTGAATATTGTTGGACTGTGTAAGTCCAGAGACACCAAACACCTGGCATCTGGTATTTACCTGAGCATTTGTCTTTACCTACTATCTCAGCAATATCCGGGAAACTGTTGAGAGAATTCAAACAGTTCTGACACACACTGTAGTTTGGATAACTACTAGCTTTTCATGTGGACAAAATTCTTAATCTAATTAAACCCTGAAGTTCTGCTGCTGTTAGGTGTATATAGTGAATGCCAGTAACGTTTCCCCTTTAATCTCAATGGGAAGTGTTTCCACTACCAAGATTAAAAAAATTACGCTCCACATTGAATAAACTGGCTGTCTGTAATGACCTAAGTCCTTCTTGACTTTCAGGTTTGTGCTCCCTACCACCTTTCTGCTGGATGGTCATAAATAATATTGAAATTTGTCCTTATGCACTTTTCAGTAATGATACTAGGTCAAAGTAAACTTAGCATTGCTATCGTAATAAACCATTTCACCATGTTTTATTAGAACAGCCCGAACCTGATGTGTGTAACACTATCTCTGTACAATTATTATTATTTTTTTAATCAATGGCTGGAGTTGTTACAAATGAAAGAAAAGAAACTACAGCAAAGGAAATATGGCACAAATACGCAGCTCTTACCTTACCACAAGTGAAACCATGAAACACCTCAAAAAAACAGCTGCAGAGAGCAACAATTCCACCTATGTAAAGGTCATAGGTCCCAGGTATTGACCAAATAGGGTGCTGATACTTTCCCTGTCTAGACATTTCTGTTCTAACGTCCCTGAAACATGTAATGACATCAGTTCTGGGGTTTCCCACAACAATGCAACTACCCAGGAGGTAATCTCTAACCAGAAATGTTCCTAGAATGCTAGTAGAGAAAGAGCAAAATGTATCTGTACCTTGAGATGTCCAAGTGGATCCTGAGGGTTATGGGGAGCTGGGCAGTAGTTAAGAACACCTAAACGCAGTTGTAGTGTCTGCCAGACCTTGCATTATCCCTCCCTGGCAAATACAGTAGTCCAATCTATACCGCTTTTCTTCCCCCAGTCATCATGTTTAAAATGGACTTGGCTTGACTGTTGCTATTTAAATTATTTTTCCTTTCATGAACTCAGGTGATCTTACGCTTCAAAGTACTTGTATACTTGCCTGAAGTTGATTCTACTCTAGTGAGTGCAGTTGTCTGGAAGATCTTACACCTAAAAGCTTCCTGTTAAACATGCAAAATGGCACTGCGTATGCTGGGATATGTACTTTTAGCAGTAATAATTATATTTTGTGGTTCTCCTGTTTAATGATTCATTTGACCTTTTTTAACTTGGATTTTTACTTTATATAAAGAATGAAGAAGTTGTTTTTATATTAAAAAAAAAAAAAAAGAATACAGCCACGTGTCTCTCAGCTGGTGCCAAACAGTTGGCACTAGCTGAATTGCCAGGAGAGGGAGAAAAAATTCCAGTGAGTAATTACCTGAAGTCAGAAAGTCACCACAGCAAGTAAAGTTGCCAAGTAATTACCTATTTGACCCTGACTGACTGATATTGTTCATTCTTTGTAAGGCTGCACTGCCTAAGGCTCAAAGGCAAATCTGAGCAATTCCCAGTGCTGGCTTAGCCAGCAGAAGCAATGAGCGTGTTGTCAGCTGACTAACGGGGAAGTCTCAGCAGGCTGAGATGCAGAGGCAGAGCTTTATTCCAGCTGGACAACCCCCGTCTTTCAGTCAGAGGTGGAAACTTGCTGGGGTGAGGGGAACTAGTAAGATAAATGCAACTTTTTTTTTTTGCTTCCTCTACTTAGGTTGCTTATGATTTTGAGTCTGAAAGGCAGATTCCTCAAAACAAGTAATTTTTTGATTTGGTTAAATTAATTCTGCTGCTTTAAAGAGGTGCCAAGAGTAAAGATGGCTGTTTTGGATTCAGATGACAGGGGATTATAAACTAAGGTTTATAGACACTTATAATAGACAATTGTAGGGCTGGTTCTAGCTTATGTCCTGTAGAAGACTTGTTAAAAAAACAAAAGCTTCAGGTTAGGTCTAGTGATCAAATCAAGGTCAGTGCTTGGACTGACAGAGGCCTCAAAGCTAGATTTTTTTTTCCAGAACGGGGTTATAACTGTCATTCAGGACCTAATGAGTTTGTTCTGTCCGTAGAGGTAGCAGTTGCTGGACTCTGATTAAGGTTAAATCTAAGATTAGTGTTAGGGTTAAGTTTAATGCTCTCAAGAGGCAATAAGCACCTCCATATGAAGCTGTTTGCCTAGTTTTAACAGTGTCAAAATATTGGACTTAAAATTAGTTCCATTTCCCAGAGAGGATCCTCAGTTAGGTTCAAAATTGTGTTTTAGCTGGCGGTGTTTAAAGAGCTTGAACTACATACAATTGAAATATGTTTCACCCTCACAGAAAAAGAACTAGGGCCAACAGAAACACCCTAATTAGGTTCTTTCAGTTGCCGAGAATTTCAGATTAGAGGAAAATCAGTTTATTGCTGGGTTGAAATTAGGATTCAGACATGTCGAGTGCTGCAGAACTATAATTCTGTGCAAGAGAGAAGCTTTTCACATAGATAAATCAGGCAAGGACCTCTTGACTGGATCCATTCTCTCTAGCTTATGTTTAATGCAATGGTTAAAGACTCAGGAGAGCAATGACCTAACTAGTATTGCGAAAGACTCAGAGAGCCACTGGACATGGATTTGAGCCAGTGCTGAAACTGGGTCTCATGACAGACAAAGTAACTGCTTGTATTATGGATAAATACAGGATAATAACTATGGGTCAGAATTTCACTTGACAAGGGAACTAAGAATTAAGTTTTGAATTAGCTACATTGTGTTGTAGCTAATGAGTTTTAAAGTGGTAATGGTTGTGGGTCGACACACAGTGTCAGTAGGGGCTGATGCTATGGGCTTAGGGATGGGTGAAGAAAGATGTCCCAAATGCAGGCTAAGTCATAGCTCCTTGGCTTTTCTTTCCTGTCATTTCTGGCGGACCAGAGATCTTAAGCTCAAGGCTAGTGGTAGTACTGGCATGTAGCCTAGAAGGGCTTATGGATCCATGTTGCACTCTAGGCAGCTAGCATGGGGGTTTTCATGCAGGAAGGAGTTTCTATGATTCACACTGGTCTCAGATATCTAGAGTCTGTCTTAACTGGAGTAAAAGGGACTATGGGAGCTAATGTTAGGCAATGGGATAACATTGTCCTAGTGAAAATGGAGATGTAGGAGTGGTACAGAGAGGGCCAAGCATATTTGTATCAGGCTGGGCTAGCAAAAGTTGACATTTTATGCCCATAACAAACTTTTGTAATTTCTTCAGTGAATCTAGAAGAAAGCGCGTACTGTTTTCACTAGAAATATTGCTGGTTTGGATATATGGTTTTCCCTTCGCAAAGCAGTGATTATATTTTTTGCCTAAATATAACTGATCTTCATAGTGTCAGCTGCAGAATCATGGGAAAAATTCTGTGGTATTAAATAATTATCTATGACTTGTAGTATTACAGTTGTTACAGAGTTAAATCATGTTATAGGAGTAGATGCTATCTATTAACACACAGTGTTGGGGGCAGGTTTACACTGTGTAGTGTTAACCTGGAACAAAAACTTATCTTTTTTTTTTTTTTTTTCCCTGGATTTTCTGTGTGGGTAATGTGTTTCTCTATGCAGATGTGTTAGAGTTACTGTGCCAGATGGGTGATGGAGTATTCTCTTGCTTCCATATGAGAAGAATTGTGGGCTCAGGAAGCAATTTTGAGAAAGAAGACTGTATGTATACCCTCTTCCTATTCCTGAAATAGAAAGAAAACAATATAGTTTTTAAAAGCAGCAGCAGAAGAGTTCTCATCATAATCCCTTCTCACAATAAACAGAGTTATCTTGTTTCATGAGTTAAATTTACACCAATAAACAGACTATGAGTTCCCATAAGAACATGCCCAAGGCAGTCCTTCACAGTCTAAAAATCATCCTAAAAATTATCTGAAAAATACCAGGAATTATCAGACCCGCAGTAGTTACCTCTGAGCTCTTTGTATTTTTCCTGCAGACTACATTCCTCTTGCAAAAAACCCATGGTATTCCAAAATTGCCTTTATCAAGAGACCACGAGGCATCTAGGTATCTAGGAGTAGTGTAGCACAGGTACTGCTCCATTCTAATCGGTATAAGACCTGTCAGGAGGTGGAGGTTTCTTTAATGCCAGCTCTTTCTTAAAGTGTGTTAACTGAAGTATTGACTCCAAATCATTAATGTTCTGGACTGAATGGACTCCAGGTACTTCAGAGAGCAACAGTTCATCCAAACTACCCTGACAGATGTCTTTTATGGCAGGGTTAGGTGATTGTCTTCCTGTGCTTATGTACCCAGAGAAACCGTTAACCTATAAACTGTTACGCCTTGGTTTAACGTATCAAATTAAGAGTAATTTTCAATTTCGTTTAGATTCTAGATGATTCAGCATGAGTCTGGGAAGTAGGAGGCTTCCTTTCTTTCACAAATCTCTAAGTGATTTCAAGTGCAAAACCTATTATTCCTATGAAGTATATGATGGAAAGCACAAGTGTAGAATTTCTGCTGAGTAAAGTCACATCACTTTCTAAGGCTCACTTCTAATATGTAGTTTCTAACCCTAAGGATTTTAGGGTTAGATTTTAGTCATAAAGATTTTAGTCATAAAGTATCAGTGTGGCTGATGATAATTAATTGTAATGTTGCAAAAATTCATAGAGATGATCATTACAAAATAGGTCCTATCACAGGCTAATTCCTCAAAATTAAACTTTTTAGAATTTTCTGTATTTCATTCTGGTGCAAAATGGTTCAAATATAAAATACTCTCATCTTCCTTAGGACCTGAGACTTTCTTCTTACCTTACTCCCAACCATGTAAGCTCCCTACATGCAGAGCTACCCCCTTTTCTGAGCAATTTTATGGCATTTGGCCTGCCTTTTTTATTTTAATTGTGTGTTAAGATGATGGCATGGCCAATAGTAATGACTTCAGTTTTTCCATGGCTGCACACAAAGCTGGTATTTTCAGTAAAATTTAAGGGCATTAGACAGCCAAAACCCAATAAATTTCAGTGGATGCTGGACACAGAACTGGCTCAGCTGCTTTGAAAATCCTAATAGACTTACAATTTTCTTTGCTTTTACTAAGTAAATATAGTAATCTTTTTAAGTGAAATGTTTCTAAATTAGCTGAAGCACCTGTTCTGAATGGATCTAAATATTACAAAAACCTAGCAGTATAGCTCTTGAAATAGTGTACATACTCTCTTTTCCACCACTCCTCCCATTGTAAACTAAGGACCCAAAGAGCCAGCAACTGAAGTCAACGGAAAGTGAAGCTGCTGAGCAACTCTGTAAACAAACTCACAGCTCAGTGAGGTATTCACAGAAATACATCCAAAAATGTGCTTTTTGTTTGTACAGTGTCTAAATCCTTCATGACTGATACCAGCTCCAAATGCGACTGAAGTGCACCATAGATGAAAAGATATATGTTAGCCAAGGATTTCTTACAGTCTCTTAAACCTCACAGATATACAGCAGAAGTAATGTAAGAACAGTGAGTCTGCAGCTTTAAAGGTAAAGGCACTAATAGCTAAGTGTGCTCACTACTTCGAAAGCAAAACTATAGCAGAATATGATTCAATGTTTGTAGCAGTTTTTCCTAGTTTTTTTATAATACTTTATGCTGTAGGATATATTCATGTCAATTTGTTTGTTCCGTTCATTTTCAGAAGTGTTATATTATTTCTCTAGTCTCAATGCAGAGCATTTCCATGGGTTAACTAATTAGAAAGTTTCTCAAATTAAGTACTAAATCAGTATTTTTCTGCTTGACTGAAAGTGGGGTTTTTTAACTCTTTATTTTTGAGAACGCATGTTAGACATTCTGCATATTTTATCCATCCTCACTAAGCAGTTATACAATGTTCCACTTAGTAAGCATGATTTTAAAGCCATGATTTGAAGGGGTGGTTTCAGTCATCTGTTAGAGCTTCAAATGCTTAATTGCTTTAATGGATTAAACCCGGTTTCAAAATTCTTTGGGTTCCTAGCACTGCAGAAATTAGTTTCCCTGTTCTGATTGTCACATAACGACAAACCCATTTCCCCAGTAGTTGTCAGATGGTGCATCTTTGAATGGACATGACCAGCTATTTGTGTGTGAAAAATTCTTATTATTTACCCCCTTTCACTTATTCTTGACTGATCTACTTACATTGCTCCAAAGACTGAGGAGACACAAAGCAACACCCATGAAAGCAGTCAATCTGATGCAGTGCCAGGACTTCTAAGACACAGCTCTGTATAGAAACAAAATAAGAAGAATGGGGAAAAAATATGCTGATAATAACGTGAATTCTATATGTCCTTCTTCACTTCACTATTCCTGATTGTGTGAGGTGCCAGACTATTCTGACAGGACAGTTTTAGGGCAGAGATGAGATGCAGTGTGGGTGGGAGAGCTACAAGACGCCAGCTTCTCCCACCCTATCTTGGCTTCTGTGGCAAGCTAGTCAGCTGCAGATCCAACTCATGCAGAAAAAGAAAAGTACATTTATTTAGGCCTAGGTCCATGACTTAAAATGTTATGTTGTTTTCTGTGTATTCAGGGAAACCCAATGACTTAACTTTGATTTAATGGCCCTACTAGCCTGACCTCTCCACACCTGTTATGACTCAGCTAACTTAGGATACCAAAACTGTTAAGATTATACAAGCATTTTATGTCATAGTTGACTGTTTAAGTTGCTAAACTTTCATACAGTTTAGATAGCAAAACATTTTCTATTAGATAAAATAGTACGGAATCTGATATACCCATTTGAAAACTGTAGGTCTAGCAGTTATAAGTTTGTATAAGCTACGGTGTATATAGGACTCCTCGAAAAGAAAACAGATTTTATTTAAGGCATACACAAATGGTAAGCAGACACAAGCCATCTGGGAAATTGAGCACTATGCCTGAATCCATTCCTTCTGGTATGAACAGCTTGGTCAGAGTTGGTGAGGGAGCAATTTGCCTTTAGCATGGTGCCCAAGGAAGGAATCAGATGCAGGAGGTGGGTGACACCAGTTGAACACCCTCTTAAGTCAGAGACGGTAAAGCTCTTTTACCTCTCTTGTTTCACAGAGACACCACTTCAAGAAGGAATGCAAGATCTGGGGGAGCAAAGAGCAAGGGTGGCTATCCATGCTTCTACAGCCCACAAGTGATGGTAATCACCATCATTGTGAAGAGGGGCAGCCTTGGACTGGCTTCAGAGCCAGAAAACATCTCTGTCCAAAAAATAGATATATATTGAATAGAAAGGCTAAGGATATCACTAGGCTCACCTACCCTATAGATTGCCCATTTGAAAAGACTTTTTCTGCTATTGAATTTTTCCTGTCTATTACAGTTTTTACATCTCACTATTTCTTCCGGAGAGCTGGTTCTCATAAATTATGGAATGAGAGTATGACTCAAAATAAGGACAAGCAATATCCTCCAAAGAATTAATTTGAGGCTTCAACTAGATCTTTCCTGTTTGAGGCCATATAGAACATTATTTTTAACATGCCCCGGCAAAAATAGCCATGTTGTAAAATATCTAGGGAAATGAAGAAAATCTTGAGAATCTGGCTAATACATTTTGTACTGGAAAAATCACAGAAATTCACTGAGGAGGAAGCTATACTAGGAAAAAAAAAGGCACAAAACAGATCTAGCAGCTGAGAAGATTAAGGAGTCAGCTTTCAGAAACCAATAAAGTGTTATTCTTCAATACTATTGCTGCAGATTGCAGAATAAAATGATGTCAACCTCCCTCTGGGAAGGTATAAGAGCATCAGAGGAGAAAGAAAAGGAAATACTCTATCTACAGCTATCAGAACGAAAGGTAGTAATTAAATTTACATTAACCTTCCAGAGTTGGAGCTAAGAAGAAGAGAAAAGGGTAATTTTAAAGTTCAGTGATTACTCCACCTATTTATTATTTTAATGTTCCAAAATACACAGTAAGGCTTTAGAAGAAGGCCATGTAAGTGCCATCTATAGAATAATCTGAGTATACCAAATTGAATTGGACCCTTGCTGTTCACAAATACAGGTTTAGAACTCAAAAAAAACCACCCAGTGTTAATTGCAGTGTGCTAAAAATCAGAGGAAAGCAACATATACATTTCTCAAACCAAAACATAATTCAAAGAATTTAAGTACCATTTTATACATTTAGTTACTATTGCTATTTTGTTTTTCATGTCTGCGGAAAGATATTCTGTTCTGCCATTAAACTTTTCTAGTTAATCACTACTCTTCAACAGCTTTCTTTAATAACAGATACAGCACTGTATGCTTAACAGCTGATGCAGGAACCTTGGCCTGGGGAGCCATGAGCATTGCTCAATGAATACTTCCAGCATGGGTTTGACTCTGTTTCTCCATGCTGACTCAACAACCTATCAAACAAAACATTTCATTATGTAGGCTCTGTGGGACATGTGGGATACAGAATAGAGAGCATGAAAGGGTAGGAACACTTCACTATTATTTTCTTATTATTTTGCAGTTACAGAATGTTTGGCAAATGATGGTACACAATGTTGCAAGGCAGATGCTATAAATTGGGTCAGTATGATATATATATGGCTGCCAAGGAGCTGTTTAAGTATATTTTCACTGTTTCCAGCAAAAATAACAAGAGAGAAGTAAAGACATCCTGAAGTAATTATGTAATTTGGAAGGAAAATATGGCAGGGATTTTTAAAACATACGTGCAAAAGGAAGAACAAATTGAATGCACACAACACTTGAAAACCTAATGGAAAAGGATTAATTGATAATCACAAAACTGCTCTGTTATCTTGCCCTCACTTCAATCTGAAATCCAAATTATATCCTATGTAGAGTTACTAGCAAAAGGAAAGGTGGAAACTACTGTCTTTAGTTTGGATACCATTTTCAGTTTCTGCTCAAGGAATAAGGAAGTTTGTATTGACACGTGCTAAAAACTAGGAATTAGTTAAAAGGGTAGAGCACTGAGAGAAAGTCAGCTAAGCAATTAAGCTATTAGCATAGACCATTTATTCAGTATCTGAAATATGTTTTATAATCATCAAAGTCTGCCATGATAAAATCAAATTGCACTTTAAAATGCTGGAGCCTTTTTCTAAAACAATAGATAATAAAAGGCAAACAGTTTGCATGGCTAGAGCAATAGGTTACTGTTCACTGTGATTTCAATTCTGAATTGATGAATTTTTGACCTTTTTTTTTTTTCAGATCTGTCAATACAGGCCTTGGGATTTGCCAAAATATGCAAACGAGGCAAAAGAGACAGACGGAAAGGCTATCGTGCTGTTCACAGTAAGGAGTTGTCTTTAAAACTTCCTAAGTCTTTAAACGTCATCGGTGAGACACACCTTTTGTATTGCTGCTCACTGGTACATTATATAGTTGTATAACTGGTACCGTTATATAGTTGTAAGACTGTAATACCCAAATTTTAAGGACTTGGTGGCATTTTGCATTCCTTAAAGGGAAATGAAGAGAAAAACCATTGAGATCTCGGAACAATTCCCTCTGAATTTACCTGTTTATATGAAGAGAAACTCTACATATACAATACTGAAGGCCTCAGTCTTCCCTGCTCCCTGTAAGACGTAGGTATACTCAATGCATACAGGAAAACAGTAACACCAGTGGGTACCATTTGGCATTACTTCCCAAACAGTGATCTGTCCATAGAGGGAAAGTGGACACTGTTAACACATCTATCAAGAAAAGTAGAAGTGAAGTTGAACATGTAAACTAACATTTTTTTAAAAGAAGAAACCATGCAGAAGAGAGTAAGAGACAAACAGCCAATGTCAAAGGACAGAAGGAAATACATGAGAAAGGAGACTCCATTGTAAATCCTGGGGGAACTTCCCTATTATGAGTGCCAGCAGACAGCAACATAGGGAAATATAGCAACAACCAAGGTCACTTGATAATGGGCTGGACTGCAAGGCCATGTCTGTGACTAAGTCAGTCCTAAATGATTAAGTAAGTCCTTTCCATCTCCAATGCCTCCAAAAAAAAAATCTCTGCCCTAAAATAATAAATAAATATCCATAGGCAAGCCAAAAGAAAAAAAGATGTTTCCTCTAGAAAGGAACCAAGGGCCTTGAGGGAAATGGAAATGAAATGTTTTTGGTTTGGAAGGAAATAATGTTGCTACAGGCTGTGGAGACAATCAAAATCCCATAAAGGAATCTAGTAATAGTAAATGCCTATTTGCCCTAAAATTGAAGGAAGTTAGTTAGCTGCATGGTTTGGAAGCACTTCTGAGCCATGTCTTTAAAGACTCATGTATCTTTACGAGTGCAATGCTTTGTGTCATCAAGCCCAATGCTGCAAGTCATTGAGGAGACTTTATACCTTATTTTTAAGAATCTACTAGCAGGTTTGTGTTGCAAAGTTCCTAAGCATGTTTCCTAACTTGTTAAATTTGCCACCCTGGTTTCCAGAGGCTAATCTAGCTTGTTTCATAGTGAGGCTAGTTTTTTTGAGCTCATTGAAGTGTTCAGTATTAAAATGTATGTGGCTAGCTAGAGCTGTCTACTCCACAAAGGAAGAATATGTCCTTGTTAACTGTCTCTACATTCCTATTTGCTTTATGCAACTACTTCTGAGAGCTTTATGGCCAACTGTCTACAACACGCCATTTTTCATGCTATTCCTTTTTTGGTTTGGAAAATTATTATTTTTTTTAATCCTATACTCTCTAAAGCTGTGTTACTCACAGTAGTCTTTCACCTTTGCCCATTTTATGGCACTGTTTAATGGCCTGATTTATGCTTAGAACTTGCAAAGTCACAGGTTGCCAATGTCAAATGATCCCGCTTCTTGCACTCGTACTGGGATCACGTTCTGCTCAGGATCTTTCCATGTATTTTAATCCATGCAGCCCTTTGAAAGCCAGCCCTTCTTATAAAATAGTCTCATATTTCTTGAGCTTTGCTTTGAACATCCCTTTCCCCCATGGCATTGTTTGAAGCAAATCTGAGCAAATGTAGAAAGAAAACTTCAAGAATACTTAGAAAACAGGAAAAAGCTGACAGAAAGGTTTCATAGATTAGCAGACTTATCTGAAGTTGAAAGTTTGAGCCATTAGTAATAGTAGTAGAAGGAAACAGGAGTTTGGAAGCAAGAGAGAAATGTATTTTTTCCATCAGCTTGGCCCCCAGTTCTGCTTTTCTGCATATACAGAACGTGGTACAAATGTTTTTCCTCAGGACTTGCATCCTCATTATTTATTACATCCCGGCAGCATGATGTGTTGTGCCAAGATCTCAGCTGGATCTGACCCAATATTCCAAAATTAGGCAAGTAAATGGGTGCAAGTTAAGTTAAGGTTTTTTTTATAGAGTTCAAAAGGCAATTAATTTGTACTGTAGATATTTCCTCAGTCCGTGTTTTCCTGCTTTCAGCAATTACTCAAATGTGAAATACAGTGTGCCCCTGCAGACTTGGGCCCTGATCTTAAATATTGGTTCCCTTCTATTCTCTTTATTGACACTTCTGAACCCCAAGGGGCCTTCTCTTTTTGGACTTGCCCCTGTTTCACAACAAGAACAGCCTTTTGGCTCAGTGGATGTTATAAAGCAATAAAAATGTTCTTGCATAATTTTTGTTTTACATCTGTGGTAAGGTTTGCACAGGTGATAAAGTAAAAAAAAGATATTTTGAGTAGCTCTGCTGACAAAAGGAGCAAGCAGCGTGCCTGTCAGAGCAAATGTGCATCCTGATCAGCTCTGAAGTTACAAGTAAACAAGTACTAAACTATCCAAGGCATATGATGAATAATGACTGGTATTTATTTTCTCCTTCCTAGACCATGTGGGTAAGAAAAACTGGCATAAAGTATGCAGCTACAGTTGAGAAAATTTTTTTAAATTTAATCTGGTTTAAATAACTAAAAGGTTTTGTCTCATCCTGAAACTATCTTATGAAGCTATTCATAAATTCTCCCCCCAATATGGGGATTTGAAATGATGCTTCCTATTACCCAGCAGGGAGTCTTAATGTCAGGCCTTGAGTTTTGGGAGTGGTTTGTGAGATTCTTTCTTCTCTCTTTTGATGCTCTACTTGTGTTTATAAAGATTTCGTAACAGAAAGGACAAAAATTCAATGGGACTCAATTCCTAAATGCAGAAGGTAGCCCACCACTGTATTCAGTCAGTATCAGTCCATCTTAATTACTTCTTTGATACAGGAGACAGAACAGACAGGGGAAAATGAGGAAAGTTCATCCCAGAACAGCACACACCAGATTGGTTATATTTTGCTACCAGGTCTTGAATACTTGACTCGCTGTATTGGAGACTGTAGGTTATAAGTAGCCATTAAAGTAACTTTTCCACAAGCAGAAGTATTTGCTTACTCATGTCTGCTAGCTGTCCAAAACAGATGGAAAGGAAGGCACTTTAAGAAAAACATGGACAAAGTAAAGTTAGATTAACCTTTCAGACAACATTCATATCTGGCATTCATACAATGCAGAGCAGTGATTGAAAAAAAACCAAGAAAAAGTGGAGTAAATTGTTCTAAATCCAGAAGAGAAGAATGGATTTGCCAGATGATTTCCAAAGTGGGCTGGCAGCCTTTCACAGTGCTGAGCTTACCACAAGGAATGTGCACCATGTACCTTTACTCCAGGACATGATCTCAGTATAACCAGGAGCTCTAAGATTTCCAGCTATAACACCTGTTCTAAGCTTTATCCCCTAATTAAAATTTTTAAATGGGGATGTAATTGTGATGGGCTTTATTAATGAATGTATACCCTTCTATTGCACATAAGGTTAGTGATTAAAATAAATTTACTATGTCTTGTTTTTTAAGAAAGAAAATATTAAGTCTGAATATTAAGTCTGAATGCAAGATTTAGATTTGGTTTTGGGCTGTATGCAGTTCCCTCAAGTCAAGCTAAAATGAAGAAATGATTGAAGCTAACACTCCATTTTTTTGTATCATTTCTATTTTTTCTACAATTTATATCACATCTAGGACCTTGTGATTGTTTGGATGAGGTTGTTTCAAGTTGCGTTTACTGTTTCAGGTTATACATCATGGGTCTAATCCAAAGCAATGAGGATTTTCATATCCTGTTTTGAGTAGACACCTGCTGAGGCAGTGGCACTTCATCTTTCTGTTTACTGCAGTGGCCTTCAAGCCAGGCTTTGGCGGTCATTTACAACCCTGCTTCCACTCCCTCCCCTATTTCTTCCCATGACAGTAGATACATTCCACAAAGGAGAAACGCTGGTAGTTTGAGCCCTAGCTTCAGTCAACAGAACATTATTATACTCTTCTTCTACCATAAAAAAATGGTCTTATTTTCATCTCTGCCCTGGTTCTTTACGTCTTCTTTGTCACCACATGAAAGCGCTGCTTCACACAAGGATTTGTTGCAGAGGCCGGGAGGAATTAATTCTTTACTGTGGCTTTCCCCCACACTTCTGCTTTGGTGCCAGTATCTGCAGAACTTATTTAGAGTTCTGTGTTGATCTGAAATGCTGAATGTTTCCTGAAAGACGTACATTTTTCTCATTCTCAGTGCCTCCCTCCCTCTGTGCATTCCCTCCCCCAACAGCTGTTGGAGGAGAAATCCCAAATTCCTCAGAAACTAAGGTGCAGGTGAGGAATAATTTTTACACAAGTTATGGTTTGAGGCTTTTATGCATTTCAACTATTCAGAACTGCATGGATGGAAAACTTACAAAAATTAATTACAGTGATTAAAAATATATCGCTGAATTTATAAAGATAAAATTCTAACAGGAAAAAAAGAGAAAGGAAAAGCAGTTTTAGCAAAATGGAAATATTGAGATTTTGAAAATGACATGGCTTGAATTGACAGAATGGGCAGAAATGGTGTTTCTACTGTTTGCTACTCTTCTCTATACCTTTACCTTCCTCCATAAAAAAGTTGGAAAAACTGGAAAGGCAACAACAGGGCAGGAATTGTGTCTGCCTTAAGCAGCAAGGTCTCTGCAGTCACCATAAAATGCTCTATAAAATGACCTACTATTGATGCAACGAACACACTGTCAGATAAAAGGCAATGTTATATTTCACAAAGTAATAAATTGCTCTTTGTTGCATCATATAAAATTGCAGCATCTCTCACTGATGCTATTTTCTTTTATGGTATGTCATAAAAGAAGCCCCAAACCAACAACTATTTACCTTACTTTTACATGGGATGTTCCTAGGGCTTTTGAAGATTTCTTCTGTTCTTGGAAAGCCAACACCAGTGCCCGCACTGGTGTGTCTTCTACAACAGGGTAAAGCCTGAATCTTCAGGGATTTTGGTACGAGTTAAAGCAGAACTTGACCTTGGTTTTAAATCTGCATAAATAGCATCATTATGCGGTCAAAACAGATGGAGGACTAAAAAACAACAACCAGTAGATGAGAGTGATGGTCAGATAATAAGTATTAAAAAATCAGCGTCTGGTGTCCTAAAATGACATGCTGCCTTGTGCTGACCACTGTGGAGTGGGAAGCTGCTCCCCTGTGTGGAGGCTGCTGCCTTGCATCCAGCATCTGGTTGGGATGGCAGCAGCACTGCCACTCCACAGCTTTGTCAGGCCCTTCCAGCAAAAATTGGAACTGCCCAGCAAGGTCAGAAACCCCTGTCTAGTTCTGAGGTTGTAGAGTGTCTCCACAGAACTTAAAGAGGCTGCTCTGTCAGAGGGTACAGGCAGAATAAACTCACAAGAAGCAGCTCGGGGTGCTGGAGATAAGCAACAGGTTTCTTATCTGGGTAAGCTGATGAGAAGCTCTGCCAGTTGGAGGCTTACATCAAAATAAGGGAATGAACATTTATTCTCCCTAGACTGTGCTCAGAGCATTGTGCTAATCAGAGATATTCCAGTGCAAGTTCTGAGTAAGAGGAGGTAAGACAGTACAGGGAGAAATTTGGGTAGCCACAGCACTCCATGGTGCATGAGCACAACATGGGCCCCTGTACTCTTCCCTCTCTGCTGTGGTCAACGTGTTTTTATTTTTAGTGCTTTCAGCAAAAGGTACAAGGGACATCTTCCTTGGAAATGGGCGGCTATTTCTTTCTCTGTAGAGAAGCTGATGGAGAAAAGGGAAGAGAGACCTGGGAAAGGGTAGGAGTAGCGTTATGCCCCTGCCCCCAGACTGTCTTGGCATCTGGGACTGTTGCACAGAAAGCATGTGCTAGGAGCAGCTGGAAATTAATCACAGAATGACGTGGGGTTGGAAGGGACAACTAGGAAGGGACAACAAGGGTAATTCAGGTACCCACGTGAAGCGGGTATGCTCCTGTTATTAGAGTTGAAATAGGATTTCAGGTGGGAATGGGGGATCCAAAGAGGCAGGGAAATCAAATACTTTATAGTGCTGGCATGCTTGGAAGCACTTTGCAACTTGCTCCATTTTTGAACCAGTATTTCCAGAAATCACACTGCTAGCCAGCAGTGCAGTGTCTCTCCCAGCAGTGCTTTCAAGAATAATGCAAAAACCATCACAGCCTAGTGGCATTGCAGACTACTACTTGGCAACCTGCAGCATCGAGCTTGAGCTCTCAGTCTATTGTTATCAGTGACGAATATCCAAAAATAAACTGAAGGCCTAAATATTGCCACTCACAGTGCATCCCATTCAACAATACTTCTAGTTTCAGCCTCCAAATGTAATATTTCGGAGGACGCTGTTTGGTTCATTTTCTTCAGACAGGAAAAACGTATTTCCTAACATTTTTTAGCCCAGCTTGTCTGCCCTGAATAGATTTCCAGAAAAGCTGCATCATAACATTTCGTCCTGGACTCAAAGCTAAAACTATGCACTCATAATGTTTCCTCTCTTGAAAGGAAATGTTATAGAATGGGGACAGGTGCAAGATGAACTGCATAGCAGGATTTTGCTTCTGCTTTCCTGAGTAATACCTGCAATGGTGGCACAGAGGGAAAAAAAAATCAATCAGTCGTAAAAGCCATGTGATATTTGGCTTGGATTATCAGTATGAAAAATATGGAAAACTACTTTCAAAAGTATATCCACTGAAATGCTTCTGTTACTCTTAGCCCTTGTGCGTGGATTATGCAGAGGAATCCCTCACAAGTGTATCATTTGAAGATCGTGAAGAGTTGGTAAGCCATCTTTCCTTGAAACTAATACTAATATTAAAATAGGACAAGGTAGGGTTTTTTACAAGCATTAGATTAAAAGGGAACATGATCATTACTATTTAATCAGATTAATTAGCGGCTTTTGTATCAAATGCCTCAGATATCAGTGAAAACACTTGGCCTCAGGGGTAGGGGGATATTCAGGTAACTTGCTGCTCTGCTGAGATACGGACATTTCTTTTGTGGCCGGCTACTGCTGCTTGATGGAAGTATGCAGGTGCCTCATTTGCTGAAGGAGGTTTAAGGTCCCGGAGAAACTTACTTGGGAAGTGTTGAATTCAGAGCAAATATTTTATTCTGTTTTCAGTAAAAGTACACCAGAAGAGAAGCCTTTGAGTAACACAGTGAAAAGGGGTGCGGTGTATATAACTGTGGCAAAACATGCTGAAGTCGGATCTCCAATACTTCTTTCATAGGAATTCAGAATGGGTAAGTCAGTGTCTGTCATTCTAGAAAGAAGTACTTTGATTTTTATTTTGTTTGTTTGCTTGCTTTATAAAAAGGTGCTTGTCCTTTTTTTTTGCTTCCTAAATAACATGACGTATATCCAGCTAAGTATGTGCTAACGATGTATGCTTTCTTCAATTTAGCAACTATAGCAGCTTAAGAAACTAGGGAATAGTCTAGGGCACTGCAAGAGATAAAACACAGGAATAAAAGTTGGGCAGGAGAGGGAAAGGCCAAGCTAATCACTTCATACTTTCTTTGTAAAACCAAGAATGATAGTCAGTCTATTTCTAAAAGATGTACCTGTAAAGATATTCTATTAGGCAAGATCATTAATATTTTAATGAAGTAACGAAATGTCACATGAGCTTGGTTGTCCCTAGTCAGGGGTCTCTGTATAGTGCGCCGTTGCATGGTAGGAGCACAGCCATTACTTTGCACCCTAGACTAATCATATTATTTATAGCTTTTAAGCCTCGTGATAATTGAGTTATTCTACCGTATTTTTTCTTAACATAGAAAATAGAAAAAATATCAGGGAAGCTGTTCAAGTAATCCATGATTTATACTATGTCCTTTCTCAGTTATTACTCTGTATATAACCATTGTTGCAGTAGAAATAAAGAAAAAATTTCCACTTTCCAGTAATCAGTTTAATAGTTATTTATAGGTATACTGCATCTAGGATGTCATTCATCTAGGCTATCCCTCAGCCTCTATACTCAACACTATAACCTCTTCCAATGTGTCAACCTATAGCAAGAGCCAATGTCTGGAACAGACATTTAGAGAGAAAATTGCAGAGGAAATAGCATTGGCAGTTCAATATATATCAATCACCTTTCCAAGTCAGTGCTAAAATGTTAGCCTTTAGTATAGTTTTAAGGGAAACAGTGCTATTAGAGTGGCTGAGTAATATCCCCATGTCTGTTCCAGTATGTTTCTACCAAGTAGAAGCTTGAAGGTGCATAAGGTATTCTCAAAGCCTGCTTCCTGTTGAAAGAAAATTGCCTTGGCATAGGATCTCTGCAAGACAGCTGCGGAAGGCTCCCTGGAGAACCCCTGCTAGGCTCCAGCACACCAAGAGAGAGCGGAGCCAAGGACAAAGGTTGGAGAAACATGCTAAGAGCACAACTTTTGCATTACCACAGTGCAGATGTTTGGAGTGGCACTATAATCCACTTCCACATGCAAATATGGGCCAGGCTTTTGAACTGTCTAAATTACACTGCAGTTGTAAGATAGACATAATCAGGTGGATATGAGAACAGTTCAATATTAGCTTTAGTTACTGCTTTTTCTGCCCTCTCTGCCCCCCCCTGCCAGCCCCGACTCCATGGGCTCCAAGTTGAACCCGCGTGCTGTGTATTCATGGGGTCTTTTCACAAGAGAAAGCTGGGCAGAGATCTCCAGGTTGAAGATGACTAAAAATATTCTGGGTGGATGCATGGTTGCGTTGCTGCTTTCGAGCTAATTATCTTTGCTGAAAAACACCTTTTTTTAATTTTGGCATCACCTTTCTTGAAGGAAGACATGCTTGGGAACCTACACGGGTACCTCTGCATTCATGGTGTGCTGCATGGTTGATACTAGCTGGTTTTGGTTTTCTTGTGGTTTTTTTTTGGTTAGTTAGTTTTTACCTACAAATTCTCTTGGTAGGGATCTAATTCTAAGACAATATTCCCAATTCTCATGCTTAATCTTCTGTGCCTAACCCCTCTCACATCATGTTTTAATGCAGTCTCCAGCATCAGCCATTGATTGCACTCCTGCACCTGGGCATCATGATCCTGAACATTACCACCAATTCAACAGAGATTTAGAAAGGTAGCCCTGTGTTTAGAACTAGCATTATCTTTACTCAGTCAGTTTTTTGTTTCTGTAGTGTCACCATCTTAATTTTAAGTTCAAGGCTCCCTTCATATTTAAATTTCTGGGTTTAATTCCTGCTCTTTTTTTGCCTTGACACAACTACCCTGACACAGATAAGCTCTGTGTAGAAAGCAGTTGTCTTTGGTCTAGGCGGAGAAAATATGTTCCTTTTTCTTACAGAATACTGGTATCTACTCTCTTCCTTCCCCTCTACTGTTTCTGATGCTACCTTAATTTTGTGCTCAGTGTGATAAAAACCAAAGGCCAATACCATGTTCACTCCTTACCTTTTTCTTTATTACAGGACAGATTGCAATTTTTGTATAGACCAGAAATACCCAGGCTGAGACTTGAAGAAAATCAAATCAAGCACTGCAGTTTTAGCAGCTTGATTCATAGTACCGTTTATTCAACAGAATGATCGGGTAAGCCTAGATGTTGATTTGTGCATATAAAACCTTCTATGCGTGTTAATATTATTTAAGTAGAAGCTAATTTTTATTATTTCAAGCTGCATCTTCGTGGTTAGTCTAGTATAGAAAATTAAAATATGAAAATAATCCTGATGAATGAAAATTAGTGGTGTTTGAAGTATCAGTTTAAAAACCTGTTTGGCCCAAGAATTTTCTGAAATATCTCTGGAAATATATAATATTCATCTAAAATAAGCCAAGCGGATTTTATTTGCTTTTCCATATTTAAGACATGGTGTATATATAATTACTGGTTTAAGAGCAATTTACCTATTAATCCTACATTCAAACTTTTAAATACATAATATTTAGAGTTCATCTGTGCTTGATGTTTAACTACACTGGCAGCTTTTCAGTTATTGAGAACACAAAGATAAAAGTGTAAACATTTAAAAAATATCTATGGAAAGTTTTAATTTACGTAACATTTTCCATTCAGCAACTAAAAAAAGCCATGTTTACTTTTTTATTGTTATTCTTGCTCAGGCTTTCTAAAAAAGCCAAATGAAAGTGTTACTTTTTCAGAATGCATCAGAATATGCTGAGTTAATATGTCAAAAAAATGTCAAAATAATCTTCTGAAGTATCAGTCAAAAATTGCTGACGGATTAAAACTACTGGGTCTTATACATTATCAAATATATCTGACAGTTAATTTTCATAAAGCAGTTCTTTGGCATGTCCTTGAAAACTATGTTCTCATCTGCTGAAGCAGACTTCCTTGTTCACCTAAAATGAGGCAAAAAACTGATTTATGACAAATAATGGGCATGCACTGACAACTAATGGGAAGGAATCCAAAGAATGTCCAGCAATGAAGCCATTTAAAAGATAATAGGTTTGTCACATATAATTGGAGAATCAGCATTAGTATCACTTTATATGAATACACTCATTCAAATGCACATTCAAATAAAAAGTGGAGAAACAGGAACAATTGTTGTGCATCATTTTTGCAGGTGTTTTGCATTATTTTCATTAAATTGAGTTGGTGAGTGGGCAGCTCTGGATTAGGATTAGAATAGCTCACAATCAGGTACAAGTGGAAAGGAGAAGAGAAGCATGAATGCACCTATTAGGAACGTGGAGGAATTGTTTTTTCTATTTGATTACTATGACATTATTCACAGATTTGGTCATTCTGTTGCCTACAGATGACAACTCTGTACATCAAGAAGGTAAAGAGGGGACACCTAGGTTTAAGATTCCTGAATGAATAGTTTACAGTAAAGTAGTTTTGGGGAACCCACTGAATCTACACGTGGGTACTAAATGAAGAGGAAGCATGAAAGTAGGAACAGAAGTTACATTTTGGATAGTTAGGAGCCTAAGAGACAGTCTACAGTTTGCACCTTAAATTCAGAGAAGCAAGGTAGGGCAAATGAATGTCAATTGAAGTTGCTCTAAAGAATTTTTATTTTATATTTTATTTACTTTAAGGAAGACATAGTATTCGCTACTGATTGCTGTCTCTCTAAGAAACTCAAAATTTATTTTTTTTCTGCAATCCTTATACATATCTGCAGTCATATGTGTGATGGAGAAGACAGAAGTTTCTTCAACTAGTTTACTCTATTTCAAAGAAAACATGGAAAGTTGGAGTGTTTAGCTGAGATAAAAGTAAGGATTGGAGAGCTTTATAACTTACTTGCAAAATGTGGAAAAAACACTGGAAAAGCCGGAAAAAAAAGTCTTTTAAGACATCTATTCTAGAACTAGAGACTGTATATAAAATAATCAGACCACATTAGATCCTGCTCTGAGGACCAGGTTTTGTTACAAACCTGTGGCTAAATTGAAAAGTTGTCTTCATTAAGGCAAATAGTTTGGTAGCAGGAGGTAGATGACAACGGATTTGCCCTTCTTTTCATCTGAAGATGTTAATTTTTGACACTCCATAAAAACAGTCCTGGGACTCCTAACTTTGTGACTAACCACATGAGAATCAATTAGCTTCTTTTATCCTCTAATGAGAAGACTGAGCCTTGACTCTGAGAGTGGAAAACAGATTGTACTAGAGGATATTTCAAAGTGGAATTAAAACTTAAAAGAACCAGCAAAAACATAAAGTTCACTTATAGGGGAAAAATTAGAAAGCAAGATTAAGTTTGTGGCTGAAAAAAAGATCAAGCCTTCATATTCAAAGAAATGAAATAGCCTTTGTCCTAAATATATCTGTGCATGTCATATCCTATAGAATAGAATCTTTATGCCTGAATGCTTGGGTTTTTTCCCCCAGAAAAAAAAATATGGCATGACATCCAGTGAATTCAACATGCAGAGAATTTCTCAGAAACCTGCGCTAAGCCAACCAAAAAGACTGATGTTGCTCAAGTAAATCCCCAAGAACAAAATGGGTATAATTCTTAAACAACTGAGTGCCTGGCCAAGTTATAATATGTGTGACTGCTGACCATAGAGGGTTTTATGTCACAGAAGCCAAAAATATTGTGTGAAAAGGAGCTCTATAACATACCACATTATGCTTTCCTTCTGTGAAACTGTAAGTACAGTACTCATGAAACTGTGAATGCATTTTGGAAGTAAGTCTTTTTCATTATTGGATGCAAAAGTGTTTAATTATTTGGAAATCTGTCCACTCAGCTCCAAAGACTACTAATGGCAACATCAAGATTTCCACAAGGAAAACCTTCTTTCCCTTTCCAAAAACCCATAAGCCCTGGAAGCAGGGAGACATGCCAAAAGTCAACAATCTGAGAACGAAGAGATGCATAGAGAAAGATTCAGTTTTAATTTTTATGTTCTTTGAGAAAGAAGTGATCTGCTTAAAGATCTCATTAAGCATTATTGTTGCTTGATAATGCTAAAATTTTTATGTCGTGTTCTAGACTGAGTTATCCTAATAGAAGTTGATTAATCCCAGTCACCAGAAAATAAAAACTTTATGCCAAGTATTAAATATTGTAAATTGCTTACAATAGTTATAGGAAAAGGAAAGGTTTTATGCATTGTTCCTTTTTATTGGGAAGTCACCGTTTAACTCTTGCATCACTGCAATTCTATCTTAGCTTAGTCTGAAGTCTGGCAGTTGCAGAGAGGAATTGGAGCAGTTTTTGTGTAGAATTAAAATTCCTGGCATTAAAAGAGCTCCTGGTTTATAGAAGAGATAAAATATTTAAGCACATGACTCTCAGACAGTAAAGGTTAATATTAATGGACTTAGTTTATATCTTTGAGCTTCAATGGAATTAATGATGAACTCATCAACTTAGTTTGTATCATTTCAGGAGAAGCACCAGAAGAAAAATGTGACTTGAACACAACTCTTCTGCTGTTTCTGTTGTCGGAACAACGGGGTAATTTATTCCAGCTCTTTTGTAAGTTTAGCATGCTCTCCATCATAAATCTGGCCACATCTGTTGGCTGACACATGGGGCCTTAGTGCTAACCTGAAAAAATGTCAGCTTCTTTTATGCAGGTATATGGAGAATGTGGTAGGTTCTCTCCACTGTTGTGGCTGTAGCCACAACACAGGAGGGTCAGCAAAATGGGCTATATTTCCTGCTGCTTTTATGCAAGGACATGTGTGGCTTGAAGGCACAATCAAAACTTCACAATTCCTTACTAGTGAAATAGCCTGGTGTCTTTTCATGTCTTTAAATGCTGTGATTTGGGAAACGACACTGTCATCTTTCTTCCCTATTTTAAAAGAGAAAGCACTTTTATAACTATAAAATTGTATTTGAAAAGAGGAAAGGTTCTTGTTCTATGTAGCAGTCAGCTACAGTACTCATCCCTTTGCTTAAAGTGGGAAAAGTGCTATCCTTCAGTTTGTGACCAAATTTCTGTTCCTATTGCCAGTGATGTCAACTTCTGAAACATGATCTTTGTCAGGAGAAGACTTCATTTCATGTTCAACCTTGAGAAGAGAAGGCTCCAGGGAGACCTTCTTTTGGCATTTCAGTACCTAAAGGGGGCCTACGGGAAAGATGGGGAGAAACTCTTTATCAGCGAGTGGAATGATAGGACGAGGGGGAACAGTTTTAAACTGAAAGAGAGTAGATTTAGATTAGATATAAGGAAGACGTTCTTTACTGCGAGTGTGGTGAGGCACTGGAGCAGGTCGCCCAGAGAATTTATGGATGCCCCATCCCTGGAAGTGTTCAAGGCCAGGCTTTGAGCAACCTGGTCTAGTGGGAGGTGTCCCTGCCCATGCAGGGGGTTTGGAATTAGATGATATTTAGTGTCCCTTCTAACCTGAAATATTCTATGATTCTATCTACACAGAATATGGTGCGGATGGGCAGCATTATTATATATATTTTCCCATGCATTTAGCAGACACATGGAGGCTATCACATTTAAAAATAAAAGATTACTGTAATTTCTCCTGGATAAATTAATGGATCAATTACAAGTAAAAATTTTTACTTTTCTAAATAATGAAGGAGCATCATGGTGTTTCTCTGGTATTTATAATCTACATGTGCACCTACACCTGTTCTTTAAAAGACAGTAATGGTGTATCAGTTAAGAAAGAAGTAATTTTAAAATTACATACTGTATCCTAAAAGTATATTAGAATGAAGTTGTGAGGTGGCAAAGTCAAGGGTTTAAATTACAGGTGAAGTAGTTACCTTTCCAATTCTCATTTTCTTCTTAATGATATACTTGATTTCTGTTTCATTCAGTGGAGAGGATTGAGATTGCTCATTAAAAAGAAATTTCCTCTGTGTGACCTGTGCTTTATGTACAGTGATCTTTTCAGACGCTACCTAAAATACGTAATTATTAAGTTCTTTGTGGACCATCTCCTGTGAAGCCAATGAAATGCAGAAATATTACCTAGACTTCCAGAAGTGAACTAACCGGTTTAACATCTGAGCACCTAATTATCTCAGAAGGTGCAGGGTTTTTTTCAAAGCATGGATTTGTATTTTTGAAGTATAGCTTTCAGCAACCGTAGGTTCAGCTGTGGCTTGCCTGCAGTTCTGCACAGTTGAGACACTCATGCCCTAATTGGACACCTGGGATAAGATGACTAGAGAATCAGCCAGAGATGCTAACCGTTCAGTGACAGGGAGTTTTATATTATCTTTCAGGGTAGCCTTTTACTGCCTTAACTGACACCATCCTTTCTGGTTTTTATCCAGGAAATAGGTAATCTTATGCTTCATTCCCTAGATGCCATACAGCTTCTGCCAGGGGGGTGAGGCCAAGCGCAAACAAACAAATCACATTTTCTTTATGGATTTCACAGAAAACAGAATGATGCAATAGTCTCTTGAGGAGGGGGAGGGAACAAAAGTGTGCCATGTTCATAAAAGTTTATTATTGCAATATAAGAATGAAAAGTACGCTACCATCAGAAAAATAAATTATGAGATTTTTAACCTCTTGAAGTTTGATTTTGAAACTGTAACAAAAAAGACAACCTTTCTACGTCTCACTGGAGAAGAAAGGATTCTTGAGCAGATGCCTCTTACAGGAACAGAATATAATATGAAACATCACCACCAGCATATTTTTTTGCATACCGACAAAGATGGGTTTTGCATGAAATTTTTTAAAGACATAACACAAAACGACATCCTTCATTACACAGACCAGTCTTGATGCCTTGACTTCAACTACAATTTTGATAAAGCTGATTTCTGCAGGCAGTAACTAAACAGATTTCTGAGGCAGATAGCGTGTGCGGTGTAAGACACACATTTTCTCAAACAATGCAAATGTATGCAGCAGTATTTTTCACTATTTTATTTTAAGTATTTGTGAGAGCTCAGTTCTGCCAGCTGATTAATGTTGATTCTCAAACATTCCTGCTGAGCTCCTCTGGAATATATAGCCAAGATCTTTGCCACACCATAAGGGAAGAGTCCTTCCATGCAACTTCATACTCCTGGGGACATACTAGAGTTTCCTAAATGTCATAGGCACAATGGCGTAAATAGATTTCTCAAGTGCAAGTACTCTGTTCACGTGATGAGAATCATGTGTGACAGGATTTTCTGCAACCTGCCAAGTTCCTTGGGCACAGAAAAGCAATGAGCAAAGATGACTCTGAAGGATCGCTGGTCCTCAAAGCAGACTGGCCATTCTGCATTTCATAGGAAATACACAGCTATCCAGCCAAATCAGGCAGGCACAGATAAATTTGCAATACCCATTTGAAGAGAGTGGGAACACAACTAGTTTCTGTACTTCGGCTTTATGTTCAGTTTTAATATGCAACACATATCCAAGATGTCTTTGGCCAAAATACCAACTCTACCTGTAAAAATTTGAACTCTCAGGAACAGATTTGGTATGGAGCAAAAAGAAATATTTTTTATTATTATTTATTTATTGTGATTAGAAGCAACAAAGGGCAAATGCAGTTCCAACCTGGACAGACTTAATCTTTCCAAGTGCCTCAGAAATGGATTGTCTTGTCTTTTGTCCCATCTCCCACATATAGGCCATTGGGTCCTGAATCAGAAAACAACTTGTTGCTCATGGGACAGTAATGTTCTATATTACAGAAGAGTGAAAGGAAATAGGAACAGGTGAAGAAACAAATCCTTGTGGAAGAAGAGAACAGGTCATCCTGGAAAAACAAATCTGCATGAAAGCTTACAAATGAATATGTGTTTTGGTGTCGCTACAAGATTTAAGTCAAAATCCAATTAAGTTAGTGGAAGGCTCCTCCTCTCAACAGCAAAGGGTTAATTATGCATCTGCATATTCCAGGGCTTTATTCAGTCTGACTTTGAAAGTAGTAGTAGTCTACTACTTTGAAAGTAGTATGCTATGCGACTTCTTTCCTGAAGCCACATTTTCTGCTGAAATGGGGCAGGTGTGAGGGAGGCTGAGGTGGAGAGGTAGGAAGAATTTCTGTGCTTTCACAGAATCGCAAGATCTGGTGCAGTAAATCATATGATAGGTTTAAATTAAATTGTGCTGGAGTAACATTATTGCTTTTAAAACACAAAAAAAATTTTACAGTATTACTAGATGAGGAAACATTAAATAAATGAGCTAATTACATGAGTACTTACCTCTGTGCTAAACATGATACATCAAAATGAACTTATGTATGTTTATTGTAGGCAGAGTATAGCTCTAAGGAATCCATTATAGGGTTAATTATTTTGCAGTCTATTTGATACTGTGCCTTTTTAAATTCTACTCCCAGTCTAAATTGAATTATAAAAATCACAAAAACAAGGCAGAATAATAAATAGGACTCAATTAGAATGTGTGTGTGGAAGTAACATAATAGAAACAAAAGCAGTAAATACTATGCCTCCATTAACAACTTCATACGTTGTCTGAAATTGGAAGTTAGCAGCATCTCAACAGTGAGGTGAAAAATGATATTGAATTAGAAAATTTGGTGTACCCCAGACAGTAATACACTGTGAATGTAAAACATAGGAATATAAGCAGAAAGTAACAGGTACTTTGTTATAGCTGGCCTATGTGACATGCTGGTATATATATTTTGAAATGACCAAATTCTGACTATGGCATATAATGAAATGATGAGTCATAAGATATTTTTATGGCATCTAGTTATCATTTGATCCCTTAGAAATCAGTCAGCATCACTGATTAACCCTAGCAAGTGCTCTGCCTCCGTCCCATGGACTTTGGTAATTTCTCAAGGTGGATTTCAAATTTGAAAAGGTTTGATAGCAAGCCTAGCTCTCATATTTCTATGAAATATCAGTTTCTGTATTCCAGTGGCATAGTATTTACCTTCATGGTTGCAGCACTCTTAATGACACCACATATAAAGAGTTTTTCTCTCATTGCTCTTTGCAGTGAAGAGTATGTTGTGCTGGGACTTTAATTTCATTGATTCCTTCGTAATTTACAGAATGTTGATGTAAAGTTTTTTTTTAAAAAAAGTTATATGATTTAAGTCTTTAAATTGATGGATTCTTTTTCTTTCTTCTGTTTGTTATAGAAACTGCATTTGTCTGAAGTGCTTGAACTGAGTTATTAAGCATGATCATCTCACAATTTGTGGGAAATACTGTATTATGAAAAGCAGACATGTACTAAGTCCACAGTTATACTGATGAAAGCTCCTTTAAGCAAACTTAATATTTCCACTTGCCACTTTTTCCGGTGATACGAAATAGTACACTGAAATCCCTGTAAGGTCCTACCAGAAAGAGAACTTCTGGATTCCTGCAGTACTGTGGATTTTCACTGCATGCATTGTCTATCCCATTGACAGATCAGTTGGACCATGTACCACACTTAGTTTTAAGCCAACATAAAAATTAATGAAAGAGATGGTAGCCCTTCATTTTCAGGAGGCTGGTGTAGTTTTTGGAATATCCCTGGATCACCATGTGCATATCCATACAGTGTGTAAACAAAGTTTTATTTTGCAAAGCCCTATGATACAGCTGTTTCTAATTTTCATCTTGCAGATGCTATCTTGCTTACAGGACAGCTTAGTTAAAAAGCTGCGTTGACTCATAAGACCAAGATGTACAATATTAAGTTTTGACTGAAAAGTGTTTAACTCCTTTATCATCCACAGGGCAAAAAGCTTGATGTAAAACCATATTTTACTAGGAGCAGAAGACTGTAGGTTCAGAAGCAGTGTCAAAGCTCTCTTTTTCTGTGAAGCATAGTCGACTGTAAAAGTCTAAAAAATATGCTTATTCATCTTATTATTATGGAAAGTCCTGGTGACTCACTGCACTGGTGAGAGAAGGTGGTTTAGTTTAGTTGTTACTGTTTGTAATTGAGTTTTCTGTTAAGATGGAAACAAAACAAACAATATGGAAGATTCCCTGAGTGTATGTGAGTATGCCTTCTGCCTTTTAGTGTTCGCATGCCCTCTGGGTTAAGGAGCAGGAGAGTGTGCTACAGGCACATCACTGAACCAGTCAGCTATTAACAGTGAACAAATGTGCCTAAGACAAGAACAAAAGGAAAAAAAGGAACTAAAAAGAGGAAATCTTAGTCTTCCCCCATCTTCCCCAGAGCCAGGACTTGGAGCGATGGAATTTCCCTAGTGGGGAAACAAAGACATAATGTCTAACTGCAAGGCCATAAAGGCTCAGAGGGAGAGTGTACAGTGGCCAGAAGTGCGGAAGAGCACTGACCCCAAAGGTCAAAAAGATGGAGAGAAAGAGAAACTCAGTTCAGAGTATGTGCAGAAAGTTCAAGTACCCAGCCACAGACAAAAGAAGGCTTGGGAGTATTGAAGCAAAGGAAGCAGAGTAGATGTTAGTCTGTTTTTTACACAGTTGCACACATACAAACACAGACATACTCTCCAAGTAACTGATGAAAGACAAAACTTGTGAATCTGATTTCCTTTTATGTTCACCCAATATGTACTCCTAGAAATACTACAGCTAATGAGATCTGAGAACAGATTTGCTCAAGCTTCTGGGGAATGGGGAGAACTAGCCTAGGTAATGCAAATCTAGGACAAGGGAGGCAGTTCTAATGAAACGGGGAACTTGTTCCCCCCAGTGTGTGCCCCAGGAAAATCAGGAGCTGAAAGCTGTTATTAAGAAAGCAGTTGGCTGTTGTACTGGCTTCTATACACAGCAAACTCACATGTCCAGCCAGTGGGAGCTCTACTGAGGTTGTGAAAGAGAGCAGCGTTTGTATTAGAAGATAGGAAAAGGAATTATTCTGAGTAAAGAACTCACTGCAACTCAGCTTTTTCTGTTATTATCAAACCTGACTTCTTCAGAAATTTGACAGCTATTGATACAAGTTAATAATCTCTAAATTAGTTGCCGGTTCCTTCCCAGAGGAATGCAAGCCAGTTCTCAGGAAGTCAAAAATATTATGCTATCAGCATTTTCACTTCATATCACTCAACCCAAGTTTCTTTTCTCCTCAGTACATATCTATTGTGCACAATATTCTAGTGCAGATTCTTTTTTTTTTTTTTTTTCCCTTTGAAGGAATAATACATGTTCTTACCTTCATTCTCAGTTTTTACAGGTGCCGGTATACAGTACAGCAACCTTGTTGCCTCGGTCTTCTCTGACAACCTCTCTCGCCACACCTCTTGAGTGGATGGACCGCAAGGAAGACTTTGGGGGAGAAAGTCCCTCCCACTGTAAGACTTCAGGCTTGTGACCACCTGAGGAACCTGAAGACCCAAAGGGGGCCTACAGGAAAGTTTTTAGCAGGGCCTGTTGCAATAGGACAGGGGGTAATGGCTTTAAACTAAAAGAAGGAAGATTTAGACTAGGTAGAAGGAAGAAATCTCTTACAGTGTGGAGGGTGAAAAAATGGAACAGGATGCCCAGAGAGGTGGTAGGTGTGCCATCCCTGGAAACATGCAAGGTGAGGTTGGATGGGGCTCTGAGCAACATGATCTAGTCGAAGATGTCCCTGATCATCTTGGAGCTTGCTAACCTCCCCGAGTCAGCAGCAAGTTTAGCAGCAGGTCTCTCGAGTTTTGAATCTTTATTGATTATTATTCTGTGTGGACAAGACTGAATACCTATGTCCATATGAAACGCAGCAAAGCAAAGTTACATAAAGAGATTTATTGGAAAGGTACTGACCACTTTAGATAAGAGTGCAAGCCTTCTGTATGTCTAGGGTTTGGTGGTGTTTTTTTCCCCTTCACTCTCTTGAAACAAAAATGATGTTGGATTCAGTATTATTGGAAAATTGGAGATCTCTTTGATATGTTTACACGTTATTACTCATTGCATCTGGGAGGTAAGTTGCCCTTGGCTTTCTGCATCTGGCCCCAGTGTAAGTAGATAAAGACAAATGCTTTCCCAATGCCAGGATTCCACAAGCACACAGTCCAGACCTCCACTCCTCTTACATTTCTCCTTTCCTTGCAATCTCTTCAAAAGATCCTGTGTGTTAAAAGAGCCAAGTTAATTATTTTAAAGGTTCCAATAGTTTATTTTTCAGTAAGATTCTCAGACATATGAATCACCAGGAATAACCGTAGTTCAGGAAAAATTTCTGGGAGTTGGATGTAACTGCTAACACTTGGTCAGAATCAATTATATGGGACCTGGAGGCAAAGGGAAAGGGAAAAGCAAAACTTTGCAGTGCCCTTTGAGCACACAGGGAAGCCAAGGAGGCATTTTAGCTCAGTTTAGTGTCACAAATGAAAAAAAACAAAACAAAAAACCCACAAAAACAAGGTAAAAGTTTTTGACCCTGATTTCATTAATCCCTTTGTAGTATACCAGAGCACTGACATGCCCTTATGCTGAACTCTGCTTTGAACAATAAGAGCTTTGCTGAAAGGGGAAAAAAATTTGGTTATTTTGTTACATTTTTCTCTTTCTACTCAATATTCCTCAAATATCTTCCAAATTAATGGATACACCCTCAAATGACCAGTATCTTAGAGAAAGCTTCTTGAAAAGTGGCAGGCAGTTCATAAAGCTGAGTTCACATTTCTTTTTTAAACTAAAACAAAACTGGGCAGACAAAAATGGCAAGGGAGCTGCAGTGATTTTCTCAGGCTTTTATAGTGGTGCAAGCTAAGCCTTCATCTTAGTCCTTTAAGCCCTATGCCTCTAATAGAAGTTCAAACAACAAAGAGTAGTTTTAATATTGAGTAGAACCAGCAAAACTAGAACACAGGATATCTGTGCCAGCAAAGTATGTTTCTGCACAGAACAGAGTATTCACAGAATTTGTGGTAACAGTATATGGAATCAATTTATGTCTGGCAAGGAAAATAAAAGTATAACATTTCTTGTGTGAAGTTTTTTCCACATTCACTCCAACAGTGTGTCATTAGTTACATCTGTGACAAAAACATCACTTAAAGAAGGCTAGGAAAGAGAAACCTTGGCTGGTTTAACCTATTACTTCATCTCTAGGGTTTGCCCTGGTGCGCTTTTCCAGTAACACGATATTCGGAGAGGCTCTACATTGTCTTATATAAAAGAAGTTACTATAATAGCCACCTCCCTATGCTCTGTGAGG
Source organism: Arenaria interpres (assembly GCA_013399435.1). Lineage (NCBI taxonomy): Eukaryota > Metazoa > Chordata > Aves > Charadriiformes > Scolopacidae > Arenaria > Arenaria interpres. The sequence goes on along the minus strand of VXAK01007165.1, from coordinate 6,350 downwards.
TATCTATAATTCTTTCATTTGGCTTAAAAAGTTATATCCAGTAATTTTATAATAATATAGAGGTTAGTCCATGTAAAGTCAGTCATACTTGTTTATATATTGCATTAATTAGCAACTTTTCTTGGTTTAGGCTGTGAAATGTGGTCCGTCCCTGTCTTTGTGGACTGAAGATTCTGTGTTGGGAGTTATCATTTGTGGTTTTATGGTTAATTATAAATGAATCCCTAGTGTGGTTATGTAATTTCATTTATAATTTTCTATGAAAACTCCAATTGCAACTATAATTTGACTATGAAAATTTTAACTGCTATGATGTTATTTCATATTCATGTCAATCTTAAAGTTTAAAAAAAAAACAAAACTCATTTTTGTGTAATTCACAAGACACAAAATTATTTGTCCCTAACCATCCTCCCCATTCAAATGTTTTCTCCCAAAGACTCAGCAGCAGACAGTCCCAAATTTCATTGATAAAATGCCATATACCTATGAGTTTCTTGCTGTTGTATTTAATTCAGTAAGGAGGAAATGCAGAATCAAATTTGAGAGAGGGACTAGATATCCAAGCATTTTGTACAGAAATATTTAATCTCATGTTAGATGTCACTCTTGAGAAGCCTCTCATCTGTGAATTTTTATTGAGAAAAGGAACTTTAAAAAGAGTAGGATTTAAGACATTTAGTATTTCCTGTGCTTATTTTTATGTAACTCCCTGCTCAGGATGCTGATGTGAGTCCTGTTCTTACATGCCTTTCTTCATATCTGTTTGTATTTCTGAATTCTGTAGTGTAATGGAGAAGAAAATACCAAAGTGTGCAGGACTCTTAAGCTGCAGGGAGGTCAGGCTCTTGAAGCAGTCATTACTCAAGACTGGCTGGGGAAGAGTCTCTCAACCTTTAAACTCTCAAAGTGTGAAGGTAATTTTAGCTTATTTCATGTACAGTAAATTGACTGTCATTTTTTCCACCTGTTCTTCATTCTTGGTTTTCATTCTGCCATGATAGCTGATTTTTTTTTTTCTCTGAGAATTGCTACTGCAGGAAATAATTTATTGCCATGCAGATTTCCTTACTTTCAAATGAATCCTTACAGTTCAAGACACCACTTTTCAGCTGACACTGACACTTACTGCAGTAAGCTGTATAACAAGAAGTTCATAATACTAAAATGTTATAAGAGCTGCTCCAATAAACCTGACTACTGTGAAAATTCCTTGCCCTATATGTAGGCCACGATGTCGGGTAACATGTTTGCAATCCATATTGAAAATAAATTTCGTTGGCCTTGCCTAAGGGTGAAATTAGATATTTTAATTCCATCTGCCTGTAAAACTTGCTACCAGAACCAAAGGGAAAAAAACCCATCATTTTAATCGAACTTCTATAATAACAGATAACATAATATCAGGACATACTAATAGTAAAGAAAAAAACCACAAATGAAAACCAGTAAAATCCAAAGATAATTACACTCATAGCTGTGTAGTAGTTGGTTGAACCTCTATGCCTGTCCCATTGCAAAGTATGTAACTGTCCATAACTACATTATACTATGGTAGAGGGAAGAAATGATCTGCCAGATTTCTTATTCGTAAACGCAAATGCTTATATGTCATATATTGAGGAAACATTAGTGTAATACCAGTCTCAGACTACAGGAAGTATTTGTTACTGATGGGCATTGCATGTGTCGTATGCATTTAATCTTATTGAGGATCTGACTGACTTGAACTCTGGATTTAAGAGGTAATACAACACATGTTTTTTAAGAACTCCACAACGGGGTCTGATTTCCAAGAATTCAATACACTTGTCACTTTTCATACAGGTTTTCAAAAGAAAATTAAATCTCATGTTTAAAAAAATTGGAGCTCTTGGATCTTTCAACTTGGGAAGGAATTTGCAAAAATACTTTCTATTCTTCCAAATTTCAAGGGAAAAAAACCGGCATAGAATTAAAACTGGAGAGATGAAAAGCCAGCATGTATTTCTGCATGGATTGTCCAGCACCAAGCACATATTCAGTGGTTTATGTAATAATGAGGTTTGTTCATTCTTCTCAGGCAGCAGCAGAACTAGAGCTTCCAAAAGGTGGTGTAATTAATATCATGCTTATGCCCCAATTGCTGTCTTTCAACTCTGTGTAACCACACTGTAGTCAGTAGGACTGTATAGCACAGAGTTCTGCAGGAAATAAGAAATGTTGACTGTGATAGACTTATTCATCCTGAGGACAATAATCTGCTGGTGTGTCCAAATCAGCTAGAAGGTAACTTGCATCATGTTCTGCTTCTGGACGTGACACGTACTCTTGTCTTAGTTCCAGAGTTTAGGTTAGTGTAGTTCCATGTGTAATTTGTTCTTGATTTTTGCCTGTTTATGTTGCTCTGAATCTCGAACTACCCATTAAGACATGAAAACAGAAACAAAAAAATCCTCTCCTTGCCTTTTGCCTCTCTCCATGTCCCTTTCACAATTGCCAGAAGAGGGACAGTGAAGTAAGGAGTGAGCTAGGCAAGCCATGTCTGCTATTAATATTATTGCTGGGGGGTCTGGGGAAATGGCTGGGATGGGAAAATAGCTGCTCTAGAAACTTCTGACTGCTGGATTAAGCCACTGCATGCTCCCTCCATCCAGATTTATGTAAAATGCTGCTTTTCAGAGATTTTGACCTCTCAGAGATTAGAGGGGTCCAATTACACTAACATATTCTGGAAGTTTTCCTGTATTCTTTTGCTACAACATTTGTTTATCTTCTGCTTATTAAAAGGGCACTTGGAACCAGTTTTGTCAGATGTGTGAATAACAAACCCTCCCCAATTGTGTTGTTACTGCTGCAGTACTGGGGAGGAATGAGTTAAGAGCAGAGGAGATCAAAGCAGCTGGGACCTATCAAGCAATTAGGGCCCACCGCCAAGGGAAGAGAAGGAACTAGAACTGAGACAATGGCTTTGATCCCAGGAAGAGAGGGCTGTGGGTCAGGAAGCATGAAGTAAGGCTAAATTTGTTGACTTTGGCCCTGGATTTCAGTGGGCTCCTCGCTCTAATAGGTAATGCTTTTCTTTTGATTGATTTTATAACTTGCAATGTGTTTTTGTTGTGGTCTTGATTCAACTTTACCTGTGTGACAGCAAACATGGAAGTGATTGAAAGAGAAGCTGGGCTGCAAAGTGGTATCTGAGCAATGTACAGTGATGTTGTGTGGACAAGCCAGGCTCGTGCTAGTCTACATCAGTGAGAGGCCTGCCAGTTTGAGTTAAAAGTCAGGACTTAAGGATGTCTGTGTGGACTGCAGATGTTTGAAATATGTCACTGGTTAACCCTCAGTAAATATGAGCACCTAAATGCTGATGCTTTCTTTTGGATTTTTCAAGTTTAAATTCTTGTAGCTTCACTCTACCGTCATTAAGCTCTTAAAATATGGTGATTTTCTGCCTCTGTATGTGAGCAAGCAAGTTAGTTTGGCTAGCAGAAGCTTTTTCTCTTAGTGGGTTGGTTTGGGTTTTGGTTGTTTGTTTGTTTGTTTGTTTTTTTCCCCAGTTCTGTTTCAGGATAGCATTGTTGGGGAAGATTAGGGTCTTCCCTATGGCAAGCTACTTAATGGGTGAGACATCAGCACCAGCTGTCTCCAGTGACGTAGCTCTGGGTTCAACACATGATGTGTTTTAGATCAACAAAGCTCCCACAGGCAGGACACAGTATTTTTTTTATACTTGTGTAGGATTCAGGCTCCTTGGTGTTACTGTTCATCTTGGTTCTTCCACAGCTGCAAGAAGCTGTAGGTGCTAAATGAGGTCTCAGTATTAGCTCTCATGAACATCAGTAATTAAAACTTTTTTTTATCGGCTATGTGTAACTCATCTGGGCTCACAGTATAGGAAATCAGTCCTTAATAGTGGAAGAAGTAGTTGTGCTGTAGGGCGAAAGATCCAACTATGCTGTGATTTTAGTGAAGGGGTCTGCTTTGACAGCATGATAAACGCAGATGATAAACCCTGTATTTTTTTAATTTGCTGTCTTTCACTTTTTTAAAGGTGGGGTTTACTTTTGAAGGAACACCTCCAAACTTTATGCAGTTTTCATATTTCTTTTATCTCTGTTTCAACATTGAATAGTTACTAATGCAAGTTTACTCTTTATCTAAGATAATTCAATTTAATTAAATAAATTGCTTGTTACGTAACCTCACAAGTAATTCAAAGACACCTCTTTTTCAATTACTTTGACTTCAGAGTCTGCATTTCTGTTCTGTCTCTGTCACATCTTTCACCCATTTTTTCTATGGGATAGTTTTCTTTTGGATGACTTGAGGAGAAAAAAATATAGGAAGGAATTTTGTTCAATGGAATGCAATTGTCCTGACACCAATGTAGATATTTGCACCAATGGAGTTGTAGGGAATTTTACTCTATGAAGACAAATATGAGGTGGAATTTACAGGTGTCTTGGAATTGAGTCAGATTCTTGTAACAGAGGATTCACTTTTTCATACTTTTCCTTCTTTTTTAATATCTTCATGTGAAGAAAAAAGTTATCAAACTCATTCATGTATGGATATATATGTTATTGCTGTTAATGTATTCTGGAATAAGAGTTTTCTCCTGGGGAGCAGTGTATGCTCTGGTAAGACAAAATAAGATATTATCTCTGCCTTTGCCTTGAATTAACACTGTTCTGCAACACAGTGTTCACAGAGATTAAATAGCACAAGTGATTTCTTCCTCCAGCGCTTCACACTTCGGGCTTCTACTGCATTGCTGCTTGACAGAGGTGCAATTCAGATTCTTTCCTACAACTTTCTTATGCACAAATTGCATGCACCAACCATTAGAATGACATTTCTGGCATAGCCTGGATTCCATAAATTTCCCATCTCTCTAAGAGTCTTCCGTCAAAAACCTGATCCCCTGGAATTAGGAAGTTTTCCCTATGCACAGCCAAGTCTTTGCATTGTATCAAGTTTGCATGATGTTCTCCTATGCAGAAGAAAAGTAACTGTAGCTTTTAAATCATATTGATGATTCCAACTTATGGCAGTACAGCAATCCCGTAATACTTACTGTGGTCTCTATAGACTTTTGTATCTATGTTGGTGTTCAAAGGGATGTGGTTTGAACCAAAGCTCAAGAATGCTACATGCGAGATAGAGGCATCCTGGGAGTGTGTACGCATGAGAGTGAGTTAGTGCAGAAGTTGGTGTTGTAGCATACACCACAATCCCCAGCAGAATATTTTGGCACAGGGATCACTATTCATCTGTTGGGTGTAACACTGGGACAGTCATTAGTGAGAATCAGTGTTGAGGGAATGAAGTCAAAAGCAAAATGATGAATTCTGCACTTAAGGCTCTGAGCTCTGGAATGTAATAGGCTTTCTGTTTCTTCACAAGAACACACTGAGATCAATCATGGATGACTTTTTCCCTTGAGTCATTAATTTTCTAATATTTTCTGAATTACCTTTATATAAAGAAGAAGAGCAGCTTTGTGTGGTTTGGGTTTTTTTTTCTCTTTTTAAATTTTTCATACTATAGACTCAGATAAGACTTTAAGCCAGAAGCAGTAAATATGATGCTTATTGTACTGCTTGTTAACAGTTTTCAACACTTCATGCAATGAGAAAACGAAATTAATGATTAGGACCTTTGCACACAGCATTAGAAAAGGGCTTTAAGCATAACAAGAGCTTTAAAAAATATTGGATTTCTTGGTCAATTAAAAATGAATGGCTTTTCATGTCAGTGAAAGAAATATTTTCTGGTTTTGTCCCAACTATTCTCTCTGTACACTCAGTAGCGTCTGTATAATTGACACCTGAGGCTGGAAATAGAGAACTGAGTCCGCGTTGCAAACCTGATCTGTTTAAAGACCTGATGGGGAGGGGTGGGGGTAACAAAATTTGCTTTGTTAATAAGTAAGGAGGAGGTTAATGCCTTGTCACAAATGTTTGAGAATATGTGCAAATTGCAGCTGAGTTGACGTTGACTTCAACTCTGGAGTAACTATGAAGTGCAAGAATACACTATCTTCAAAATCTGCAGTTGGAACTAACTCATTCTGCTGCGAAGAGGTATTTACCCAGTTAACTGTGAACTGACATTTTGTCATCAATAGAGGATAAGAGATCAAAATGTGAGAGAAGGACTAAACTAATTTGAAATACGTTTTGTTACAGATCTGGGAGATTTCTACAGTGAAGTCAGCCCTATTAGCTAAGGAGATTTCCTCAAAGGGGGAAATCATACTTTATTTATTTGTACAGGCATATGATTCAAAAAACACTTCCTTAATTTGAATAAAGATACAAATCAGGAAGATTATTAAACAGAAAGCCACTCAGGAAGATTATAAA
>VXAK01007164.1:0-12820 GCA_013399435.1 Arenaria interpres | reverse complement strand
ACCATGAACGTCACATTCAGTATTAATTAGAAAAGTTTCCNATATCTTATATCAGCAATAATCCTTATATCAGGATTAATACTGGTTCTTTAGTATTATTGTTAATTATTTAGTCTTAGTCTATTAAATCTATTTATATTTCAATCCTTGTGTTTCTTTGTGTTCCCCGATTCCCTTTTCCAGGTGGGGGGTCATTGGGTGATAGAATAATTGTCCAAACAACAGTAGGTTACTATGGGTTTTCTCAAACCATAACAAAAGTCCTTACATGGTGGTCAACACACAGCAGAGTCCAGTTTGGACTGTGCTGTTATAGTCATGGTACCCAGCGTGGTGACTAATTCCAGGTGAAGGATTCCACATGGACTGCAGTGGAAGTGGGTTTGAGCACGCTTCTCTTCTCCACCCACCTCCTGCATTCTGGCTCCTCCAAATTTCTCATGTGCCTTTCTTCCGACCGAGTAATACGTACAATTTCTTTCTTGGTGACCATGAATAGGTCAAGAAATAATTAGTTTTCCTACTTCTAGCCCATTTTCATGGTAGTCTGGCATATTTTCAAAACAACACAAATTATTTTTCTTTCCATGGGAATGGTATTTTTCACTTGACTTGCATATTGTTCTACTGTGAGCAGCTGTTAAAAGGGAAAAAAGAGAGAAGCCTCCTCTCCGAAGTTACTGAAAACCATGGAGTAAAACAAGTAATACAGTGACTAATTCTTCTTCAGTGCAAGAAAAGCTGCATCCTCCCTAAGGACACCAGCTATGTCCCAGAGCACTCTACCTGGCATTCTGTAAATGGCTCTAGCTGATTCTTGTCTGTAGTTACTCACTAAAGAGAAAGCAAAAACCTGATCATCCAGATGAAAGTTCTCACCACCCAACAAAGCATCACAAGCTTTTCAGTGACTGTTTAATAATTTTATACAAACCAGACAAGCTTCAGGGTACCTTTCCTTCAGAATACATCATAGTCAATTTCCTGGAAAGTGAAATGTAGATAAAATATACTGGAGCTATCTTGATACTGTTAAGCAAACCAGGACAGGATCATCAGGATGAAGTAAGAACTCATCCCCGACCTCATCAATAGCCTTCTATAGGTGGTGAGTTAGGTAACCCTTCCCCTTTTTCCAGGCAGATGGGATTTAATTTCACATACTGGGTCAGCATACTGCCAATTTATTTTAAGACTATCTTTTGCTGAGAACATAGCAGAGAGAAAATAATTATAATTAATTTATCCCCAGTCACAATAACTCAACAAATCTGAACACCATGAAACTACACTTCAGGCTCAAGGTTTCTGCCTTCCTCAAGGGGTAGTCCATTGTTGACATAATGCAAATGTTTACATTAAAACACAAATCAGCTTTATTGCTCAACTACACTGGCCCCTAAAAGCTTAGTGATAGAACTCAGATCTCAGTCTAAAAATACAATCTTCACACTCCTTTCCCAACCTGATACTGCAATGCGCTTTCAAATAGACAGATTTGAAAACAATTACCTTCAATATAGAACTCTACCTTCACACACCAGCTTAATTTTTTTTATTAATGGAAAAAAGTATCAGAAGTAAGAATCCAGAGCTGCCGCAACAGCTGCAAATCTCTGTTTTACCTATTAAAATATAACCTAGTTCCGGGAATGTCTTGATCAAGATGTACAATTTTTTATGGGAAAATTATCCAGACCAAATTTGAAAAGTATTTTTAACCACTGATGGAGCCCAGAATAAAAACTGACTAGGTTATATCTCACCCTCTATAGTTAGAATTCAGAAAAACATTATTTTAAGGAATTTTTCACACTCAGATTCCTTTAAATCCACTAAACAAAAAGTTGCTTATAATTCTGACATCAAATTAAGGATTTCATTTATTGAAGAAGAAAAAAAAAATTAAGGAAGAAAGTAGAAGAATGTTTTATGTTTAGTTTTAAGGCAAACATATTGTCCTCATTAAACATTTGACAGACTTCAAGTACAAGCAGCACAATCCTGGCAAGCTGCAACTCAGGCTATGATTCAGTCACATGGTTAATATCATGCACTGGGAATTTCTTGATGTTTATGGTTAGCTTTAAAGTTCAGAGAAACTTTAAGGAGGACAGACACTTTCATTGTTAGTTGCTTTTTGACATTGTTCAGAACTTCATTACAAGTGCTGCAGGACAGACTATGGCCCTCATTCAGAAAAAAAACCCAAACACTAAAATACATGCTTACCATTGAACTTGCTCTTATATACTCCCTAAAATGCAATTTCTCCAGAGTCAGTACATTCTGTCATACACTTGTTCTTAGCCTACAGGACTTTAGAAAACAGTAATATATGATGGTTTTTGCACAGATGTTTGGAAAAAAAAAGATGGTATTCAGTTTAGTATTCTATCAGACAGACTTTTCATGAACCCTGCTTATAAAGATCTAAGAATGATCACTTAAAAGTGTTTAAAAACATACCACACTGGGCTCCACACAGATAACATGACAAAAAAAGTTGTCTGGCTGAAAAGGAGTCTATACAACATCTATTAATGCTTTTAATCCTCTTTCTTTTTGGTTGTGAAGTTTGTCATCGAGGCACAGCATTTTGTTTGTAATGAACATCAAAAAGATGATCTGAAAGAAACTCTAGAGAGACAATCGTTAAAACTACCTGTGTTATAGGGAAATGCATACTATTCCAGCCAATGCCAGTAGCACAGATTAGCACATACTCTAGAGGGGAAAGAACTAGTTAGAGAAAGATTGTAGGGAAATGCTTCTGCCAGACAACTCTCTCTCATACACACATACACTTTCTCTCATTTAAAATTCATGAAGATGAAGTGCTGCTTTTGTTTCCTGTCTCCAAGATGAGCCCTAATACTCTTGCCAAAAGCAAGCTAACACAGTGTAATTGTTTTTCATCTAAATTGCATGTCCAACCTCCTTAGTTTTCAAAGAACATTGATGATACTGCTTTGATACTCAATTGCCAAATGACAAAGTACAGGGCACATAGGCAGATGGGCATGATGAGAATTTTTAATCCTTATGTCTCTAAATCAGCTTACAGAACATGGAAAAACAGGGGGGAAACATAGGAGAGACGAAATATTCTTTGCAAGAACAAGAGGGTTCCTATTTTCATGAAGAATAACTTAGAAAAACAAATAACGAAAGAAGCAATTCAGAAAAAAGATCCCCTGAGGCGTTTTTAATCTGTTATATTCCATACAGCTAAAAGGGCTTTTTGAAAGGTTACAAAATGAAAGAGAATGGTCAGAAAGCACAAAGGCAGCTTTCTTTCTTTAACAAAGACACAAGCCTTTCTTCTGAAAGAAAAGCAGCTTCAGAGCTTGATCTTCACAGAAGACACTTGTAAATTGCTGAAACCATAAATTAGAATGTAAAGCTACCATCATTTAACTTTCTGAAGTTCATAGACATGCCTGAACTGTATACCTGAACTGATCTATTTTTCCTCTTAGACACCCTATTTCCTGTCATCTGAACAGATTTGTAGGACACACCTTTAAGAAAACAGATTCACATGAAAATATGTAAGGAAAGCCACTAACAGAAAGACATGCAGCTTTTACTATTGATCCATATGCTTCATTCTGGTATCTGGAACTAGAATAAAAACCTTGATTCTGTTTACCACGCTTGTTCCAGTTAATTTAATACCTTCCCAGGTTAAACTGTTCTCTCTAATTACATTCTCTAAGCTCTACAGAGCAAGAGCCGGGGACCGTACTGCTTTCCTTGCTGTGCATGTAAAGCATGCCATACCCAGAGGCTGGTGGTTCAAGGAGAAGCAGGGCATCCTGGAACATCTCCTTTACAGGTGGGTGAACCTGGGTGAAGAACAACACTCACCGGTGGAAAGAGTGCAAGGAGGGTGCGTGGCAGCCCAAGATGATCTCAGTGTGGATCTAGACCTCATTGTGAATTACAGAAGGAAAGCAGAGATGGGTTTTAAAGCAGAGGTAGGGGGTTTTGTGAAGAGACACATGCACAAGTAGATTTTTCTTTTTTTTTCTTTTTTTTTTTCCAAGGTTGTAAGGGCTACTGCCACTTCACTGTTGAAAGAAAGCACAAACATCAGTTTCATATTTAATACATACCCTCTGTTATTCTCAAATCCGGTCAAAAGACAACAGTTCTCATGCTTCTTTCTTTTTCACACACACTTTCCACTTATGTATGCACCCATATATACTCCTGGCTTAAAAGAGAAAGAGAAGAAAACAAGACCTTTTACATTTAATGCAAAATGTTCGGAGAGAAATTGACTCAGGTCATACACAGTTGAATCTACACTTGTCATCAGTTTACCCCCCGGACAGCAGTCAGTTGTGACTTCTCTCTGTCACAGGAGGCACAGTCATGGAACAGGAACAATCACACTTACTTTTGCCATGCAACAGCAAGGCACATTGCATTTTAGGTATTATTTTGACAAAACGCTTAACAATTCACTGCCCCAATATTTTCATTCTCATTAAGGCATAATTCTCCAGGCTGCTAGTACACCAACCCTGTACATTTAATCAAATGTTTAAAACACATGCTTAACTTAGCCGTATTTATGTGTTTAAATATTGTCCTTTTAGCTCTGACACACTGATTAGCAAGTGTTATCAAGTAAAGACTTGCTATTTACAAATTACTAAGCATATACTTATTCATAGACATCCTTTAACTATTACAGAAGGGGTTGCAGAAAACCTTGAAACAAACCACAAAAGATGCCTTCATTGTTTAATCTTTTCTCTTGTTAAAGGAGAAAGAGCAGTGTGATTTCAAAAATCAGTATGAGGCACCAAACAATCTGCTTCAGAAGTAATTGGTGTGTACTGAATACATTTGGCTAGAGAAGTCCCACAACCTATTAGCAGGAGCATAGATTGTGCATTTACTAAAACCTGTCTGACCCCGGGTGAAGAGAGCAAGGAGGAGGGCAGAGCAAGTCAGCGACAGCCATAGCCTGAACTTCACATGGGTGTTATTGATCTTATTGACTGGGTCACTGAAGTGCTGCTGTACATTAAGTAGGGAAGAACAACTGAAAATTACATTAATTCAAATTGTTAAATCAATATTTAACAGTATATTTAGTGGCAGTTGACCTCGGATGCACCTTTAATAAAACAAAGGTGAACTAGAACAGCCAGAGTCATAGGCAACCCAGTAATGTGAATTAGTATGAAAGATGCATTTTAAGGGCCTGTATAAATGTAGACATTCCTTGCAGCTACTTCATTTCTTGTAGCAAGAAAAAGGTTCCTGGCACTGCATTGAACTACACATGAGGACAGAATAAACCATTTTCTCTTCACCTTGTGCAGTTTGTATCTAATGGTCAATCAGATAACCACTGACAGAGAATTAGAAGAAATGAAAAGTCCTAATATTTCAGTGCCACGTGTCTTTTCTGATATGTATGTGGAACTATTTTTAATCTAACTTTTGAAGAAGAATGAAAACAAACAGTAACGATATTAAGATAGGGCTCTGCCACTGACAGGCTTGTCTGATTGGATTGAACCACTGCGGATATAAGGCATTTCTCTTTCAGATAAATGAGCTGTGTCCTGATCTGAGCACCAGGGATTATCTCCATGGGATGATTCTAGGGAGAAAAAAAAAAAGTTTTGAAATCAATTTTTTTATCAAGTTAGGACTCCTAAAATACAGAGCAGTAAAACAAATAGAAAGTAGATTTAGGTCACTATACTTGAATCTCCCAGTAACAGTAACCCAGGATGTACCTAAGCTGCTGCTGACCTGGAAAATGAGATTCCTGAGGCATACGTAACCAGGCTACCAGATCACAGTGTACAACAGATGATTCAAAGAAATATGGCCTCATTAACAGATTAATAGCATTAGATTAATACATCAAATCCATCAGAAACACCTTAATTAATTCGATTTAAACAATAACCATTATTAAACCAGACTTTTTTCCATCAGCAAGATCACTAAGTTGCTAGTCTGGAAATCTAGGTTTAGCTCATTCCTTTTTTCACAGGCACCTTTGATTGCTAGCAAAGTGTGTCAGACATCTTTTCTTCCACTCAGTTCTGCCTGTCTGGCAGAATGATAATAATACCAAACCAGAGAAAGTAAGGTTTCTTCTTGAGACTAGATATTTTATAGCTGTAAACACAATTTAGATTTTAAGTACTTCTAATCAAAGGGAGACTAAGAAACTGTGGGATTTTATCTTGTCAAGCTTAAAATCTTTGATTATTCTAGGACTTCGAAATGGGTGAATCTTTGCGGATGCCACTTCTCCCCGCAGACTGAAGCCTAAACATCATGAAACACTTCATGTAGTATTATCCACTACACTTATTTAAGACAATCATCTTCACCATTTCCATTTTTTGATCAGGGAGAGGAGGAGATCAGGCCTTCTGAATCAGCTATGAAAGGCCATAATCACCTGCCATTTTATTGCCTAGTGATTCAGTGCCACGAGGTCCTTCTACAATCTTTTACAAGTGGCCTTCCTCCTTACTAGGCTGAAAATCTTCAAGGCAACACAAGCAAAAGGTTACACACTTAAGTAAAGCATATAGAGTGACAGTTCCTAAGCTGGCTGGTTCTAGTCACAAAAGATTTTGTGATTAAACTAGATGGTTTTGTGAAAATATGAGTCCTACACACAGTTGCCTGACAGAGGTTGTTTTCTATGCTGAAAATTTACAAGAATTCAAAAGAAAGAAAAAAAGAAAAAAGAGAAAAAAGGAAGAAAAAATGACTATATATTCACCCACCAAGAAGTATTAAACCAAAATATTTCTCCTAGTTCACACAACTCCAGAACTACAAGTGTTATTGTATGTTTGCCCTTTAACTCCTACATAAATGTTCACTACTAGCCACTAACAGAAATATGACTTAGACCCCAAAATTTCATCCAGCATGTCCATTCTTTACTCCTCCTTTCTCTGAAGTAGGGAAAGCATGCTGTTTGCAATTTTATGTATGAAACATAGATGACAAGTTATTTCCCCAGCATCTATCAAGGTAGCAACAGAGCTAAAAATAGCATTTCTTATTTCCTGTCCAGCACCAATGACCAAATAAACATTGCCCTCATCCTATATCTGAAGGCAATAAAATTCCCCACCAAATTCTAAGAAAAGTCCACCAACCAGTAAATTAACTCATTTTAATAAAACTTAGCCCTCTGGAAATCTCCTTCAATTGATATCTAATTCCTTAATCCCTTGACAAAAACCTAGGTCCTCTGCCATCAACTTCCTAACAGTTTTCTACAGTGCAAAATCCTGTTTAATTATTCATACTTAAAATACCCTTATCTCTTTACTTAACATGGCAGTATTTCTGAGATTTACAGTTTTAAGCAAGAAAATAAGGTGGATTTTTTTAAAATTATGATCAACTGAAGTTTGGAGTAAGTCTGCTGATATTAAAAGCCACAAGTTAGTCTTCAATTTACCATTTACATGTCAAGGCAGTGTTGTCCAGCCAGTGTAACCAGAAAAACACTCAGCAAAACCAATCAAAGTCAAATTTAGTTATTGCAACAAAAGAATAATACCTTCCTGCCACTTCTTGTGGCACTTAAAATGGCATGAGAGTATTGCAGTTTACACTAGGATACCAGTTTAGTTGCTTTTTAATGACCAGAGCCATAGCTCCTCAACTGCAGCAAGAGTTACATTTACTGTATCAAATTTACTGTTATTAATACTCTCTTAAATGCCAAAAAACCCTCCAAACAAGAATGACTGCTAGGAAGGCAATAGAGTTAAACTGCTGCAATCCACCATGCACTCCTTAAAGATATTAACTGTATATTAATATACGAACTTTTCCGTTTTTCTTACACTATTTCCATTTACTTTAGGAGTTGCAGCTACAATGGAAGAGGGCAAAACTTTATCCAACTATGTTTATTTTGTTGCCAGAATTTCTCAAGCTCTCCTAACAGAAAAACACGTTTTCTTAACATGGTTAACATATCTCCTCAGTATTACTAATATGATTTTAGAAATGAGTGGTTAACTTAATATTAGATTTGAAAAACCTGGCATACAAGTTAATGAGGAATTTTCTTTTATACTGGCATAGCTGATAAATTTTTAAAAGCATCCACTGTGGCCTAATTATCTAAATGCTCACTAGGTCTTTTTTATTCATGATTTTTATCTTCATGCTTTGGAAAAGTTTTACGTCTCCTTTGAAGATTTAAGTCAGAAATCTAGCACGTTATAGTGGCATCATGTTATCATAACGCCTGGGTCCAGGAGGCTCTTGATAGACAGAGTAACTGCGAATCAAGGAATAATAAGTTCCTCTGAAGTGAATTTTTAATTACTGCAGAGCCTTAATGCAGTTCACGGGGGCCATGAATGTCATCCAGGATATATTTTCTAACAGCTTTCTTTTCATTTAATGCGCTTTTCTATTAAAAACAGACGACATTTTGTCATTGCTAAAGCTGGATTGATACAGGCATATCCCTAGTGACTACCTTAAGTTATTATTTACTGTAAAACATTGAGTTGATTTAGACTTAGTGTATTTGTTACTTGGGTGGATTAGTTCAGGTGTTAGTTGTATTCAATTAATACTTGTATTAACGGAATTTAGGAAACAAAGTATTTACTTCCTTTTTATTTCATCACCACCAAAATAACCCCTTATAGTCAAAGAATAGGTTTAAATAGCTGACCATTTTTCATTCTGTCACTCAAGGAAAGTTCCTATCTACGACCACCAAACAATTTCAAACCAACCCAATGCACTCCCCAAAACATTGCACATGACGCGCTCTGACTTTCATTTCACATCAGTTGTACAACTCCATGGTGGCCATACTGATGCCATAAAAAAGAATCAACTTAAGAAAATGTTGTTTAAGTTTCTCAGTAGTAAGTTATAAATAATACTTCCTGTCAATTTGAAGATACTTAGTCACCCAGCAACATACCGTGCTCAGTATACTCACAAGTGACCTGTATTTGTCTTTTCGTGTATATTTCTTCCCAAAATAAGTGCTTTACCCATTCAAATGAAGTTATATAAATCACAGTGACTCCCTTTTAAGTAAAGGTAATAGTAGACAGAAGTGACATGACAGCGGGAAGCATGATGCAGTGCTCTTGTTGACAGCTTCTCTTTTGTACAATGTAAACCTTAGCTAGTTTGATAAAACTGTGCTGAACTTGGAAGTAAGGGTTATTTAGAGGAGAATGAGTTCATTTCAGTTGTCATTGAAGCCTGCACCCAGGCTTTGATTTGCATAAAACCTGATTATATTTAGTATCTGTTCATGTATCTATGCTAAATCAGCATCACTTCATCAGCACACAGAGATTATCTTTCTACCTATATTTCTTCTAAGATCTTCCTAACACTTCTTATTATTAGACGGTATCATACTTCAGTTTAAAAATATGCATGTAATCATCCGTATAATACTCATGGGTACTCAGATGTCTCCTAATTTCCTTCCTCTCTCTTCAATTTATTCCTCAATGTGTAACACATGACTGTAACTGATACTCAGCTTCTAAAAAACACTGAAACAGATTGCCCAGGGAAGTTGCCCCGTCCCTGGAAGTGTTCAAGGCCAGGCTGGATGGGGTTTTGATCAACCCACTCTAGTGAGAGGTGTCCCTGCTCATGGCAGGGGAGTTGGAACTCGATGACCTTTAAGGTCCCTTCCAACTCAAACCATTCTATGATTCTCTGGAAGCTGGAATGACTCATGAGATGCACAGAATCTCGGTAAACATATGAAGTGATGATAAAAATTACTGCTTTGTGTTTCTTTTTAAGGCATCCAATACTTGATGTTATAGATGGATTTTTAATACATTGTCACATTATCTAATCATATCTTTAGTTTTGTCCAGGTCATCACAAAAAGCATATCCCTGGGTTTGTGTGCTAGTGTGTGTTAGTGTGACAACAATTATGTCCTGTGCAAAGCTATTACTGTACCATGATTATGATAATTCCTTTAGGGCCAAATGAAAGTACTAATTGTAGTCTTTGACATCAATGTCAAAAGTAAGACCAAATCACAAATACAAGAAGAGAGCATAACATCCTTCCCTCCTGTGGTACCTAGGGGTGTTCTAGTAGGCAAAGAGGAATGATATTATGAAAACATCCTCAATTTAGCACAAGATGACAGGGAGATCCTAATTCACTCATCTACTTGAAAATTAGGGAAATAACTGGAGGGCAAAAATCTCTTAATGAACAAATTTGAACCCAAGCTACAAGCTCATCAGTTCTAAGAAGCTTACCTTGAGTGGCTAGGTAAAAGATATTTAAAAAGCGTGACCTGTAAATTCACAGACAGGAATTTGCCCTACAAATTCACAAACAAGAATCATTATTTCGCCTTTATTTATCCCTATAAAATCACCTTAATTGTTCTCTGAGAGACTGCCCCTGCATTATAAAGGTTAAATAAACAGGATGAGTATAACCAGTTACATGCATAGGTCTACATAAGCTATAATTAAATTTTGTATGGTAAGAGAGCTCCTCTTCAATCATTTTTCCTCTCCTTGAAAATAACTAAAATCAGGCTGCAGTTGTGGCACTGAGGAGACTAAGACAGAGCACAGAAATGTACAGAAAAAAGTATTTACCCAGCTACACATAATTCACATTCCACACTTTTCACAGTCCTGGACGTCTGTACTTATTACCCTTTTTGAGAAGCATATTTTGGCTAAAAGGCCCTTTTCATGTTCTGTAAGTATGGATAAAATTTTCCACATGAATAAGAATATACAGAACTCACTGAATGCAGAAGATGAAATAATACATCCTTTCACTACAATTCCCAAGGAAATAAGTATCAAGACTCTTCTTCTCTGCTACATCCATTTTATAAGCCAAGAATTATTCTTCCCCAGTCAACAGACCCGCACCAAGAAATGATTTCCATGGCTCAGGCTCAGTACCCTTACAGTTGCACTGGCTCCCAAGCAATGAGACTACACTTAGCAGCAGAAAGCAAGCAGGTTTTTGGTAGCAGGTCCTATCAGGCCTAGGTTAGCTCAGTACAGTGAGTGCCTCTGGAGGTCTCTCAGCTGTGGCTGTCCTCAATTTGGGTGAGAAGAGGCTATGATCCACAGGGCAAGAAGAAACTTGAAATGAAGACAGTAGCTCAGAAAGGATAAGAATAATTCTTATTCTTTGAAGTGATGGTGAAGGAAAGTCTCCGTTCATACTATAAAACAACTTGTTCTTAAAAGGAGTGTGAAGACAGTAAGGAACAATGTCCTGCTTTGGACATCCCAACCCCTCGTGACAGGGGGGTTAAAAATAGATGTTCTTTAAGGTTCCTTCTGTGACAAACGGGAAAAAGGACTTCACTGAGAGGTTCAAATTAACAATTTATTTGGACTTCATTTACAGGCCCAATACGCCACTATTGCAGGGTGTATGTATACAATAGCAAATACACTATTGCAATTTAAAAGCAGTCCGGGGAATACACTATTGCAACCTGCAAGTGATCCTGAAAAGTAACAACACAAACCACAAGCGCACTAGATATTAATACCTTAAAAGAGCGCACCAATCACGATCTTAAGAACATGCCATATACCGTATGTATGTTTCTTAATTACTTACCCTCTCTCTCAAGTAAGGTCACTCAATCCCTGGGAAGTTACTCTGTACAGCGTCCTGGACAAGGAGGGGACAAATCTCCTACAGGCCAGCTGTATTGTTGGAAGATTCCCCGTTTTTCTCCCCAAACCTTATGGTTTATATTTCCTGATTTGGTGGGGGTGCAGGATTATACCTGAGTGGTTTACACTATCTGGGATATTTACCTCTGGTGCTGTGATGGCTCCTAAGTTTCTGTTGCTACTTTTGCGATGTCTAGCACTCAAAATCATAGGAATAGTGGTGGGATAGGCCTCATGGCATTTTGTTTGTTAAGGGAGTTTGTTAAAGCTCCATTCAGTTTCTGTTTTTATTGTGATGCAATCTTGAGACAACCCCGGTCTGAGCCATTTTTGCAGCTCCCCCCAGGTTATCTCTACATAGACAAGCCAAGATGGAGATGAAGCTGGGTCAGATGACAATTCCCTGCGTCTCACCTACTGTGCTCTGAAACCAGTTTGGCTGGGTGCTCCCATACACCTTCTAACCCCAACCATCCTATGATTCTACGACTTGGTCCTATTGATAGCAATTAGTTCAAATCAAAATACGTATCTCTAAAAAAGTGCTGCAGACCAATGCTTTTGACCTGAATGAGGGGATAGAATGTACCCTTAACAAGTTTGCTGATGATACAAAACTGAGAGGAATGGCTGACACACCAGAAGGCTGTGCTGCCATTCAATGAGACCTAGACAGGCTAGAGTGTTGGGCAGTGAGGAACCTGATGAAATTCAACAAGGGCAAGTGTAAGGGTCTGCACTTAGGGGGAAAAACTTCATGCATTGGTACAGGTTAGGGGCAGACCAGTTGGAAAGAAGCTCTGTGGAGAGACGCCTGGGAGTCCTGGTGGAAAACTGGTTGACCATGAGGCAGCAACATGCCTTTGTGGCCAAGGCGGCCAATGGTCTCCTGGGGTGCATTAAAAAGAGCATGGCCAGTAGACAGAGGGAGATCATCCTCCCCCAGCACTCTGCCCTGGTGTGGCCACATCTGGAGTACTGTGTCTAGTTCTGGCCTTCCCAGTTAAAGAAAGACAGGGAACTACTGGAGAGAATCCAGAGGAGGGCTACAAAGATGATCAAGGGAATGCAGCCACCTCTCTTATGATGAAAGGCCAAGAGACCCAGGTCTGTTTAGCCTG
>VXAK01007163.1:60267-72415 GCA_013399435.1 Arenaria interpres | reverse complement strand
AAAAAAGAAATGGAGAG
Source organism: Arenaria interpres (assembly GCA_013399435.1). Classification (NCBI taxonomy): domain Eukaryota; kingdom Metazoa; phylum Chordata; class Aves; order Charadriiformes; family Scolopacidae; genus Arenaria; species Arenaria interpres. The sequence continues at coordinate 72,398 of VXAK01007163.1, read as the reverse complement.
AAAAAAAAAAAGGAAGAGAAAGGAAATGAGAGGCGGAAAAAAAAAACTGGGGAAAAAAGACAACTTTTTGAGACTGGAATTAAAACCCGAGGTAGGATTTTTTATTTTTATTTTTATTTTTTAAAAAAAAAAAAGAACCTATTTGCCTCCTTTGATTTTAAGAAAGAGTTTAATGATTCTGTGCATGTGAAAAAAACGTCTGTCTTGAGAAAGACGAGGATGTTGCCGCTCTCTCCTCGGCCGTTAACTGTAATTGAATTAACAAAGTAAAACTTCCAATCAGATTATGAATTAGTTAAGTCCAGGACACAGACTCCAGAGCAAGGATGAACTTTCATTGCGTAACCAGTCGTAGAGCATCAGGGAACCCATAAATCAATACAGATTACGGTGTTGGATTATCTGTTTAATAAAGCAGCAACAGAGCGATGTTTATTAATGGTTGGTTTGCAAATACGAGCGCTGGGTTCTTTTTCCTTTCCCTTTTTCCTTTCCCTTTTTCCTTTCCCTTTTTCCTTTCCCTTTTTCCTTTCCCTTTTTCCTTTCCCTTTTTCCTTTCCTTCTTTTTTCCCCCCTCCCTCCTATCTGTTATATATTCAATTTTTTCCCTGACAGATATAACTTGAGAGCAGGATTAGAAAGAAGGATACGGTGATTTGGGAAACGGTCTCTTTGCAGTTTTCTTTGTTTTTCTTCCCCAGTACCTCTCTCCAAACGCTTTCTTTCTTCTTTTAACCCTTTGTCTATGAACATTTCTCTGAATGGACTCAAGATTCCAAGATCGGGGATTTACAAAGAAAAAAACCAAAAACATATATCTAACTTGTGTACGAAACCGCGTGAGACTAATTGGGGAACTTGATTTTTTTGTCTAATTTATCCTCTCTGCAAATTCATGCTGGTCCTTACCCCTTTCACTGGATTATGTGTCAACCTCTTCTTTATGGAAACTGAGATTTTTTTTAAATTTATTTTTTTTTTTTTAACCTGTTCTACCGCTGAAGGGAATTTGGGGTCAAAGAGGTGAAACTGGGTGCTTCCCGCTCGCTTTTAATGGTTAGACTGGTTGCCTTAGGTGCCACCTGCCAAACACAGCCACCTCTTTGGAAAAGTGTCTTGATGTTGCTTAGAAAAGCACAAAGATTTGGGGCTGGATTAAGACTATATGTCATCTCAGCATGGTGATCCCGAGGGGAAAAAATACATATAATTTCATAATAACAAAGAACAAATCAGGGTGGCAGCACTTGAACGGATTTTGGAAAGGAGCTGTTATAGAATTGCAACTTTAGGAAAAGCCTCTTGTGAGAGACGTAGAAAAAGAGCGTTGGACTCTTGACCTGTGCTGGACCCGCTCGTTTCACCCGCTCGGTTCTCTCATGTGCTCATCAGGATATTTTTATTTCTATTAAAAAAAAAAGAAAAGAAAAGAAAAAAGCAGAAGACATTGTCCCCGGCACCTTGACCGGGGAAAGGCTGCAGTTCTGGGTGTAACGTGAAGGATTTCTCCTCCTCATATAATTACTTTAAATTAATAAATAAGATATTTTTTTTCTTCCCGCCCCCCTGGCCCCCTGATTCGGAATAACTCTGTGCTTGTGTTAACTCCCTGGAACGATCTGCTCGGGGAAAGCTTTGGGGAAAAACTCCTTTCTGCCTTCCCTTTGAGGTTCACCTGGTGCTGCTATTGTTCCTGGTGCTGCTCCTGCAGCCGGCGGTGACAGGGGCGCAGGGAAGTTTTTCCAGGCTCTTCTTTTATCCCCTCGTCTCCATTGCCTTGTGCTGCTCCTCCCTTTGAATGTAAAGAGCCGCTCTCCTGGCCTGGTGGCTTGTCCCCAGCTGGAGGAGGACATTGCAGAGGACAGGGCAAGAGAGAACCAGCTCCAGAGAGCATCCGAGCCTTGGTTCATGGAAGGGGGGAGAGCATCCTTCATGGAAGGAGGAAGAGCTTGATCCATGGAAGGAAGAGATCATCCTCCATGGAAATGGGGAGAGAGCTTGGTTCATGGAAGGAGATCATCCTCCATGGAAAGGGGGCAGAGCTTGGTCTGTGGAAGGATGAGATCATCCCCCATGGAAGGGGAGAGAACTTGGTTCCATGGAAGCAGGAGATCATCCTCCATGGAATTGGGGAGAGCTTGGTCCATGGAAGGGGAGGGAGCATCCTCCATGGATGCTTGCACCCCAAGCTTCGTATGGGATGAAGCTGGACACCCTTGGCTTTGGTGGCAGCAGGATGTCACCGCACAGAGCTCTCCTCCTTCATCCCTCCAGAGCAGACCAAGCTGGGAGGAGAATGGTTGATGGTTGAACCGGTGTCCACTAGGCCCACGGGCTAGGATGTCTTTGTGGATGGACACCGGCATTGAGAGGTGGCCCATAAGTCCTCGTGCGAAGGGGTGCGGTGGCTCGCCCAGGGACGAGGGACTTTTATTGTCGGGTGAGCACTGGTGAGCTGCCATGTGCCACCCACCATTGGCCGGTGGCTTCGTTCAAGGGGGAGAAAAAATCGCCTTTTGTCCAATCAGGGGCTGGAAATGATGCTGTGTGATCATCTTTGGGTGCTCCTGGGTGACCAATCCTGGCGTGTGCGGGGCCATGGCGGCACCGCCATAGGCTGGTGTTGGATGGTGTCACCTCCTTGGGTATAACAAAGGCACCAGAAGGAACGGGGGGATGTGAACTGGGATGAGGGTGAAGCTTGGAATTTAGCAACCCGGAGCGTAGGTAGCCCGGGGCAGGAGATGCCCGTGCTGGTCGGTGATGGAGGGGACGGGTTTAAAGCCCATCATGCCCGACCCAGCTCTCCAGAGCTCGTTCATCTCATTCCCCGTTGCAATAAGTGCCCTTTAAAATGGTTGTGAACCCCCCGTTCTTCTCGGGGACAAGGTGACACCGTGGGGCTAAAGCATCTCCAGGTCTTCACCCATCCCTTGGTGCTCCCAGCCTGGCAGGGCGAACGGGAACCAGTTTGACCCACTCGCTGGGTCCTCTGGGTTTCTCGGCGCCGCGAGCTTTCCCGCAGGTCCCCGAACCGGCTCAACGTGCGGGTGGAGATTTCTTTTTCAATTGGGATTTTTGTTGGGGTGGGTGATGGTTCCCAGGACGGTCCCCAGCCCAGGTCTCTCTCCGTGGGGGTGGTGATTTCTCTTTAATTCAAATTTTTGTTGGGGTGGGTGACAGTTCCCAGCGGCGAGGCTCTCTCAGAAGCCTTTGGGAACACCAACTGGAATAGTCTGGCAAACAGCTGGTTTAGTGTTATTGTCTTTTTTTCCCCCCTTTCCTCCCCCATTTGCTGCAAGGGCGCTAAGGAATAAGGAAGCCCAGCGTGTTGGCGTGACGTTGATCCAAATTGCAGCGTACATGTGGCCGTTTAAGCTCGCTTGGACACTGTGATGTGACTGGTTAACACTCAGCACTGTCTGCTCCGCTCTCCCTTACGGCTGCATAACCGCTGGGGACGTTAATAGGAGACACGCTCGCGTGTTCTCGAGCGAGAGATTAGCCCTTCACATTCCTTTCCACGCTTAGAAGCAGGGCTTTTGGGGGAAAAATAAAAAAGAAAAAAATAGAAGCAAATACTCTACTAATTTTTTCTGCGGTTCGGTGAGCCATTGGGAAGAACCAGCCTATACAAATATAATTATTGAAAATTATTAATTTCATTCAATCTATCGCTTTCATCTAGGAAGGAGCCGGCGACTGGGTCGCATTGAGCTCTTGTCTTTAATGCTTGCGCCGGGGATGCAGAAATTGAGCCCAAAGCCCCTTCGCGCCCCTCGCATCGTCTGGGCGACGCGCGGCGGCCGGCACGGTGGGTCGGGGGGCTGGAAAACGGGCAGAAATACTCCTGCTGCTCGACGCTGCCGGTGGATATTAACTTTTTCTTTGAGGAGGATAAAACATTTCTGTTTTTTATAAAATAGTATTAGCAAATTCTCAGCCTCGAACGGTGAAAAATAGTTAAATTTCAAAAAAAAATATTAAAAAAATCAGGATTTTTTTTTTCTGTTTGGGGAAAGGAGGCATTTCCCAACTGAGGGAATTTTCTGCTGGCCCTTTTTGCGATTTTAAAGCGAAAACAAAAGGAGGCCCTGGTGGCTCCAGCCCTTCGAGGTCTCCGCAGAGCGCGAATCGCCCCTTTTCCCTCCCCATCCTCTCCTCCCGTGGGCCCCGCGCGCTCCGGGCCGGGCAGGTGTGGCACGGTGGCCACAAAGAAATTGTGTAGATGTGCCATAGATATGTCTGTGTGTCCACATATTTTTGAAATACAGAGATATACTTCCTTCCTCCAAGCGCTCACAGCCGCCTTTGCGCGGGAGACGGGCTGGTTTTAAAGATGCTCTTGTGGCAGGGTTGGGGGGTGGCGGTGGTTCGCTCTCAGCATCGCTCCCAGCTGGTTTTGGGGTGTCAGGTCCATGCGATATGGGGTGCTGGACACCCCATCAGGCTGGGTTTTGGGGGTGATCTCTGAGAAATCGGTGAAGCTTCTACCTCCAGGGGTATTATTGAAGCCTCCAGCCGCCGGACCGGGGCTGAGAGGAGCCCGGCTTTGTGCCGGGAACAGACTCTTTCCTCTCGCAAACAATCGGGGCTTCAAAACCCCGGAGCGTTTTCAAGGGACCGATTTTTATGTCGGGATTATGATAAAAGGGGCTGAGTGGGCGCGTTAAGCCGCCATCGGAATCAGATCAGGCCCTGTTTTAATTTCTGCAAGTGTGTGGGAACGGAGGCTGGGGGGGTGTGTGTGTGTTGGGGGGGGTGATGCTCAGAATTCACCTTGGGCTGAGCTCAGGACCCCCCCTAGTTTGTGGCAGGGTGCAAAACTGGGGTGCAGGTCTGGTTGATGATGGATTTGGGGTGTCCGGCACCGGCCAAGGAGCAAAAAGGAGAGGGGATTTCTCAAATCCACCCCCCCACATCCCAGGGTGTAAACGTGGTGCTTGGGTGTCCAGCTCCTGCACCCTGCCCCGGAGGGGGGGTGTTGGGGGGTGGGGGGAGAAGAGCTGGAAGGAAAATGATGAGCTCTGTGGTCTCTCGGCCGGTGGCTGAGATGCAGCCGGGGTGATTGGATGTGAAAGCGGAGCCGCGGCGCTCGCCGCCCCCCGTCCGTCACCGCGGGAGCTTGTGCTGGTCCAGGCTGGTGTGACAGCCGTCTCAGCGTGGCCGGGGAGGTGGGGGGGGATGACCCTAAAAATAGTCCTGGGGCCGCATTCTGGTTTGCCCTGCGGGGTTTTCGGGGATGGAGATAGGAAGGGACGTGTGTGTGTGAGTCCCGACACCTCCCTGCTCGCAGCCGGGGGAAATGCCGGGGAAAGGGTGAGAGTGATGGGCTTGGAGCAGGATCTGGCCACCGGCAAAGCTGTGGTGGCCACTTTAGTTTTGCAGAAGTCTTGGCTCAGGAGCCCCGTGCCAGGCACGGAGGGACCCCCTGGATCCCGGTGTGGGGCCGGGAAGGGTATCCTCATGTACTGGGAGGGCTCGGATGGGTGCTCCTGGCTGAATCCAGCGCTGGTTATCGGTGGATCACGGTCTTGTGCTGGTGAATAACTCCGGGATTTATCCTGCTGAGACCAGACCTGGCCCTGGCATCTGTAGCCGCCGAGCTAAGCTGTGTAATCCTCCCCCAGCGCTGACGGCCGCGGCCTGAGCCTCGGCTTTGACAGCCCAGCCTAGGTGTAAAAATCATTTTAATTCCGGTTTTAGTAGCGCTTGGAGCAGGGACAAAGTGGGGGGTAGTGCCAGGATGAGGGAGCACCTTCATGGGGTGGGTTTCCCAGCTTGGTCTCCTGCGATGAATTTTTAGGTGGAGGCACAAAGCGGAGCTCGGTCTGGGACAGGGAGAAAATGCAGGCTCTCAGAGGGGGAAAAAAAAGCTGATTATCAAGTGCTGGGAATGAAAAAAAAGCCTGATTTTTCACTGGTGGTGTGGGGTGGCTTCGCCCTGAGCCCCAAGTGTGGTGTTGGCTCATCCCGTGGCTTTGCATCGCTTGGGTCCACGCAGGGAAATCAGGTTTAATGTGACCTTCAGCAGATTCCTGGCTGCTGGAAGCTCAAAACTCATCCCTTGCGTGGGGAAAAAAAAAAAACAAAACATGGAAAGAAAAAAAAAAAGAAGGTTTTGTGGTTCAGTGTGTGAACTGCAGGGAGGGGAAAGGGGGTCTTTCAGAGGCACCGGGTGCTCTTTGGAAAGGAGGGAGAGCTCTCCCCGAGGCTCCCGCTTTGTTTCACCCCTTCCTCCCCCTTGGGCTTTTAGAAAATACCTGCTATTTTAGGTAAGAGCGAAATATTCAGCTTTTTCTGCTCTTTCACAGGAGCAGATCATTTGAGGGATTCCCGGGCTGAAGGGGCAGGGATGCATCTGGGCCAAAGAACCTTTTCTCTGGCACCAGCAGGCACCAGCTGCTCGGGAGGAAAGTGCTTGAAACCCTACAATTATGGGATAATGTATTCCGAGAGAGTTTCTCGGCTTCCCTTCCCTGAGCTGGAGAGTTTATATCCCCGATCCTTGGAAAACGTCGCTAAACTTGGATGTCCTTGTCACCCACCCCTTGATGGTGCCGGGAGCGGGGACATCCCGCAGCGGCGATGAGCAGGAGGGAATAAAAAACCCACCTAAATTTTCTAATATTGGCTTTGAATTTTCCCCTGTGCTCCCAGTTTTGGGAGAGGAACAACATCTTTGGGAAGAGCTGGAAGTGCAGCCTCCCAAGGAGTCGGCGGGGAAGCCGTTGGGAATTAGGGATATAACTTGGATTGTTCAAGGGAATTGGGCACGTAATTCATTTGGGAATTTTGATTAATCCAGAGGAGTTTTCTACCTGCTGGGGCTTTGACCCCTCCAGGCTGTGGGGAGGTCTGGGGGCTCGGGATGCTTTGCCCGATGGGTACCATGAGGACGGGTGGCCCTGGGGCCACTGACCCACCTTGGGGTTTGTCCCCAAAATCACCTTCTCTGGAGGATTTTCTCCCTTCTTCCCTTTTGTTTTGGCTTTCAACAACAAAACGCACCAAACTCCTGCCTGATTTATTTATTTTTTTTCTTTTTTAAATGAAAAAAAAAAAAGAAAAAAATAGAAGTTCTTTTTCATCTTAAACCCACCCATCTCTAGGAGCACCAGCAGGGTTGGGTGGGTTTTTGGAGGGAGAGCTTTTCCAAGGGGCCGTGCCACCTTCTTGCCACTCTCTGCTCCAGATGGACTGCTTATTTTCGGAGAAGAATTGAGGAAGAGGAGGCCTCGGCCGAGGTTTTTGCCGGCACCGGGGCAAGGCCAGGGCAAAGGCAGGTTGCCTCCCTCCTCCAGTGCAAGGGATGGCCACGGAGCAGGTTGCCATGGAGAACCGGGATTATTCTGCGCGTGTGTGCGCCGGGGCTGGGGGGGGGAACATCGCAATTTCTTTATCTTTTTATTATTTTTTTTCTTTTTTTAAAAAACCACCCAAAACTGGAGCTCGATGCCGTCGGCTCCCCCGACCTCGGGACCCTCCAAACCCCATCCCCTCCTCCCTTCCTTCTGCAGCCCCAGCTCCTGCACCAGCTCCTCCACCGGGCTCTTATCTCCAATAATCCCCCTGTAAGAGGGCTTTCTGCTTGTTATGACACCCAGTGAAAGCGTGGGAGAAAGATCCTTTCTTCGCCCTTGTCCTCCACAGCCAGCCACTAGCCTGAATGGGAGGCTTTTTTGTGTCTCTGTGTGCCTGACTAATTGAGCTGAAGGACTTGCGTCTGGAAGGGCTTGAAAGGGACTTTTGTTGCCGCTGCGGAGTTTGTGGAAGGCGAATGAGCCCTGCTTTCTTAGGGGACGCGGGTCCTGGGCAAATTTGACTCTCGAGTGCTCACGCCTCCTGGTTCTTTGGGAAAATTAGAGGGGAAAAAGAAAAAAAAAAAAAAAAAAAAAAAAAAAGGGGGGTGGGGTTGGGGTTTTGTGGGGGTTTTTTTGTCGGTTTTCTTTTTCAGAGCATCCCTTGGAAAATTAATTCTAGCTAAAAAAAAATCCGGCCCGGCAAAGGTTGGTGAGCTGGCTTTAAAAAAGGGCATGGTGAGATGAGCTGAAAACCAGTTAAAAATAGCACATCAGGAGCCTCTGCCTCCAAAAATATCAGTATTGAGAGCCTTTGCCTCCTGCTTTTTTGAAGGCCCAAATAATCAAGGCTCAAATCCCCTCTGTGATCCCAGGGGAAATTGTTTCATGGTCCCAGGCCGCTTCCACGTCCCGTTGGGTCCCGATGAGCATCGTCCGTCACGAGGTGGTTTGAGTCAGCGTCACAAAATTCTCCTTTCCCTCTTGCCCTTTGCAGGAATGGTGAAAACTCAGGATTTTCCCTAAAAGTGCTTTAATTACCGCTCGGTGCGGGGTTGTCCCTGGGCGGCTCCTGGCACATGGGAGCGTGCAGGAGGGAAGCCTTCTGCTACCTATAAAAGCTCCAACCCCCAGATTTTTCTCAAAAATACCCACAAAGGTCCTTCTTGGTAGGAAAACCAAGAGTTTTGGGGACTTTAAGGACTCTTTTCCATTGGGAACACTGGTTTGGGGCACCTGGCTGGAGCCTTTGGGGATTTCTACCCCTGGTGGTGGCTCCTGCTGCCCCGTGTCCCATCCCAAGGACTCAATGTTTCCACGTGTCTCTGTTCAGGGTGTTTTCTTCCTGCCCTCACTAATTTTTCATGATCTGAGGTTGGATTCACTCAAAAACCACCATCGCTTTCTCCCAGCCCATTTTTTCCCCTTAGAAAAAGCCCCGCACAAAGTCCAGTGCTTGAGCATCCCCTCTGGAAATCTTGCAAAATAGGGAAAAAAGGAGGTTTTTTGGGGGGGAAAACCAGGGCTTTTTTGGCAGAAAACAGCCCAGCACGCGGGGAAGGCTGGTGTTAGAAATGGGGAAGAAAGTGGCTGTTTGGGGGATGCTCAGCCGCCCAGCGCCGGTGGCTTCTCTTGGGACGTGCAGCCCTCGGGCCTCGTCGAGAAGCAGCTTGAAATATGTCAACAAATATGTTTCTTTTGTCTTTTGGGGGTTTTTTTCCCCTCTTATTTTTCCTTCTTTCCAGCCATATCGCAGAGCCCTCCGCGCAAGGAATCGCTGTCAAAACTGCCAGGCTCCATTCCACCCCCTGTGTGGATAAACACTCCCAGCGTGTGTCGTTTGGCAGGAGGTTTCTAATGCAAAGTGATTAAAACATTTTGAAAGTTGAATTTTTTTTATTTTTTTTTTTAATGGGGTGGAGACGTAGGGGCTGCAAATGTCCACGGCACCTCTTTTTTTCCTCCTCCTTTTCCCCGTGCCCAAAGGTTGCAGCTGGTGCCTTATGGGCTGCAAAAATGGGCTTTCCAAGGCCAAAGAGTTGGGGGGGGAAAAAAAAAAGGGGGGGGAAAAACCAGAGGAAATAGGTTTGAAATAGATGTGAATAGCAAAATTTGATAGAGAAAGGTGGTGAAGGAGAAAAGATGGGAATGAACAGGAGCCCTTTGAAAAAAAAATATTAAAAAGTAATTTAAAATCACTTTGGAAAACGGTGCCGAACCCCTCCTTCACGTGACTCCATGAGGGAGGTTTTAAGAAATTGAGCAATTTCTGCGACAAACTTTACCCAAACTGGTTTTTCTCGTTCCGCAGCCCGAAGCCCCGTGGGACCGCGGCTCCAGGGGATGCCTTTGCCACCAGGTATTTGCCAAGTGAATCCCAACCGGTCCCTGTCCCGGGTAAAATGACAATTTAGATGCTATTTGTGTGCTCGTGAGGAAGCATCAGAGAAGTTTGCTTTCTCAGCACTGCCATATGATAATGATGGGGCCTATTAGTCATTAGCAATAAGTAGCTGTCGGCGCGAGCCTCGCCGCCCGGGCACAGCACCCACCAGCAACCTCTATTCCTCACCGTACTTGGCTTTCTCTGCCTCCATTTGTTATTACTTTCTAAAAAAAATATATAATTTCCAATAATTATTCTAAAAAATCCCACCCCATTCATTCCAGTTTTGGGGTTACGTGTGAACTTGGAAATTAGGGCTTGGGGTCAACACCAGTTGAAGGGAGAAGCGCGAGGCTCCCGATGCCAACCTGAGTGCTGTGCTGGAGGCACAAAGAAACCCAAATTACTGGGGGGCTGGAGCTTAAAAAAAATATTATTTTATTTATTTTTTTTATCCCCCCACTCATCTTTTTTTAATAGCAAAGGAGCTGACTCACTTTATTTATATTTTTTTTAATTTATTTATTTTTTTGCGCTTAAGCTTTGCCAAAGCGCTGAATATTTTGCTCTCTGCAGAAGCCTTACCAGGCTGGGACCTGCTGAGATCAGATTAATGAAATAAAAAGGCTTTATTTTTTTTACAACTGGCCAGTAGTTCTGGGTTCCCGCATTTCAGAGCGTGCCGGGCCGCCTGTAAAACAATCATTTTTTCTCACCAAACCTCCTAAAATTTGGGAAATTCTTGCCCTGGCACACATTATTGCTCCTGCCCCCAACAGCTTCCAGTTTAAATAATAAGAGTTTTTGAGCAGATGGGGAAAAAATATCAAATGTGGGTATTGGAATGAGCTATAGAAAATAACAGGAAAAACTAGTTGGGTTTAGTGCAGATGAGGCATCATTCTTAGGCAAACCACAGCAATAATATTAAAATGTGCTATTATTGCTAATCGATAACGGCCCTGCTATAAAATATTTAGAGTTATGCAATGCCTCTATTTCTCCGCTTTCCAGCTCTTTGTCATATTCATCATTCCCTCCGTTTGGCGCGTGGGAGGTTTTTGCACCCGGGATTTCTCCCCTTTCGCTTCCCGGGAACCGGGGCCTTGGCTTTTTTGGGGCTGGGATGGGGAATTGGGATTTTTTTCCAGATTTTTCCCGAGGGCCACGAGTGGCGTTCGCTGCCGATGCCGTCCTCCTTTCCGAGGCACCCGGAGCATCCCGGGGTGGGTGACGGGGACATGGATGGGGACCCCGGAGGGAAATGGGCTTCTCCAGCGCTGGGCGAAACTCTGCCATTTTGTTTATTTAATTTTTTTCATCTATGTGAAAGCCAGAAAAAAAAAACAACAACCCCAAAGCATGGGATTTCGGTGCGTTTTGTGACATTTTTCCCAGCAGAGGAGGAGGCAGTGGCTCCCTGCCCGGCCCGGCGAGGGGGTTGGATGTAAATAGCCGAACCCTCGTGGCTGCCATAACCCTTCGCCGATGCGCCGCGGGGAGGGTTTCACCTTCTGCTGGGAGCGGCCTGCTTTTCCCTTCCTTTTCTTTATTATTCTTTTTTTTTCTTTTTTTTTTAATTAATATTTTCCTTTTTTTTTTGTTTCCTTTTCCTTTTTCTTTTTCCTTTATTTTGTTTTCCTTTTCCTTTCTTCTTTTTGTGTTCCCTCTTCTTTTTTTCTTTCCTTTTGCTTTTATTTTTGTTTTCCGTTTTTCCTTTCCTTTTTTTCTTATTTTCCTTTTTCTTTTCTTTTTTTTTTTCTTTCATTTCTCTTTTTTTGGGTTTTGTTTTTTGTTTTTCCAATTCTGCATCTAAGCCTGCTTTGTCTCCTTTCCTGCCGGCGCGTTTAACGAAGGGGCAGCCGCTCCCACGCCAATGGGCTGATTTTTTTCTTCTTGTTGTTGTTGTTTTATTTTTTTTTCCCCTGGCGCTTTGTTGCCCCCAACGCCCTCCTTGGGGACCGTGGGGCGCCCCCCGAGGGGTGTGGGTCTGGGGTGCCCGGGGATGGATGGGGGAACACAAAGCCCCGAGGAAGACATGGGGCTCTTGTTATCCTGGTTGTGCACGAAAGAGTTAACCCATTAGAAATTCCGAGCCCTTCTTCCGATAGTTAAACCTGATTTGCATGCATTTGCATAATGAATGTCATTTGCATTCTTGGAGGTTGGCTACTTCTGTGGGAAAAGTCAAAGCGGGATTGCGGGGAGGGCGAAGGGGGGTCGGCGAAGAAAGAAGGGAAGATTTTTTTTCCCCGCACCCCACGCGCATCCCTGCCCCTCGCCCTCCTCGCCCAAATGCTCTTTTTTTCCTTTTTTCTCTTTTTTCCCCCCATTTTTTCCCCCCTTCCTTGATGCCTTCCTGCCTCTCCCTTCCGCAGGAGGCACAAAAGCCAACGGCGGATGGGCCGCGTCCAGGCGAAGCGCATCCTTTTCCCTCTTTCCCC
>VXAK01007163.1:44220-57487 GCA_013399435.1 Arenaria interpres | reverse complement strand
TTCAAATCCCCCCAACGCTCCCCCCCCCCTCCCGGAGCAGATTCCGGCTCCTCTCACTCCCTACGGAGCTAAAAACCCTCTGGGGCATCTCCGCAGGGCTTGGGTTTGGAAACCAGACAGTTGAGAGGATGCTGAGAGCTTTCCAACCAACTTCTTCTTCCTCCTTCTCTTTTTCTGCCAGAAACGTGGCAGAAATCTCCCCGCTTTGGTGTAATCCAGCCAGGGGGTGGGGGGACAGGGGGGACATTTAACACCTTCCCATCCTCTTTTCCTTCTTTCCCTGCCAGGGAGGAGCCGGGGGTTGACCCTACGTGATGCTCTGTGCATTTTCTGCCCGGCGAATGGTGGGTCTCTGGCCCCGGTGAAAGCTCCCACAGAATTTCCCAGTAAGTGGATTTATTTTTTAATTTATTTTTTTTGAAAGGCTTTCCATAAGCTCTGCCACTGGGCAGTCTCTGGCACTGGCACCCACCAGGATGGGCCGAGGGTCCCCAATAACAAGCACTCGGGGGCTGGTGAAGAGACCACGGTGACCCACATTATGGGGAAAAAGAGGACCCAACAGCTCCACAGTTCCCACCACCTCCCTCAACGTCCACTTGGCCCAAAGTCTTGAACATCCACAGATTTTGTTCCATATTTAACTGCTTTTATCGCTGGTTTGTTAACTCGTAATCCTCAAGCCCCGTGAGAGGGGTCTTTCCCACCCGCAGAAACAAAGGGCTCCTTTGGGGTTCTTCGGGGTGGTTTTTTTCTGTCTTTTAAATGGAAAGAGGGTAATAAAGGTGTTTCTGTTGCTTTTGTTTTTAACTCAGATGGGCTCGGTCTAACATGAACCCAGGAGTGGGGGCTGCATGGAAAAATCCCCAGAGCCATGAGACCCCAGCTGTGTGGGAGCTGCCAGCAGGACCTGTCTTGAAGGACCCTCACCACGGCTGATCCCACGTGCACCCTCCTTCTCCTCCTCCTCCTCCTCCTCCTGCCAGCAGACCCTGGCTCAGAGCACGGCGTAGACCCCGATTTCCACCACCTTCCATCCAGGCTGCTCGAGGCCAGCACTGGGCATCTGCGAGGGGACACCAGCACCGGTTTGGGGACGGATGGGATGGAGAAGACACCAGAACATCCCCATTTCACCGCCACGCATCACCCCGTGGGCCGCACTGGTGAGAGCGGGGTGGGATGCGGGTACCGCTGCGGTGGGGTCCATGGGGTCATGGGGATGTTGCAGCATCGGGAGGTGGGGAGCACAGGTAGAGCCTGAGGCGGAGGTGACGGGCAGGGGGAGAGGGGCTGGGAAGGGACAGCTCGTTTATTAACGAGGCGCAGCTGAAGCGGGTCCTTTGCCAGTGGTCAAGTCTGAATCACAAACTCCGCATTGTTTCCGAGTGGGTTCAGCACATTTCCCTTCTTCTCCCCCTCCCTTCCCTTTTCCTCTCCTCTCGCCCTCGCACAAAGATGTCATTGTGCCGGGGACTTGGTGATGGCAGCGTTGTTATTTGGTCAAAAAAAAAAAAGAAAAGAAAGAAGTGGGGAGGGGGGGACCCAACAAGGTGAAGAGGTTTAAATCAGCTTAGCCCAAATGCCAATTAAAAACCAAAGAGGATTAGGCTTGTGATCAGCAGAATAGACAGTCATTGTACCCGGACGAGGGGCTTTCCCCCCCAGGCCCGACGTGATCGTGCCGCAGGTCCCGCTGCCCATCGGCACCGCTCTCCTCGTGGTGGGACGGAGCGGGGCTGGGGCTGCCCTTGACCCCCGACTGCCCGTACCCGCCGGAGCGCTCGCCCATGGCACGAGGCAGCCAAAGCCCCTCAGGTTTCCGGTGCAAAGACCTTTTTCTTGCATTTTTTTAAGTCTATGTGATGACTCTCGCCTTGGCTTGAGTTCAGAGCAAGGGGACGTCTTGATGTCTCTGCCACGGGGAAGGTCTTCCCTGAAACATGCTCTTGCTGTGAGCGCATCCCTCAGCTGTGGGCTGCTGGAGGCCCCCTGGGGTGGGGGCCTGTTCCAGACATTGTCCCCACCTCGCTAGATGTCCATGTGCTGAGAGCTCTCACCAGCCATGGGACCAGGCTGTGGGGGCCATCAGTCAGATCCCCACTCCTGAAGCAGCCAACACTTCACCTTTGGTCCTGGGACAGTGGTGGAGAAACGCCAGGAGCATTACACGTCTGTTCTCCAGCCAGTGGAGATCTAGAGAATCACAGAATCATAGAATGGTTCGAGTTGGAAGGGACCTTAAAGATCATCGACTTCCAATCCCCCTGCCCTGGGCAGGGACACCTCTCACTAGACCAGGTTGCTCAAAGCCCCATCCAAGCCTAGTCTTGAACATCTCCAGGGATGGGGCAGCCACAACTTCTCTGGGCAACCTGTTCCTTGTTCTTTCTTCTTCAAAAGAAGACTTTGTACTTCTCTCCACCACGGCCTGGAGATGACATCTTGGTGCTTTCTGTCTTGTTTAGTCCTCCTGTGCCATCCTCTTGCTGCTTTCATGGTTTGAGGTCTCGTGTAGCCTGAAACCGTGGTCCCTGTAGCACCCTCATCTATGGGAGAGGAACCTGGGAAGGGCGAGGTGGGTCTGGGTGCTCACTTGGACATCCACCCATGTCCATCTCTACCAGTACACCAGTAAACCAGTAAAACCCCAGGAACAGAAAGATGCTCTGTGCTGGCATGGCTGCTGTTACTGGGGTTGGGCCCTGTGGCCACGGTGGTTTCATTCCTGACTTTACCAACAGAGCAGTGAAGGCAAATCCCCCTGTGGCCAACACGGCTACAGGGGTCTACAAACTGGGTGGCCACACCAAGGGTGTCTTTATACCACAGTGGCATCTTAAAAAGGGTCTTCATGTAGGCAGAAAGTGTAATCATAAGCTATTTTTAAGGCTTTTTCGGAAAGGAAAGGTGCAAATCATAGGGGAAAGTCAGGCCAAGCAGGGAGATGTCTAAGGGACATGAGCAGCAAATCCTGGTGGAACTTCATCCTCTCCATATCTGGGTCCAGGGTTCAGCCCGAGTCCCACTTCTCTTCCAGCCTAGTGCTGTCTGGTGGCTGGGGGTGTGAAGGAACTCCCTGCACCTCTGTCCCCTCTCTTCTTGGGGGCTCTGTGGGGTGAATCCTCTCTGCTAAGGCAGACCATCACCTGGCTGAGGTGGCCCTGGTGCTCGGTGAACCCCGCTCTCCTGCTTTGATGGGAACCCAGGGATGGCTGCAATGGAGTTTGGTTTGTCCCCAGCCATCACCAGGCAAAAGCTCGTAGAATCATAGAATGGTTGAGGTTGGAAGGGACCTTTAAGACCATCAAGTCCAACCATTAACCAAACACTGCCCAAACCACCATGAACCAGTGTCCTTCCTGGGAGAAGCTCAGCTGAGGTGTTGCCACCATCGGCTCAAGATGCAGAATGCTCCTGGCCTTAAGCCATGGAGAGGAAAAAGGAGCAGAAGAACCTTTTCTCTGAAGAGCGGAAGAAGGAGATAACATCCCAGCTCTGGAGCAGGAGCCGTTTCTCCCCGATCCTGGGGACAATTAACATCGGCTGAGGGACCGCAGGGATGGACGATGCCGGTGCCCAGGCAGTGGATGCTCAGGCAGGGTTTTGGGGCAGAAAGCGGGGATGCTGCAGAGAGAGGGAGAGGTGCTTTAGGGGACAGGGAAAAGGTGAAGGATGTCACGGGCTGGGAGGTGCGATGCCACCACCGTCCCCACGCCCAGGGATGCCCACCATCACCCAGGGCGCGCTCAGCCCGCGGGGAGCGGGGAAGAGGGCAGGATCCCTCGTCCCCCTTTTGTTGCCGCCGTGTAATTTATGATATGAGAGGGGGCCATTGTCTGGACCCATCCTGTATTTTTCCGAGGGCTTTGCCTCTCTTCCCAGACCCCCGCTGTGCTCCGGCTACTGTACGGTTGCTATGGGACGTGCTCCCCGCGCCGCCGCTATGCGGGGCAGTGCCGGGGAGGGCTGCCCGCCGCGGACGGACCCATCTGGAGCCCCGAGCCCCGCTGCCGGCAGCCCAGCCGCCCCGCCGACGTGCCGAGGGCCTGGGAATGGGGCTTTCGGCCCTTCCAAGTTCACGGCCACCGGAGGCATTCAGCTGCCGGAGAGGAGGGAAAGGGGGGGGAAGGGGAGAGAGGAGGGGGGGCAGCGGGATCTGGGGCGTTTGGCTCCATTCTCCCTTCCCTTTCAGCGCCGACAGTGTCCTCGGCGCATACAGATCCCCCGTCCCTTTCTCCTCCTGACAAGTGCGCACATAAATAAATTACCCCACCGGGCGAGTGTGGAACAATCTGTCCCCTAAATTCTATTCATCGCCAGACAGGACCCATTATTCCCCCGATTAAAGCCGCTGGAGTAGCTTGCAAGGGTTACAGTTACTCTGTCAAACTGTAAATAAGACACTAAAAATAAAGGGCGCTGGCGAGGGAAGGGGGAAAGGGAAGCCAGACTAATGCCTGCTGCTAGGGAAACCGAATGAATCCCTAATGATGCCTGTGTACAAACTGCAAATAATGAAGGAAAAGTGACAAACAGACCTCGGCCGGGCTGCAGCGAGGTCCTCGCTCGGTGGCGGGGACCTGCTCGCTCCTTCCTCCGGGGAGAGCCATCGGGGAGCGGGACCCCCTTCTTAAACCCTTGTGCTTAATTTAGGGCAAGATTTAGGTCTTTAGGGTGCGTTTATTTTTCAGGCATAAAAATCGCCTCCACTAGAGCCTGTTTTTTGAGGCTGCACAGGGAAAACATCCGTCGCCCGTGGCCTCAGGGCAGCGTGCGGAGAAGCAGCGCCCAAAACTTTAGAGTTCTGCTTTTAGGATCATTCCATGGAGCTCCGAGGTAGGAGAGGGCTAGAAGTTGGGGGTTTAAGTCCCTCTGTCTGCCTTGGGCAGGGGGGATGCAGCCCTGGTCCTTCCCACCTGCAGCAGGTCATCCATCGCCCAGACGGGGACCTGGAGCCCGGATCCAGCTCTGCTGCCCGTGGCCACCATGGATTGAGGGGAAGGAAGTTTCCAGCCCTAGAAAGCCCTCTTTGGATAAAATCCAATTCCGTTCTTGCTGCGCTTTTACCAGCCAGAGGAGACGGGGATGTTCCCCTTGCAACGGGTCCTTCTTTTCCTCCTCTGATACCTTAAGGCAAAAAACTGTCAACTGTAGACTTATCTTGGGTTTTCCTCCGTTCCAGAGGGACTGAGATGTGAGAGTTTTATTTTAGGTCCAGCTTGAACTATTCCCATCAGCTAAATGCTGGGATGCTCGCTGTGTTCCTCAGGGAAATATTAATTTGATTTATGTTATGAAGCGTGTAAAAGATGCAGTGAAGGGAGCTCCGAGCTCTGCCTCTCCAGGTGGATGGATGCTCTCACAGGGAGAACCCCATGCAGAGAAAGTCTTTTTGCAGTATTGGGGATCCAGAGCAAATGGGTCACTGGGCTGGAAACTGAGCTCTCAACCCCCTGGACTGTGCGGATGCCACACTGCACATGGAATCATGGAATGGTTTGGGTGGGAGGGGACCTAAAGCCCCCCCAGTGCCACCCCCTGCCCTGGGCAGGGCCACCTCCTACCAGACCAGGTTGCTCCAAGCCCCCTCCAACTTGCCCTTGAACCCCTCCAGGGATGGGGCAGCCACAGCTTCTCTGGCCAACCTGGGCCAGGCTCTCACCCCCCTCACACCAAAGAAGTTCTGCCCCACATCTCAGCTCAATCTTCCCTCTTTCAGCTTAAAACCCATTACATCCATCCTGGGACCTTATCTGCAAAAAGGACCAGGGAAGGGCGTGAGCCATGAGGCGGGGAAGCAGTGAGATGCCAACCCCCGGGATCCAGCACTCACCCATTCTCCCACCACCAGCAAAAAGGTCCTCAGGAAGAGGAGGTTTTAGAGGTGGGCTCCAGCTTTTCACAAGGCTCAGACATCTTAAAAGGGATTTTTCAGGCCAACTGAACCAGTGCGGAGCCTGGTTGCATTTCCCAGTCGGGTCAAACCTGGGCTTAGCAGATTTCTTCTCTTTCCGTCTTAGGAAAAAAGAAAGAAAAGAAAAAACCCTTTTCACCCCCAATTGCTGGCTGTGAAGCCTCATGACTCTGTGGCAGCATTCCTGGGCTGTTCCCAACGTGGGGTGGTATGTGCAGAATTTCAGAGAGCGGCACGTAGCTCCACGTCTCCCCTCTGCTTCCCCGGCTGGACACGGGTATTTGGGAGAAACTCCAGGAGGGAGCAGTGAGATTTATTGTTCTACAAGCAATGGTGATGTCTCTGTAGCACCCACAGGCCCAGGGAGGTATGGGTGTGTGGTGAGGAAGGAAGAGGTGTTCTCCTGTCTACTTTCTCCAAAATTTACCAGTTTTGTTGGAGAAAGGGAGAAATTTGGGGAAAAGTCTCATGGTCAGCTAGGGTTGAGCAAGTGAAACCCAAATGTGGGTTGTCCTGGTGCTCCCCAGCCATGGAAATGGGCAGATCTTCATGAAATCCACTCCTTGGAGGTTTTCTCCAGAAGAGTGATGGGCTTAGAGAGCCTAAACTCATCCTGGGAGAGGGTTTGGATCCTGGGGCTTCGCTCCCTTGGCAGGGATGGCTTTGCCTGAGGACTCGAGTCCTGGAGCAGCTTTGGTGCCAGGAGGTTCCCTGAGCTCGGGAACATTCAGCTCCCCTTGAGATGGCATCAAGAATGGCAAGACTTCATAAAAATGAACTTATTTGCCTCTCCCTGCCTCAGTCTCTTGGGTTGCATTGTTCAAGGTTTCTCTCCACCTGTAAAAATGCGATTATTGCTATTATTTTTTAATGGAAGCTGGGATTCCCCTCCATGTTAATCACCCAGCTCCAGAATCTCCAGCTTTAGGATGGTGTTTTATGAGACTGGTGGTTGTTGGCCCTTGAGCAGTGAACGTCCTGACCAGGTTTGCCCTTCAGCCGCCTGGAGAGTTGAGGAAAACCAGGCAATCCTCAATATTAAATACCTTCATAGCAGTTCTGAGAATATCTCGTGCCTACCTGCCACTCTTGCTTTTCCTCCAAAATGCCTGAACGTATTTATTTTCTGCTATCTACTGATGACCTCTAGATGTGGCCATAAACCACCCATTTTTCTCTTCCTTGGGCAGACAGCGGTTGCTCAGCGAGGTCCGAGGGGCTGCTCATGGAGGCCGTGGTGCAGTCACACCACCACCACCAGCCCCCTCCCCTTTCCAAGGATTAAGACGAGGCAAACACCTTCCCTTGGGTTTAATTCTGATAACCTGATTTTGAGGGTGTTTTCTGGCACACAACGCACACACGCTTGCGATAATAGCCAGGTAGCTTGCATGGCTAAATCACGTTGGATTTATTTATTTATTTATTCATTATACCCTCCTTTTAAAGCACGTTTAAATGCTTCCCCGCAGGCTCATGCGAGGGCTGTTAAGGGCTTCATTTGAATAAATAAGTGCAGAGGTGCAGGAGGAACATCACCATAACCCCCTGGAAGCCCCAGCGATGGCATCAGAGGACCGGCGAGCGGGAGAAGGGGCCTCGGCGTTATATATTCCATAAAGTAGAGTAATTAAGTATTACTAGTTTTGATGACTTCAAACGGAGTGACTCCAGGAAATAAGCCCCTTCTTTATAATTAGTGGGATTTCCTCTGCATCAAACGGAGAGATTGATTCTTTAATCTGCTCACATGCTTTTGATTTGGTCTTTCAGCTGCTTGTACCAACTGCTTCCACTCCCTGCTCTTGCCGATAAAACCTT
Organism: Arenaria interpres; assembly: GCA_013399435.1. Taxonomy (NCBI): domain Eukaryota; kingdom Metazoa; phylum Chordata; class Aves; order Charadriiformes; family Scolopacidae; genus Arenaria; species Arenaria interpres. Next base: position 49,749 of record VXAK01007163.1, on the reverse strand, counting down.
GCAAAGGAGATTTTAGGAAGGCATGACCTGAGTCGAGGTCCAGGATTTTCTTTGTGTGTGGCTGTTTTGTGTACTCTTAATTTGCCCGAGATGATGATCGTGATGATAGCAATAATAAAAAGTAGACAGAGACACTGATTTTTAACATCCACGTATGTTTAGGGCAAATAATTGCGATTTGGGGGTGGTTTTTTGTTACTTTTTCTCTTCCCAGCACCATTATTAGCTCGTTAAGACCTACAAAGGTCATTTTGGTGACCTGTCCACTGTCCCAAGCGGGTCTTACGGCTAAATCTTGCTCTTGTAAGAGAGCCCAGACCTAGCGCCGGGGTCTGGCTGGCCTTTCAGCATTTTGAGGGCTTGGTTAAAATAAGGACTCAATTTCTTAAGGACTTGGGACATGCAGGGGGAAGAGGCCTCTTTTCTAGACCACATAAATTGGTTTGTCCTGATTTAGGGCTAATCCCAGGAACTTTGGAAGCTCTGCCGGAAATCAAATCCCCCCAAATGTTGCTGCTTAGTTCAGGGGGGAGCAGGAACTTGCCCCCCTGCGTGTGCAAGAAGCCAATGGTGAGCAACCAGCTCCATCCTGGGCATCCCCATGGGATTGGTGGCCCCATACCAGTCATCTGGGAAATCCAGTCTGGGTGATGTGTTGGTTCCAGGCATGGACTGGACCTACCCCATCGTAACCCACCTCCAAAATAGCTCAGATTTTGACCCATAGAATCATAGATTCATAGAATCATTTAGGTTGGAAAAGGTCCAACCATCAACCCAAGTACTGCCAAGTCCACCATTAACTTTCTTTCTGGCATGTGAGGTTCTTCTGGGACTGCCAAGGAGGGGAAAAAAAGGGGGGGAAATTTGGGATCATGTTGTTTTCCGTACATCTTTTGGTCCTGTTGGAAACATGCAGCGCAGACAAGGCAGAGGTTCATGGTGCTGCATCTCAAGTGTGTCCCTTTGGGTGACAATTGGAGGATGATGGCTCTACAGGGGGTCATTTTGGTGGTGGTAGAGCAGGAACTGACATCCCATCCACAACCCTTCCTTTTTGGTGAGGCTGGCATCGCTCTGGGTGTGTGTCTTGGCCAAATGTAGGGTGGAGAGGGCAAGCACGGGGCTGTCCCCACCACACTTTGGTGACCAAGCATGGGATTGTCCCCATTGTGGTTTGGTGGCCAAGCACGGGGTTGTCCCCATTGTGGTTTGGTGACCAAGCATGGGATTGTCTCCACCGTGGTGTGGTGGTCAGGCATGGGGTTGTGCCCACCATGATTTGGTGGCCAAGCATGGGACTGTCGCCACAGCGGTTTGGTGGTCACCAGCCCTGCAAGGAGAAGCAGAAAGAAGGGGCACAGTCATACTGGAGCCCACCTGGAGCCAGGATAAGGCCGGGGAGCACAGGGGGAGAGCTGGGGAGCGGTTTAATATGCCCCTCGCAAAGCCTCCCCTCGTCTGGAGCGGTGTCGAACACAGATCGTATAATTAGGGACCTGGTGAATACGTAACTGTACAATTATGCAAATAGTGATCAAAATCACTGTTTTCAGCAGAAATGCCTGAAGATCAAGACGGAAGCTTCATGCAACCTTAATTTAATCTGGTCCTGCAGGAGCGGGGAAGGTCTGATGGATGACCCAACCCCGTGTTCAGCGCGGCCGGGGTGGGAGGCGGGGGAGAGGAGCGGAGAGAGAGGGGGGAAAACGGCGCCAGGATCATCGCATCGTGTTGGCAAAGCAGGGAGAAAAATAGCAGAAAAGGAAGTGCCGGTGTTTACAATGATTTTTTTTCTTTTCATTTCAGGTGAAGAACACAAGGCTGGAAGGAAAAAAAAAAAAAAAAGAAGACAAGAAAGGAAAAATAGTCTCCAAACCCAGGAAATCTGTGTTAATTGCTTATGAATGTCTCTGTCTAAAAAATTATCGAATTGATGTTGTCGTGCTTTTTTTTGACAGCCTGTCTGTTACATTTTTTTTTAAAATATTCATGCACCGAAATCTAATTACTAGGCAAATTTAATGATAATGAAATGAAGGCACTTTAGCAGAAAGCACGGGGCCTTGTTAATGTTTTCTCAGCCTCTGTCTTGTTCATATTTTTAAAATATATATTTATTTTTTTTACAACTGCCTTTCTTGCGGATGAAAAAAAAAAAAAAAAGGATTGCTGAAAATAAAACTTGGATTGCTGAAAATGTTTGTGGTGGCTCTGTTTATAATGATGGGGAATTTGCGAGGTGATTAAAGGTGTTTTGCAAAAATCAAATGAGCCTAACCTAATCAGATAAGGCAGATGAAATATTATTATTAGAGAGGTAACATTAAGAGCGTGCCTGGAGGCTTTAACGAAGATGAAGGCTTCTGGTGCGTTGTGCAGAGGCAGCAGCACCTTGGTCATCCTCTGGACCCCTCCAACCCCTTCTCAGGGTGTAGGTCTGGTTGTGCTGTCCCCAATGGATAGACGGGGACAGCCTGGATGGATAGACGGATGGATGGAGCATGGATATGGTGGCTGGAGCGTGGCTGTGATTAATGGAGAATGCATGTGATAGGTGGAACATGTATGTGATGGTTGGAGTGTGGACATGATGGTTGGAGCATGTGCATGTGATGGTTGAAGCATGTATGTGATGGATGAAGTATGTATGTGATGGTTGGAGCATGTATGAGGCAGTTGGAGCACACATATGACGGATGGATCATACATGTGGTGCTTGGAACATGCGCAGAACGGAGGAGCATACCTGTGGTGGATGGAGCACACACGTGATGGCTGGAGCATGTGCATGATGGTTGGAGCATGCATGTGATGGTTGGAGGAGCACATGTGATGGTTTGAACATGCACATGATGGTTGGAGCATGGGTGTGATGGATGGAGCACACATGTGACGGTCAGATCATGCACTAAGCTCCCACCACTCCAGCTTCACCTGCTCTTGGTCTCTCCTGCATCTTGGCTGGGTGGGCATCAAGCAGAGTCCTTGCAGCTAGGTGGTGGCACCAAGCTGTCGTCCCACCCATGAGGAGATGACACCTGAGAGCCATGAGCAATCAGGGCAGGGGCCAGCCTGGCTTCTGGGGCTGTTGCTCTATTTAAAGGAGGACATGGAAGACCTTTGGTTCTCTCTCTACCTTCATTTTGGCTTTTGACTATGCCAGCACTGGTCCTCCTGCTCCTCAGCTCTCAGGTTGGCCTTTGATTTTTCTATGTTCTTAACGGTCTGGCGGTTATTTTTTCATGTTGAAGGTTTTAATGGGGGTGTTGGTGACCCTGATCATCTTTGTGGGGTCTGCTCTTTCGGAAGACCTTCATGAACTTGCTTTTGCAGTGTTTGGAGTGCCCTGGTGAAGGTGGTGTAGGTGGGAAGGGGGGCAGAGCTGGACTTGAGAGGATGGGAGCCCCTCCCCCACAGAGTGGCTGGAGGCCCACTTGGCACCGTGGGTCTCATGCCCCTCGGGTATCCCCAGCAGAGCTTGAAGCATGATGTCTCCATGGTTATTGTTCCTGTGTCCCTTGTAGGAACGAAGTGAGATGAGAATTTGGGACTTTGCAGACCTGGCTGTGAACATGGGTTGGCAGAACTGGCTTTTTTCCCCCCACAGAAATCCTGCTCTTTGTGTTCTGGGAGGGCACTAGTGGCAGCTCAGTGGATTTGCACAGCCATATCAGGTCCTGAGGGAGGACCATGAAAGGCCAGGACACGTTTTGGACCTCTCTTGACTTGCAAACTCCCTGCTCCCTCAGCGAAGGTCTCTGCTTGGCTCTCCTAGCCCCGCAGACCAGCTTTCCTGGCTGTGGCAAACCTCTTAGAGGTAGCTCCTGGACCATGTTAATCCCCTTAATCCTTCCTGCAGCCCTTTCCTCCTGGTGATCGGCAGCTGAAAGGCTTCCTGACCCCAGCTCCGAGCTGCTGTGCTCAACTGTGGAGGAACCAACCTTCCCCAGAGGTGGAGGGAAGACTGTTGACACTCTTTGTGCCTCTGGTTTCCACCCCTCCTGCAGCAAAACACTTGTAGGGCTGAGAAGAGGGTGGGGAGAGGTCCCTGCCTGCCCCTACATCTGCAGCTTTGGGGTCTGAATTTCCAGGTTTGGGGTGAGACATGCTCCTTCTGCACTCAAGGTCTTCTCCATCCTTCCCAAAGGGGCCATCCCCACCATCAGTGTGGTTCTTCTACCCCCTGCCCCAACAAAACGCTGGGGCAGGAGGGGTTTGGTGAGATGGGAAGGGGTTGCAGACTTCATTGCGGGGGCAGTTCTCCAGCTCCTGGACCCCTCCTAAGTGCTTTTAATAAAGGCTTTTACCCCCCCTTTTCTCTGCTTCTCCACCTCTTGCCTCCTAAAGTTCTTCATGGTGGTTGTTCCTCACCCTTCAGCTCATCTCCTGGCATTTCCACAGAGGAAGCAGAGCCCTCCCAGGGTTTCTGGGGGGGGAGCAGGTTGATGCTCAGCTCTGGGCTGAAAAAAAATAATAATGATATCCTTTTCTACGTGGACTCGGGAGCGATCCCGACCTGCCCATCCGCACGCGGCCGTGTTTGTTTCACCGAGCGCTTTGAGCCGCATTTATCCTGCCAAAATGACAGTTTTCTATTAGAGAGCTGCAGCCCGGCACCATGATTATAATTGTCACTAATTTCTTTCTTTTGCAATCAGGTTCCTACCTTGACACACCGGCAGAAAATGAGGCATCCTGGACACACACCCCCCCTAGATTCCATACACACACACACACCCCCCCTGGCAAGGCAAGGCAGGCTCTCAAAATGTTTGCAAAACCCTGATTTTCTGCAGGGGAAGGTGGTGCAGCTCCAGGGTGTCTGTGAAGAAATGCCCGATTTTGGTTTATAGTGAGAAAGGGACAATATTAGGGGGGCACAGCCCATGGGACCCTTCTGAGGGGGCAGAACCTCCCGCCGGTGTCCTCGCTGAGGGTAACCTGCTCCATCAATTGAGGTTTTTCCCACTAAAACCCCGTTAAATCGGTGTAAACGGGGGTGTAGTGGGCAGGGAGGCAACCGGTGGGAGGGGGGGAAAGAGGCCATGGGGCTTGTGAGGGTGTGGGGAGGAGGGGGGAAGCACTTCCGAATCCCTCCTGCATTTCCAGTGGGGTCATGGGAGGAGAATTTGGCCCTCTTATTTATTTACTTATTTATTTATTTTAGCTTTAGCCTCCGAAGAGTGTGCTGCCGAGATTCCCAGGGGCTATTGCTTGGTAGAAGTCCCACGATACCCTCAAAAATATCCTCCCCACCACCACCCCCCAACCTGAAATAACTCGGTAAAACAAAGCAGTGGATTGTTCAGCCAAACTAAAATTACCAGCACGTCAAATAAAATATGTACAGCATTAAAATAAAATTTGCATTGCAATAATGCTTTATTAAGCACATTAGGAGATTAAAAGAATCAACCCCATTTGTTCCCATTCATGTTGCGGCAGGATTTGCATTTCTTCCCCCCCTCCCCACCTCCAAGTAGCCCCTCTCGTTTGGCGACTGATTTTTTTTCTCAGGGAACCTTG
>VXAK01007162.1:46274-66419 GCA_013399435.1 Arenaria interpres | reverse complement strand
GATCCTTGAGGTCCCTTCCAATGTATGGATTGAGTTCTATAATTCTATGATTCCTTAAAATGCTGAACAGAGAAGCTCTTGTTGAATGGCTATTGTTGAGTACCATCTTTTGAGGCATGGGCTTATACCTTTGTTCTTTTGCAATGTCTGGAGCACAGATAAAGATGTGAGTGTTGCTTCCAGACAAACAGACCCAGGCGGATGAAGCCAGTGTGTGCTTTTTTCCCCCTCAGTGCTGCCCTGTCCCTCCACTCACTCGTGCCCAGTCTAGATGTGAGGGAGAAAATAAGATAAGGAGATGCATGCAAATAAAGGAGAGAGAGAGAGTAAAGAAAGGAAACACCCTGAAGACAGAAGTCTGTGTGTCTGCTGCCAATTGTAGCAATAACAGCCATCAAGCACAGACACAGATTACTCTGCTGTCTCCCGCCTGGCTGCCCGCACAGTCAGGACTTTAGTCCAACACATCAGTTAGAAAGACAAAGACATTGAACTTGGGACCTCAGTTTCTCTGATAAGGAGAAAGTGCGACAGCAAGACCAAGAGCTGGGAGCTAGCTACCTTTTACACGCCGTGAGTAAACCCAGCTTTGTGCTGATATTTAAAAGATCTTTGCCCTTTAGCTTGAACAGGAAATCTTAAAATGGAAAATATGCAGCTTAAAGGAAGGGGTGAGGTTCACTTGAAGCATAAGAATGTACATAAGGATAGGAAACAACAGGTTGTTAAGAAACTACAATTCAGTTGTTAAAAAAAAAAAAAATCTAGTTCCAATATAGATTTTATTCCTTCTCCTTAGGGATCAGCAAAAATTATTTTGTCTTCTTTTTTTTAAGGTTTTGCCATAAGCAGAGGGAAATCTTTCTTCCTTCCATGTCCTGGTGCATCACATTATTTGTCAGCCACCACAGAGCAGAGGGAGTAAAGAGCCCTTCCCCAAGCCCAGGGAAAGCAGCTGGAGGGCAATGCTGAGAGAGGAATGGGTGACCAGCCACTGCCAGAGGCACGGTGGATTCGTAGCTGCACAGACAACCAGCACCTCCTCTTTAGGTGATGCCGATGGTAGTATGCCAAGCAATGCCAAGGCATGAGCTTGCAGGCTTTGTTAGCTACAGCAAAAGAGTACATACAGGTCAGTGTGAGACCTCATGAGGGATGAAAGTAGAGATTTTCAGATCCTCAAAGGCTTTCCAGTTCAGATACCCTACAGCTAAGGTCAGGGTGCTTCAGGGACCGGCAGAAGTGAAACTTTTACCATGCACACAGCTTTGAGCTTTGGTGCCTTCAGGATTAGGTAGCAAGGTGATGTTTTAGCAACAAGCGCTGGACTGGGGGACCTCTTTTCCTCCCAAGTCCTGCTCTGGCAGCTCAAGTCCTTTTCATACAGAGCTGCTTGTGTAAATAAGCAACTGTTCTCCCACACACAGATTTCCCCCAATCACTGACTTCAATGGGGTGGGATGCCAGCCCAAATGCCAGCCCAAGATGTATACAGAGATCGGTCCAAAGGATCAACCTCTTGTTATTCAGTCGCTCAGTAGCTTTAATGCCACTGATCCACATGTGTCCCAAACAGCATCACTGATGTCAGGTTAAACTTACCTGCCCTGCTTCCTTGCTTAGTAAACATATTCTCTCTTTATTATATCCTCAATGCCAGATGGCAAGAGGGGCAAAAATTAACCCCGTATTATTAACAGTATTACAGCCTTACAGCCTTGCCCTTTAAGTCTAATTAGACAATTACTGCCAAGATAGTGTCTGACGGCCAGCTGGGTTCACCCCAACACATTGGCAGGACCGGACTGCTGGTGCAGTGGAAAGCCTCCTTCTCCAGTCTGCAGCGATGACACTGAACCTGTAAAGGAGTGCTCTGAACTACCCACCCTCTCTCTTTGAAATACTGCTGGTAGATAAGTGCCAAGCATTCTGATGGTGCTGCTGCCTGGACCTTTCTCTTGCTTACCCAGCTGCAATCTGCAACAGGCTGGCAGGAGGAGTGTGCCTCTCTGCCTGGGCATATGAGTGGTTTCTGAGATGCCTGGCACCCCATCTTCTGGGTCCCTCAGATAACCCAGTGCCTCCTCAGAAAATGGGTGGTTTCTTTGCTTCCTCCTACTCCTGCCCAAAGCCAGATTCCCACAAGGGAAAAAGCTGGAGGGCTCCCTGAAGGCACAGAATAGTTAGGCTGAGTTGCATCAGTGTGGAGACATGGCACCTTATTTCACTTCCTCCATCCCATCGTCATGGGGACAGAGGACCTTTCTGGCCTCCCAGGTATTGTCCCAGGCTTCCTCTGGGACACTGAATATTTACAGCTTCACCAGTTCCTGGGAGGAGCCCCAGGCTTGGAGTTTGCACCGCACAAGGGCAGGCAGCTCTGACCTTTGAATCAGGGTGCAAAACCCAAAAGAGGGGATATGCCTTTTACCATGTGTCCTGTGTCTTGTTATGTGACCTGACACTATTACCAAGTGTCTGATCCTGACATGAGATCAGCTCATCTCTTGCTTAGCCCTGATGGGCACCAGTATAATTCCAACAGTGTCCAGGGAATGACTATGTTCTCACCACCTTTATGGCCAAGAAAAACCATAGCACTGCAGTGAGAGAGTTCCAGGAACTAGCTATGGAGCTGAGCAGAGCCAGCTGTGGGTCTCTCAAGATGTGTAAGCAAACTCCGATATTGCTGTTCAAGACCGATTGCAGCTGCTCCCACTGCAATCAGAAAGGTGATGGCGTACAGAAGAAATAGCTGCTTTTAAGGAAAGTCATCTCGACTTAACTGAAATATTTCACACCCTCTCCACACCACATCACTTGATTGCAGTCTCCATAAGCAGCCTGAAATGAGTGAAGGCAACAGAAAGGGCATCCTTTAGCAGCACAAGCAACCCACAGCCCAGGCAACATTTAATTTGCTCAGGTCTGAAGCTGGACCTTGATTCAGGCCCTTCCTTCCTCCCTAGCCATGTTAAAGGACTACTAGCTGATTTTACCAGGTGCTTTCTTCTCCCCCTCTGGCTTGGGCTGGACTCTGGGCAACTGCTCAGGCTGTTCACTGCCTCTGCTGTTAAAGCAGTGGCAGCTGGGGACAGAGCAAGGAAAGAGCAATAAAATGACATCAATAGGCTCTGGCACCGGCTGTTGCTGTAACAGCACCGTCAATGATGCTGTATCAAGAGTTCATTTGCATGGGCATAAATCGCAAGATGCTCCTCACAGTCTGTCTCGCACAAGAGAGAGGCAGGTGCACAGTTCTCTGTGTCAGGCAGATAGTTGGGCACAGACGGGAAGCAGGTGAATCATTCTGGAGAAATAACTGTGCAGAGACAGCAGGGTGTTGACCAGCCTTTTCTCTCTCTCTTCTTAATTCCCAGCAGCAGCTTCTCAGCCAGGCTGGAGGAACTGTGGTGCTTGCACCCCAGTGGGCACCACCTGGGGAGAGGCAGGAAAGTGTCTCCACTGTGGGCCATTAGGAGGCAAATCCTGCAGTTGGTTTACAATGCTTGTCTATTTTTACCAGGGAACATCTATGGATCAGGGTTCTCCACGTTCACTTGTCTTTCATAAGTTATTTCGAGTCATTCCTCCACGTATCCAAACAACATGCAGGTGGAAGAGGGCTGAGGCACAAAGCAGGCACCCTGAGAAGAATTCGCAGGCTGGAGAAGATCATACAGTCGGGGAGGGCAGAGTCCTGGCTGCAGCACCGGGGCTGATTGCTCATCATCTGTGGCACCAAGTCCAAGGTTATAGTGCATGATTTGTGGTAACAGCTGTTTATGGTTGAGTCCCCAGCTCCTGCAAAGCTGGGACATGTCAGTGCTGTTATTCCTTGCCTACTAGAAGGCCATCCTTGCCAGATGGCACCTCCACAGGGACATGAAATAAAAAACAATGGCAGGAAAGTGGATGGAATGCTCGGTGTTGTTAGGCTGCCTAGTGTGTCTCTCAGACAGGTACCTGGACTCTTAGGACAAGCAGTCACAAAGTAGAGATGTCTAACACAGGTTCTGCATGGAGTAATTCAAAAGCAGGTGTTTCTTGGCTGTAGGCAGAGGTGACTGAAAACATTCCAGCTACCTTGCAGTAATATGTGCTCTGCTAGCTTGCACTAAGGCAAACTCTCAGTCTGTCTAAAGCCAAGTACTGTCTTTTCCCTCCCAGGGAAGAAGTAACCCACCTCGCAGCATCATTACCCTACAGCCTCTAGCATTCAGTTTCATTTTACAGGCTGTACAAGACAGTAGCATGTTCTCGCCCAGATTAATGGGGCACTTAGAGATGTTTGCTCAATGGGAGAAAAAAATCCCAAACTTCTCAGTATGAACAAGGATCGCCTTGAGCAAAGCTACTGCTAGACTGCTGGACGCCTTAGGTCAAGGTTAGGACCTTTCTTCTACCTGCACATTGGATGATTTGCCATCATCTTTTTAACTTAGTAATCATCCTCATCCCTGCGGCTGTGACTCTATCAGCACCCAGTCCTACCACCAGATTTGGCCTTGAGCAGGTATTTTAACCTGTTGTTGTTTGCTCTAGGTGTCAGTGACATGCTTCCAGAAGCTGTGGTTTGTACCAGCGTACGCAAGTCTTGTTCCTGTGCTTAGCTCCATCAGCAGAAAGAAAATTGCTCCCTGCTTGCCTGCAGGTGTGGACTGAAGAGTATGGGTCAGGAGCTAATGAGCTGCTGGGAGCAGTGGGTCATGGACCATCGCAGGGCAGGCTCCTGCCAGCTGACCCACAGTGCCTGCAGCAAGGCTCATTTTTCCAGGCAGCTGAAGGATTAAAAACACCTCCAGGGTAAGTGACTGTGTTACCATGTGGCTGGATAATCACTAGGGGGTAGATTTCCAAGCACGGCTCCTCTCCAACAAATTGTATTAAAGGCCAGAAATTGTAGGCCACCTTGCCTCCCGTGGGACATACGTGGCTGTATTTTCCAATGTAACATCCCCTAAGTACATAGCAGGGCTTGAAAATCTGGTGAAGACCTGTTGCTGGCCTCAAATAAACTGTCCTCCTTTGAAAATCTAGCTGGGCAGGTTCTGGAGGGTGTCACAGAATCACGCAATGTAGTAGTAGAGTCTGAGAGGCTCAAAATAAATTGACCTTTGGAAGAGAGAGGTCACCACCCCTGGGCTGCCAAAGAGTTGGAGAGCAGACATCCCCAGGACCCAGAGATCTCCTCTGGGTTGGATTATACCTCTTTAGAACTTCCAGTGTGGAGGGTCCTAACCACACGGATGCCTCATCCCAAGAGAGGACTTCAAGACAGCGACAGAAGGCTTGGAGACACTGTTGGAAGGATGAGGAAGCATGCTTCATGCCTGTTCTCATGTGCTGCTTGCCTCACACCAGACTGTGGTGGTGACTTTGAGTACCCAAGAGTGTATATCAGGAAAGGGCTGGACCAGCCCAGAGTGGGACAGCTTGCCCGCAGCTGAAGATTTCACGAGGTCCTTATACCCTCACAGCCCTGAATGAGGATTTGCCTCTTGAGCAGCTATGATTTCAAACAGGGTGGTGGTTTCCAGAAGACCCATTTCTAGATGGAGGGGTGGTCTAAAAGACAGTTTTACAGCATCTGACACGGCCTGTTATTAACCCCACACTACATATGCTACGTTAGGAAGAACAGCCTTCTTCTCAAATGGCAGAAAAGAAAAAAAATAGAAGTAGCCATGTAGCTTTCTGTAATGGTTTTTTCAGTTGCAGCTTGCCATCTGTCAAACATCTCCAGGGAATTAACTATCTTTACATTAGCTAGTGAGATTGGCTGCACGATTTCTTATAAACCCAACAAAATGTTAAAATCTGTTGCTGCTCTTCAGTCAGATAAAGAAGAGAAAATAACTTTTTTCCCCCTTAATTTAATGCAAACCTAATGAACTATTTAAAGATACTTTGAATAAATTGTAAGCTGGCCTCGGTTTTAAGCTAGATACATTTTGGCAGGCCATCTTTAAACATAAAAAAGAAGGAATACAGGGCTCCTAAAAGATTTTAATTAAATCCCTTACATTTTTTTGGTCTACCTGATACAATAATTATAAGCACTATAAGCTAGCTGATGATCCAACAACGATAGTGATGATGGGTGTTAAAAATACAGCTCAAGCATTATGCAAAAGGGAAAAAACTTGAAATGTAATACGCTATAATAAAGTGAATGAAGTGTAAGAGATATTCTGAGTTAGTGATTTTAAATCATTAACTTCATAGCCAGCATCAAAGGAAAAACGTACATACGCATCTCTTTCCTTCAGTCATTTTATGTTAAAGCTCAACTAACTCCATCTGTTAAAACTTATTTTCTCTGAAGAATAATCCTGCTTTTTCCTAGAACATTTTGTATTTCTATCCAAAATTACCTGTTGCACAAAGCTACTCAAAATTCCACTATCAGCTATTTGAACTAAACAATGTCTGAGCTGTTGACCTACCTTGCCTGCTGTCAGAATAAAAGTGCTGATTACAATACAATAATAACTGGCTTAATTATCAACCAGCTTTTACAAATGTAGCCTGTACACGCAATTTTGATGGGGTTTAACTGTATGAAAAGTATGAAGGGTGTGGTTACTACCACAGCTCTGCAGGACAAGGAAAGATCCCCTCATGGAATGCAAACTACATCTAATTGCTTTGGGTTTTGACTTAGGTGCATTATGAAAAACTGTATTTTCTGAAGTACTCTCAAAGGTTTTGGCAAACTGAAACTAAAAATATGTTACAATTAGCCGAGACCCAAATGTTTTTGTTTCTTCACTTGGATGTTACTTTAAACTATTTTCATAAAATAAGAGGAGTTTTACAACAAAGTCCATTCACATAAATGCATGTTCTAATAAATATAGTTTAACACAAAGAGTTTGGTGAAAATGCAACAAAGTCATGACAGATCAGTTTTGTCAAGTCTGAGAAAAAAAGTGCAGTAGTGGTTTCCACGAAGGGCCCATCTTCAGGTTAACTTTAACTCCGTGGTGGTGGGATGTATGTGTAAATTGCCCAGAAGGACAGTTCATGATTCCGTAGTTATCAGTGGCAGGTAACCAGTGCCACAAAGTCAGTCTGGATCAGACTTGATTTGGCTCAATCACACCTCTATTTACATAGCAAATATACCCAAAGGAAGCTTAACTCCAGCTTCAACTTTTTGGACAGTTCAATGACAAGTGCAGTGGGAATGGCCCTACAGTAAACCTTTGTCTACAACATTAACCCACCAACCTTTCCGAACAGGTCTGAGCAGCACAGTAGGTTTGTGCTGGATCAACACACTGTACCGGGTGGCCACAGCATCGGATACTAGGAAACTGAAGGAGCTGAATTTGCTGCATCAGAACACCGCCTCGGAGCTGATCTTACTAATTTGGCAGAGTGTGGATTCTTCATAATTACATTTCTCTGTGTTACAGGAGCGAAATGCCTTATCATTTCCCCCCTTGCACATATCCCCCTCTGCTTTATGTGCAGTAGCTGACTTTCACTGCTTGTCTACCTAGTTAGCATAATTGAATCAAAGCTAGACCGACTGTTATCAGCTCCGTTACAAACTGTTACATTTAGTCTGAAGTCTGCTGCTTCATGCCTGAAGACTGGCTTGCATGTCTGATTTTTTTCTGGTTTTCCAGCTGATTTAGTCCAATAAAATGGATTATCTCTCACCACAAACCTTACCTCATTTACAGCATTAGACCTGAACAGCTATAACCCAACAGCACAACCAGACCTGTGCTTTTACTGCGAAGTATCTTAATATAAAAGAAGCCTGGTGTATTTCATTGCTGCTTATCTTTGTGTTGTGCCGTTGAGCGTGCAACAGTACCTGTACAATATTTGTGCTGTACAATACTATTTTGATGGGCTCTTCTCACTGCTTCAGACCTTTCAGGCCAAGGGAACGCTCACCAAAGGATAACTTCCTCACGGCACAGATGGAGGAAAGCTAAGCAAAAGAACTATGTAATGTGGAAATAAAAGTTAAATTTCAGTGGGTGGCTTCTCCTGGATGCAGGCACAGAGGATGCAGGATGAAGGAGATCCAGCCCCTTCCGGAGAAGAAGCTAGAGACCAGGTAAGACACCCTAGGGTGTCTGGAATGATGCCAGAAATCTCTTTTCAAACAGCCATATTCCACCTGTCCGTCCCCCTTCAGCACTCAGCAGGCGTGAGCCTGTTGTCAGGATCAGCCTCAGCAGAGGAGAGCACTTCCAGCCCTTTCTGTTCAGCAGCACAACACAGTTGCCCAAGGGTGACCGAGTTCATCTCTCATTCCTGGGCAGTTGCGTGCTTATTGTTATAAAATGATTTGCAAGCAGGAGTCTGCATGTATTTTGTTTTGCCTTGTGACTTACACCAGTATGAAGCAGGCAAAAACTGTTCTTCTGTCACTCCCTTCCATTTTGTACCAGTTTACCCTAGCTGAAAGGTGGAGCAGAGCTAAACTTTCTTTCTTTAATTTTAGCTTCATAGACTCATATAATCCCAGGTTGGAAGGGACCTCAAGGATCATCTGGTCCCACCTTTCTTGGCAGAAGTACAATCTAGACAAGATGACCCAGCATCCTGTCCAGCTGAATCTTAAACGTGCCCAGTGTTGGGGAGTCCACCACTTCCCTGGGGAGATTATTCCAATGGCTGATTGTTCTCAGTGTGAAAAATTTTTCCACTTGTGTCCAATGAGAATCTCCCCTGCAGTAACTTCTAGCTGTTACCCCTCATCTTTTCTATGTGACTGCTTGTAAAAAGGGAGTCTCCATCTTCTTTGTAGCCACTCTTTAAATACTGGAACATGGTGATAAGGTCTCCCCTAAGCCTTCTTTTCTCAGGGCTGAACAAACCCAATTCCCTCAGCCTTTCCTCTTCTGGCATGCTTCCCAGTCCTTTGATCACCTTTGTGGCCCTTCTCTGGATCCTCTCCAGCCTGTCACGTCCTTTTTGCATAGTGGGGATCAAAACAGAACACAGTATTCCAGGTGTGGCCTGACAAGCACTGAGTAGAGTGGGATAATGACTTAGTTGATGCTGGTGATGCTGTATTTGTCCACTTTTCCATCACTGGTGTGCTTCTCCTTTAGTTTTGAGCAGAGTCAGAAGCTCGCAGTTAAGCCACGGTGGTCTCTTGCTCCAACTACTTCCCTTACTTTTAAAGAGGATGAACAGTTTTTGTGCTTCCAGGAGAGCATTCTTTAAAAACTCTCANCCTGTGCTGCACTCCTGGATTATATTTTTCCAGGTGCAACACCTTACACTTATCCTTGTTGAACACCATGAGGTTCTTGTTAGCCCGCTCCTCCAGCCTGTCCAGGTCTTCCTGCAGGGTGGCTTTCCCTTCCAAAGCATCCACTTCCCCATTCAGTTTGTTGCAACCAGCAAAATTCATCAGGATATGCTTGATCCCATCATCCAGGTCACTTTTGATGATATTAAAAAGTATTGGGCCCAATATCAGTCCCTGGGGGACCCCACTTGTGACCAGTTACCAGTTTGAAATGGAGCTATTTACTAACACCCTCTGGGTGCAGTCTGTCAGCTAGTTTCCGACCCACCACACAGATCACCAGTCTGTGCCATAACACATCAGTTTCTCTAGGAGCAGGCTGTGGGCAACCATGTGGAAAGGCTTGATAAATCCAGGCAGAGAATGTCCACCGCTGGCCCCCATCAACTGAGCAGGTTAATTTGCCATAGAAGGTGATTGGGTTTGTAAAGCATGATTTGCCTTTGGTGAATCTGTGCTGGCTTTTCCCTTTCATGTGCTTCATTTGACTTGTGATAGCTCCCAGGAGGTGGGTGATAGCCATTCATCAGGGGCCTGCATGGATATAAGCCAGGTAGACAGAGGCTCCAGCTGCAGGTCCATGGGCAAGCAGTGGCTGGGTGCTGGGGAAGCCAGAGTGCACCCCAGCCAGCCCCCGTGTGCAGCCACTGCTCTGGGAGGTGATGGACCCTCTTCCTCTCCTTCCCTCCTTGCCTGCCACTGGAACACTCCCCAGCATCAGTGACTGCCCAGAGCTGGCAGCTGGCAGCTGAGCTGGCAGCTCCAGGTTTGGCTGGATCCCATGCAGATGCCATGACTGCTTCTGTACCGAGGGGCATCCCCCACCTTTCCCTCCTTCTGTGAGGGCTCAGCTTGGGCTCACCCCACCCCGAGCTCAGGCATCAGTTATTCACCCTGAGGTCTCTCCAGCCTTACCCTTACAAACAACTGCCTCTATTTGACTTAAGATCATGTTTAATGAAGCCAAATACATGGGGGAAGAGGGCAGTCTGAAGGGAGTTAATCCTGGAACAGGCAGTGCTGCTACTGAAACATGTCTCTGGCAAATATGGCTAAAACCACCATGAGATGGGGAAGAAGACACTGAAGTAAACATGGGTCACAGCTGGTGAAAACTGTTTCTGGCCAAAACACTTTTTTCACAGAAAGTTAATTTTTTTTCTGTAACTGGAATTTCTTTTGGAGTACTTTTTATTTTTTTTTTTTAATAAAATCCTTGTCCCTCTTCCAGGTCAAACTTATTTCAACCATTACTTTTTCCTCTGGGGAAAGGTGAGAATAAAGAGGTAGGAGGGGAAGAAATCATGGGAAAAAGACAGCAAATTCACTTCCAGTCTGCTTTCCGACCATCGCCTGTCCTTGTGTGCTTCTTGTGGTGCCAAATGCAGCTGGAACAAATCCCACACCAAAACACAGGTAAAGTAACAGCTACAAGGAGTAGCTGGTTGGGAAATGGCTTTTCTTTTCAACACAAACTTTAAGGCGTGCTGATGAACTGCTTCTGCCTGTCTGCCTATGAAAAAAGCACTTTGCGTGCAGCCGACCAGGAGCTGGGGCTTATGGGGCTGAAGACGTATATATGCATAACTCTCCTTGGGTATTACGGGGCGCTGAAATGCCTGGGAAAACCTGACCTTGCAGCTTGGGATGTGTGCCACTCCCCGTCTCTGTAACTTCTTGTTTCCACTGCTTTCTGCAAAGCACAGATATTGCTTGACGCAAAAGGAATTTGGGGGGAAAACATAGCTCAGTGCTTTCTCTTCCCAGGCAAAGGGCGGGGAGGTGCGGGAGATCACGATGAGTTTTGGAAGGATGGAGTCTTACCCTGCCACCACTCTGGGCTTGTCGTGGGGTTTGCTTGTTGAAATCCCCTGTTGGTGTCTTAACAGGAGCCAGAGCCAGTGACTGCAGCCCTCTTCCAGGCTCGTGAAATCTAGCATGGGGATGTTTGGCCCCAATGATGCCAACTGCTAAGCTGCTGGGATGCACTGCTGTGTGTCCCAGGGACTCAGACCAGCTCCCTGGCTCTGACCCCAGGTCTGGTGATGGACACCTTATGCATAAAAGCAAAGCCAGGAGGCCCATGGGACCAGCAGAGGGTGAGGGGCAGATGCCACACTTACTCACGGTGACTCAGTGTGTGTGTGATTCTGGGAAGAGCCCTGCTGAAATCTGTGGGGCCCTTGGGGTACAATATGTGTACCTCCTCAGTACAGACGGAGGAGAAGGGCTTTGAACCCTGTGTGAGTAAGCCCACCATCTGAGGTGGCTGCAGACACCCAAAATCTGTTCTTAGAATTTCTGGTTGTTGTGCAGATCCCTGCAGAAGATTAGCCCTGCCAGAGGGTTGTGCAACGCCTAAACGAGTGTAAGGTACATCATGCACAGCTGTGCTGGCAAGGTAAAGCAGTTGTTCCAGGGTACCAGCAACACTGCGGATGCAGTGGGTTGGCATAGAGAAGAAAAGCCCACCCTGTTGCACCTCCTTGCTCCATGTCTCGTAGCAGAGGGATGAGGATGGTTAGCTGAGGTCTATACTACCATCAAACCAAGCCCTTTCAACCTCACCAGCTCAGGTTCGCTGTGACTGACAGTCAAGTCCAAGTGAACACACAGTCAACTGGGAATTTTAATTATTGCTCTGTTTCAGAGAACTCCTTTTCTCCCTTTCTGTTAAATTCTTCTTCTAAGAAAGGTACAGGACTATTTTTTTCCTGTTTTGTCATTTAGGAAGCAAGCAAGCGTCTTCCTGATGCCTTTCTTAAAATTCCCGTGCAGGTGTTCATGGTCTCACATTTATGATTATTAATAGGGCTAGCAGGAAATGCTGGGTCAATTTTGTTTCTCTTGAAATAAAAATATTTTTAAGATGTCTTGACTCTAAGCAACTTCTTCCTTGGAAAGAGAAATTAAAAAAGAAGTTTTCATTCTGGAAAATCTCCAGATCTATGCTTGTTGTTTTTGAACAAATTTTCTGAAACTTGATAGTAATTTTTAGAATTAGCCTTTCTCAGGAAACTCAAAAAATATGTTTGCTTCAATTCCAAAAGAAAATGAAGGCGTATATCAAATACTCAAACTTTCAATGAACTAGGAAGCCCATGTTTAGTTTAGCACAAGTTGCCAAACAATTACAAGTGCTGTTCTTCTTTCCCCCAAGAATTGTTTTCAACAACTACCTGTCTGTAAAAAATAAATTATTGCTCTATCTTGATAGGAAAAGCAGCCCCTTAAATTCTGTGGCTTAACTTCAGACATGTGCAAGCTGGAGGTCTCAAGCTTGTCCCATCCCAGCAGTTTCCCTTTTGCAGTGGGTTTTCCCACCGCACTAGTGTTCCCCGAGCAACTGCCGATGCTGGTGCCACGATTAGCAGAGTCGGCGACAATGTGAGTGTGTAAAGAGATTTTGGATGACTCCTTGTACCGCACTGGGTTTCCAAGCCCCAGCTGCAAAGATATGGGGCTCTTCCCAGACACTGTGCAGCAGACACCAGCACCTGACTGATGAAACTCCCACGAGACTGCTTCTTAGGAGTGAAAATGAATGCCGTAGTGTTTGAAAATGATAAGGCTGCAGCTCAGGAGGCAAAAAAATAAAAACAGAGAGAGATGTGGTAGGCAGTGCAGAGCTGCCATGAGCTGAAAGCCAAGGTAAGGTCGGCGCAATGCCTGGAAATACTGCAGTGCACTGCCAGCAGGGCAAAGGGAGCCTTTGGGGGGACAACAGACTCTCCTGATGCTGAGTGTGCTAGAGGAAATAGATACACGGAGGTAAATTGGGTTCTCCAACAGACGCTAGGCAGATGATAAGGAATGTCAGTAGATCATTTATTTTCATTTATGGCTCAAGTCTATCTAAGAGTACTGATAAGGTAATTTTTTCCCTTGAGTCATTGTCGTCAAGCTATATTTGTATGTTTACATGATTAAGCAGCAGGGGAATCTAGCTTTATCTTAATTTGTATTTTTTATGGTTGTGTCTTCCTTGTATTTCCCTCTGTTTCGGTCTGTGCCCAGGAAACAGGAGAGCTGAAAGGTCTGATCCGCACTGTGGTGACATCCTTAACTAATTTATGCCGGGGCACACGTGGAAACTTGCTGCAGAACCAGGATTTGAACCGACGTCTACCAAACGCTGGCCTGGCGGTACAAGGACAAAATTCCACCTCCTGGCTGGCTAAAAAGATGCAAATATCCCACTTTCTCTTAAGGTTCAACTTGCGCATGATTAGTGCATGATTAGTGGACGTCATCAGCATATGACTGACATGCGTCTGGCTGTCTTGTATGGTTGTCTCTAAGTGCATTGTGGAATGTGTTCTAGATGACTGAGTCAGGACCATAAACGTTTATTAGCCTGATGGACTCCAGAACAATCAATTAAGTCTTTATTAAAAGCATTCATAAGAGGATCCTCCGCATAAAGCAGGACCAGCAAAGGCATGTCTTTCTTGGCATCCCTGTTCATCTCTACCAATTGGGAGACTCTCTGACCACAATTTCTGCATGCTTGGACAAGCTGCTCTGAGTAATACTGTAGTTCTGGTTAAAGTTTGTCACTAATCGATTTAATACTCTCTTACACATGTGGGAATAATGTGAGTCTCATGTTGGGTTTTGTTTGGTTTTTTTTTCCTTCGCCTTTCTGTTCTGTGAGTTTGGATTGGAACCAGTCCTTTTTTTACAAGCTTTCCATTCTGGTTCATAACAGGTTTACATCAAAAGAAGACTTTCCTCCTGGCATGGCTTAGTGAGGCAGCTCTGGTGATAACAGAGTAAACACATAAAACGACGTGACACTTTTCCTGTGTTACAGGACTGCTGGAGTCATACACAGGCCTCCCACCTCAGGTAACAGTAAGGACAAATGGTAATTTCAGTCTGCCTGAGGACTGACTGGCCGGATGGATTGTTTGCGTGGTGCATAAGACACATTGCCTTTTTGGCAGGGCACAGTTGCTTACTTCCCCAGCAGCAGTTCCCATGCACATGCCCTCTAGCTTCCATTCCCCGGAAAAGGTGCCATGATGTGCAGCAAGGCAGCGAGCAGCGCCGCGTGGCTGTGCCGGCCGGGTCTCCAGGATCCATCCCCCTCCCAGGGCACGTCCCTCACCCCCTAAGTATCTGCATCGCAGTGCAAATAGGAGGGCACCATAATCATCTGTTTGGAGGCGGCTATAACTCCTCCCTGCTCGTCCGGCTGGGGATATCAGGGTACCTGGGGACATCCTGCTTCACCTGCTAAGCCTCACTGGGCCCATGGTGCTGCAGCAGCAGATTTGCCCTTTTATTTTGTGAGGAGGCAGAAAGTCAGACTCCTCAGAGTTAAGTTCACTCTCATAAGCTGAGTGCTCGGGATGGTGGTGTGGCTGCCAAGGCATTCCCTTCCTCTAGGATGTGGAGCTGAAAGCCAACAATTTGCTTGGAACGCCTTTAGACTAAATCTTTGGGGCTAATTCAGACATCCAAGCTGCTCTTATTCCACTTCTTCTCTTTATGTAAGTACACAGTTTTTATTATTTGAAATAATATGAAATAATTTAGTCTTGGGACCAGGTATGTCTCTGGAAAAGGCCTCCTCAGCTGCTCATTGCTGAAGCTTCTCTGTATGCAGCTTTTACTGTCCGTGAAATTTGCATACTGATAGGTCTTCCTCCCTCCTAGCTTGAATCTGGAAAATGTTTCCTATATACATAACTGACCTTTATGAGGTGAACAGTTATGAAAGCAGACTTCAAAGAAACTGAAAGAGCTGAATAAAACCCAAGGGCTATGGTTTGCCTTGTCACAAGGTCTGAGATGTAGACGGAGGAGAGTTTGGTCTAATGATCTCCCTTCCCCACTCCTCCCACACAGGCAGAAGTTTTGTTTTGTTTGTTTTCTCTAGAGTAATTTCATTTAGTAAATGAGGCAATTAAAAAAATGGCTGGGGAATGTTTCCTGGTAGAAACCAAAAGAATAAAAAGTTCCATTTTTAGTCAACCTAAAGTGTTTTTAACGACACAAGCGATTTTCAACAAAGTCTGTCAAAAAGGCTGTGGTGAAAGACTGAAATGGGCGGCCACATAGGCAGCATGGGGGAGAACCACCTGCAGGTCCCTGCTTTGCCCCGATGGAGGATTTTCCACCCCAGGTAACAGCATGGTCAGGAGGCGCAGGGGCTCAATGCTGGGTTCCTCACCTGGGCGTAACATGTGTGGCGTGAGTCGGAAGGACTTCCAACTTCCCTGTACCCCCTTATCATCTGCTTTTCCTCGTGCAAGCTTTTTGGGTTTCTGTAAGGCACCACGAACATTCCCAAACTTCTGAAACGGGGGAATAGCACCCACGCGCAGGCAGACTTTGAGCACACCACCACAGGGGCTGCTGCTGTGGGTGGGAAGCACCAGCGAACATCCCCTCTCGGGGAGCTCCGTCACCCACGGAAGCCCAGGGCACCTCTCGGCGGGGGCAGCCGAAACGCCGGCCCCAGCCCAGGAGTGTCGCTCCTCGGCGGGGCTGGGAGTTATTGTTCGGTACCTGCTGATTGCTAATTGCCAGCTTAATCCCGCCTTTGTGTCGCTGCTGGGAGAGCGCCAACTGACACGGCGTTGCAAAAGAGACCGTGGTGTGTTTAGCCGGCTTAATGACTGTGTAATTACAAGTGTCCCTAAACGCTCTTCCACAATTAGAGCTCATCACACCCTCACGACCTGACAGGATTTTAAAACTGCAATTANTGTTGGGTGGAGGAGGAGGTGAAATTGCTGTGAATAGTAAGTGCCTGGCTCTTACAAGTGTCTCATTAACCTCTCTGCAAACAGATCTGCGCAGAGGAAGATCACAACCAGGCTGCTACGTGTGCCCGCCCTTCCCTGATGGTGCCCACTGGCAGCTGGGCACTCCGGCAGGAGGAGACCCTTCCTCACCCACCTTCAGCCCCTGAGTCTGGCTGCAAAACATGCCAAGCTGGGGCCCAGTCTCTCTCCAGGGCCGGCTGTCCCACTGGTGAATTCCAGCTCTGTGGGTGCAGCTGACAGAGCCTGTCCCCATGCCCCGGCTGCAGCAACTTCCTCCCCAGGACACTTAACATGCCGTGCCTCCGTGAAACGGATTGACTTACAGATGGTAAACACCTCATAAATAAAAGATATCTGCTTATGCCCATAGATCTGTCAGAAGTATATATATATATCAAAAATACATACATATTTCTGATTGTTTGTGGTGGCTAAAAAACGGTGTCATAAGTAACAGCTTGAATTATACATTCTCCTTTTCTGTTTTATTCACTGCCTCTCCATCTTCCCTGGCCCTGCCTCAATGCTTGTTCACTTGTCTTTTCTCTTCCCTCAAATTCTGATTCATTTAGCGATAGAATCACTTAAGCCTCAGTGTTACCCTCTTCCTTTCACTGGAGGCACGTACAGCTGCCACTCCCAATCTCATACAAGTGGTATTGCCTCACTGCTATCCAAAATAGTTTACTCACGTGGTGGAAAATTGTGAAACTCTTAACTAGATTTTTTTCTCATAGGAGACCTGTGACCAGTTGATCATTATAGTTTACTGTGCCTTTCAACTAGCTGTTTGTCAGTACCCAGCAGAGTTTGCAGAAGCCTGCTTTACTGCTATTATAGCAATATTATAATTATTATAATAAGCAATATTATAGCTTATTGCTATTTCCATATTTCTTCCCACTGCTCTGTAACACAGCTCTTCCTTATTTAACGTGGCAGGAAATTTCCAGCTGCCATTAAAGGATGAGTTTCACCTTGGAAGTCCTGTGAGAGTCTTGCAAGTGAGATGCTGTTACTTCTAATTAATGGCTGGAGGAAATCGGCTGTATTTTTTGTTTGGTTGGTTTTTTCTATGTTTTTTTTTTTGTTCTTTTTCTCTCTCACATGCACAGGTATGTGCCATAACTCTGGTAATTTACTATGCTTACTTAAAATGTGTAGCATTCACTGTATTTCTCATTCTTTTCATAATTGGATTGGGCATATGCTTATGTGGTATCCAGATAAGCAGGAAGTTAGCAAGCAAGCACATTAAGTTCAATTCGGTGTAAATAAAATGCATCAGCACCTACTTTAGAATGATGCAAAGATCCAATGAGCATGGGCCGAGCTTGAAGGGTACCTGTGGGTACAACAAGCTGACTCTTTATTTTGATGTTCATGGCTTGGCTGTAAACCAGCCCATGTGAAATCTCATCAGAGAGGCATTACCCTGGCCACCTCCTCCTCCCTTCTTTTGGACATCAGAGATAGCATCCTTAACATTGACGTTGCAATGCTAGAAAGCTGTTGCAGGTGAAGGAAGCTGCTCTCCTCGTTCTTAGCAAACTAGCAGCAGACCACGTGTCCTAAGTGTGGTACCAGTCCTTGTCTGGAAGAAATCTGACGAAAGAGTGAAGAGGATGAGAGTGTCAAACAATGCACCACCACCCCCATTTTGCAGGTCTGAAACTGCCTGAGAGTGGGAATCACACTGGCAAGGGTACTTAATCACCTAAATGCCAGTGAGGTTCCTAATTCCCAGAGATTTCCACAGGAGATAGGGACCAGGGCACTCAGGAGGATATTGCCCGGAAGGACATGTTAAAGGTCACCGTGGAGCCTGTGTTGGGAGCTGGCTGAGAGAGCCAAATCCCTGGAGGTACCATTTGGTTCTTAATTAAAAAAGGTCTTGCTGGATTTGGCCAACCCCTGAGTCTCTCACCCACGCCTGTTAGAAAGCGGGGTATTTTCCTTAGCGTCCATATCCTCGCCAAAGCACAGCTCAGTGTAGGAGCTGCAGCAGTGGGAAAGGTCTAAAACCTTAAGCCTGCTGGCGCTGGCAGAAGTAAACCACTTGAAGCAGTACCTCCACAGCAGCAGGGCCGCCAGGACAGTGGAGCCGAAAACAGGTTTGAGGAGGTCAGAAATCCCACACTATGGATTTTGGCCTGGCTGTGGTGAGGAATTTTCCTTGGGGCTCTGGCAGCTGTTTCAGCTCCACGAGGCCAAATGACACTGCTGCCCTGGACTGCCACCCGCCCAGGCGAGCAACTTGCAACTGAGACCAACTCCTACTTTCCATGAAGCTTTTCCAAAAGAAGCCTTCCTCCCAGTCCACCCTCACCCCTAGTGGTATGGTTTGAGGAACCCACAATAACTTACTGTCATTTAGACAAGTATTTTCTCACCCAATGAGTCCTTTCCACCTGGAAAGGGGAATTGGGAAAAAACAAAGAAACTTGAGGGTTGAAATATAAACAAATTTAATAGAATAAGACTAAATAATTAACATTAATAATAACTAAATAACCAATATTGATCCTGATACCTGATACATAAAATATACAAGGATTATACTTGGCCCATGCTATCAGTGGGAAGCTGTGTGTTCCCAGCAGTGGACAGCGAATGTCAGATACTACGAGTGCTATGGCTTCGGGAGGAAGGGAAGGGCTCAGGAGTCCGGTACATCTTGCCAAGGGCAAGAAGTTCTCAGGTTTGCAGCCATCAAAGGAGAGAGGGAGAGAATTTCTCAGCAAACTTTCTAATTTACATCGAATGTGACATTCATGACATGAAATAATCCTGTTGGCCAGCCTGGGTCAAGTGCCTGGGTCTCACTCCTCCTCATCCTTGCACCTGGCAAGGCTCGAAAACATTGAGACCTTGAAGCCCGCATACCATAGCTGGCTATAAAGTAAATATTTTCACAAGTTTAAACACCAGAGTCTTCTAAAAGTGCAGTTTTCTCAAGCATTAGAAGAGAAATTAGGCCTGTGTTGTTCAAACCAGGACACCTGGCTGCAAAACCTGTGCCTTTCTTCCAGGGCACATGGAGCCTTTCGCAGGCAGGAAAGGAACTCGCTGGAGGGCATGTGGCAGGGTGGCTTTCCCTTCCTTACCAGGCTCCTTGCAGGCTTCTCTCTCAATGTGGTCTCCCTCAGACCAAATGCCGCGAAGTAAATCTGTGACGTCTCCTTCACCTTCAGCATACACCACTTCCACGGAAGTTTGCTTCCCTTCTCATTTACCCTGAGCAGAGCTGGTGATAACTGTGATATTGCCAGTCACATTGTCAGCACAGTCTCGAACTGTGCACAAGGGGTGGGAGCACAGGGTGCTTTAATGCTCACCCTGCATTTACCCCCACTGTGAAAACAGCGAGTGAGAAAATCCTTCCAGGACATTTTAGAGTAAATCTCTGTTTCTAGCAATCCTCTCTGCATGCACAGGTGTTTTGGCTGTGCATAGAGTCAGGATTACAAAAAGGCTAGTGCAGGCCAGCAAAAAAACATTGGACAAAATGCTACCAGTGTAGGTGCGTAGTATTGTGTGAGGAAAAAACCCCAACTGTTTTACTTAAAACTCTTTCCTGGCAATTGTAAGTACACATGAGGTGCTGTAAAAACCCTGGGTTATCTATCCTTGCCGTGTAAAAGGAATTGCATTTCGATATGTAAAAAATATATATGATATAAAACTCATTCTAAGGTACCTTTCACAAACTGAATGAAATTTTGGGAGTGGCAATTTGTTGCAGGAGGGAGTAAATGTGATCTGACATCATCACTGGTACTGTTGGGACTATGGGATTTGGCAGAGGTTGACAATGGCCCTGCTGTAATTCAGAGTGATCCCAGGGCTACTCTAATGTACGTGAATATTTTCTGAGCTGCTGTGCCATGGCATTGCATGCTACCCGCCCTAAAGAGAGCTGAAGACCTCCATTCCTGCACTGGGGAAATCCCTTACTTAAGCCTTGTTTAATGAGTCTTGGATATACCTTTAAAAGAACTAGAAGGGCTGGAGAGCAGGAACCTAAACCTAGTCTCTCCAGGTACAAAGGACAAGATTTTCATTGTTTCCACAGGA
>VXAK01007162.1:32163-46237 GCA_013399435.1 Arenaria interpres | reverse complement strand
GCAGGAGTGTGGCTCAGCTCAATCTTACCCATGCCTTAACACTGCCGAAATGTTGTTCCCTGTCCATTTTCCATGCTTAAAGAAAACTTGGCTGGTCCCTGTAGGAGGAGGAAGCCTTCTGCACAGGAACAAAGTCTTTTTCCCCAATCTTTGCTCCTTACTGTATCAGCCACTTCCTACATGGTTGCCAAGAATGCAAATAATCAGCCATTTTCTATATCAATAAGAGTCTTTTCAGTGTAATGAGGTGCTGGGCTCAGCTATGTCAGGATTTGATGAAGCAGAGGCTGATGCTTCTCTGAATCCTGCCCAGGGCAGTAAAAATAAAACTTGTTCTAAGATTGCAGTCAAAGTCCACTTCCTCACTTCTAGAAATCTTGGTTTGGGCATACCTGGGCAGCAAAAATCCCTTGTTTATCCCTGCAGAAATCCACTAACAGAGGAGTCATATTTAAGGTGGCTAACTAAGAATTAGGTTTTCCTGTTTCATTTGCTGCTTTGTGTTGTATAATGAGAGCCTGTATCATAGCAGTAATCATTATTAGAATTAGTGTTTTTCTGCTTGCTTTGTTTATTTTTTTTTAAGTCTTTAAGACATTAGGGACTGAAGGCTGGCCTCTCCCTCCTCACACACACACTTTGGTGAAGGATCTTCGAAAGGTCTGAGGCGTAATTATTGTGGGCTCTTAATGCTGTAATTGAAGGTGTTGAACCTTCAACAAAGCCTGATTTTATTAAACTTGTGAATTAGCTCTGATGTTAAATAGTTGTTAACAACAAACAAAAAGAGCTTCTTTATAGGTTTTTTTTTTCTTTTTTTTTTTCTCCTTTTTTTTTTTTCTTTTTTTTTTTTTTTTTTTTTTGGTGACTCTGCACACCCTCAAATGGCTTGGCTGCTGCTCCTCTCCCTGGCTCTGCGCTCTTCTGATTGCACACCAGCTCCAGGGCTAAGTAGAAGTGACAGTGGGGGGGAAATCAAATAAAAGGCAAAAAGAGAAGGGAAAGGAAGCCTATCGCCCTGTCCCCTGGAAGCAGGACAGAAGAACTATGCTGGAGAGAAGGTGCCATCTGCGAAGATTTGTGTTTGCTGCTGGCGTGGCTGCAGCTTCCTGCGTGAAGCTGGGCCACTGCCAGCAGGGACTGTCTCTGCAGATGGCTCGAGGTGTGTGGCCAGGCTCCTGGTGCCAGCCTGGGGTGGCCAACTCCACTCCAGAAACCACGTAGCTGTGTTGGATGCAAAGCTAATAGATCCAGCTGAGAGATTTATTGTGAGTTGCAGGGGGGAAAAGGGTTGGCCTGGCTTCTCTGTCTCCTGCCTTGCAGGGTCATGCCGTTGAGTCAGGCAGCTTTCCAAGTTCACCTTGCTGTCCCCTGAGGGGCACAGAGAAACCCTGGTACTCATGGTGGCAAGCAGATATCTTCCACAGTGTATGGGCATAATGCATGATAGGGCTGATGTACCCGGACTGCCTGTCTGTGATGCTACGGCAGGGCCTGGGGAACTAAGCCTTTCAGATCATTCCCAAGATTTCTGCCTGTGAGGGGCACAGACACACCACTCTCGCCCTGGAGAACAAAAGAAGCGTTTTACTGGGGCTGCAGCAAAATTTGGGAAAAATTTAAAAAATAATCAATTTACCAAAAAAACCCAACAACCCAACCCAGAAATATATGTAAAGAAGTCTTTGGAAGATGTAGTCTAACTCCAAAAATTAGACCTCTGCAGTTGGCTACTCCAGAATGTGAAACCTATGTCTGTTTTCAGCCTATGAATGCACAAGCTAAAACATTTTCCTCTTTTTAATTTTTATTTATAAAATCCAGTTCATAACAAGATTCATCTGTTCCACCAGGCGCTTTAGTAGCCAGAAGGGTTTTTTATTGTTGGCGAGCATGGGTTTACGAGGGTGGAGAATCATCTGGTTTTGTGGCCAGCTGTTGGCCATTGTTAAGGACTATTAAAAAGTCTTTGTACATGTGCCCAGATATGTGTTTGAGGGGCATGCCATTAATCAGCTTCTAACTACGGGAATAATGATGAGACATCTAAAGAAGATGTTTCAAAATTATTAAAATAGCATTCAGGTGGGGAAAGTCATTCATTCTTCTGCATGGTGCTGCACAAGTGTCCAGAAACGATGTACTAACCAACTCCCCTGCCACCAACACTCATTCTAGTCCCATTACACATGATATTGTCCTTTAAACAATGACAGCTGTGCATCTGTTGCAGCTCACTTTCCTTGGGACTTCGGCTTCATGAGCTATATCTTGACGGAGAACGGCATGTCAGCAGAGCATGGTCTTAGGCCCCGGCAAAATGAGCTTGATCTTAATGAAAGGTTTTAGCTAGCATGCTTTGCCTCTCATTTGCTGCAGTGTATATATGTGCATTCAGTCAACTAGGACAGGGCATGTGGTAGAGACGCAGGAGCTTGATTGCATATCCAGGCAGTGAAGAAATGCTGTTTGCTGATTCTTTACCTATTCACATAGCCGTGTTCTCTTCAAATATATAGTGGTCTCCACAGCCTGGTTTTAGCATGGAGGTCCTGTGGCATCTGGCAAAGGCTTTTCTCTCTTCTGCAAGGTCAAGAGGAACT
Organism: Arenaria interpres; assembly: GCA_013399435.1. Classification (NCBI taxonomy): domain Eukaryota; kingdom Metazoa; phylum Chordata; class Aves; order Charadriiformes; family Scolopacidae; genus Arenaria; species Arenaria interpres. The sequence goes on along the minus strand of VXAK01007162.1, from coordinate 43,634 downwards.
GTTTCTGTGAGAAATCCTCAAAGGGGCAGGCACATAACCCCTGAGATGTTACCACTTGCTCTCTGTCCTGGCTTTCAGCAGCACTTGGGATCTCCAGGAATGCCCCTATTTATATTTAGCAATGGAAATGACACCACAATGTACACAGTTCACTCTGACTCTGGCTGATGCAAGCTTCCCTTAAGCCATGAAGAAGGTGCCCAGCTTCTACTGGAATCAAGTTTTCTGCCACCAGCAGAATGGCTTAAGTAGATCTGTGTTAGTGGCATCTGAACAAAATAGGTTAAAAAGCAAGTTCTCAGTAAATTCCAAGTTCCCAAACATGAGAGTGTTTCCAAAGTATGTTAAAACATTAGGAGATGAAGGGGGATACGTCTATGACTGTGCTGCACATTGCAAGACACAACCTGCTGCACATGCCTTTGTGAATTCAGGTTAGAAACTGACAACTGAGGAACTGGCTGGGTTAGAAATTATCCGTAAAGCAGATCCAAAGAGGCTAAAAGATGGCATGAGAGGATCAGCTGTGACCTCTTGAATTTTGGCTTGCTGTCTTCAGTGTCAAAACCCATGTTTATATTGGAGACTGTAAAGGATGAGAACAGGTATTTTCACTGTGGATTGCAATTATGCTTTCTGAGAGGCTGAAGCTTGCCGCGTAAATAATGTGTACTTTGGGACTGTGCTAAAAGCTGGCATGCATAAAGAACAAAATTACTTTGGATGGGTTACGATGGTCTTATGCTTTTATAAGTGACTTAGGAAAAGTACTTGCCCACTGCATGGTAACATCTCCTAGGAGTCTGGAAGACTATCAGGTCATGTATTATGAACTTAAGCAATGGTTTCCTCCTGATTCTGCTTTAATATTTTCAACCCTGGGCTTTTTAAACTTATTAGTCAGGCTATCCTCAAAAAACATAAGATTGAGAAATCATGAGGTTTGAAAAAATTGTAAATTGTGTGTTCTTTTTCTTAGCCTTGAGGGTTTATGTTTTCAGTCTTTTCTCTGCAACAATGCCGGCTAGAAACTTACTTTTAAAACACTGGAAGTAGGGAGTGTTTGTGTAATCACATGACTCCAAGAACCGGGACCTTAAGATAAAAAAAAACCAACCAACCAAAATAAAACCAGAACTGAAAACTTGTGATAAAATCTCCAGGAGACTGTGATAAAATCTTTTGGAGGTGAATTGTATAGATGGAAGAAAAAAAACATCAGCTGAAAATTGATGTTTTCATCAGAAGCTGTGGATTCCTGTTTTCCCTCTCCGACTAGAAATCATGTTCAGCTTTTAAAAAAAACAACAAGTGGTGAAAATACTCATATTTAAAAATAAACACAGAAACACTAACTTTATAGTGTTTTGCCCTAAGATGTCAATTTTTAACCCTGGCCATGCTTTTCAGTCTTTTTATTTCCCCGAAATGGAATGAGGGAAGCATTAATCTCAACGGCCAGACATTTATAAGGGGTAAATCTTGCATTTGTTGCATTGCAGTCAAAGATTTGGGCCACTGGATGGCCTAGTTTCATGAGTCCTTCTCTTTGGCTTTGTTCCTTTTCATTTCAGCTGCTACTGGGGAGAATACGTGAGCCTGGTGTCTGCAAATAGTCCTCAGATGAACTCACACAGAGCATCTCAGTAGCTCTGTTAGTGTCACCTACTCCAGATGTCCTCACCAACCAAGAGACTGTCAAAGAAAATATCTTTATAGCTTGCGCGGACAGCAGAATCCAGCCCTTGAACAGACTCTCACGAAGAACAAATAGGAGGCACGATTTTTGCCTTTATATTCAAATACATGCTATTGTTCTGTAGTTACATAAGTCAGCCAGTCAGGGAACAGAAACAACATCATATGACTTATGTAACTAACCATTGCCCAATCCTGCAATGAGATCTGTGTGGCCAGGCCCCCCCCATGCAAAGCCCCATTGAAGTCCAGACAAAGATCACTCCAGGGTTGGAACCCAACATGGTAGAATTTATGACTATTTGCAACAAGCCACTCACGAACAAAACTGAGAATTAATCCCTGAAGAAACGGGTGAATCATTTTTTTGATGAACAAATACATTCTATTCTGTTTGTTACAGCTTTGTGGATAATTCAGGATTCAGAAAAAAGGCAAAATCCATCAAAGCAAATAGACATTAATTTCTAATTATATGTCCGGTTCTTCAAGAAGGGCCAATATCCTTGGGCGAACAAAAAGAGCGAAAACAATCTTCTGAGAAACAATCTGTTGGTTCTTGATAACTCAAAAATTCGTCTGAGGTGGAACCAGTGGTTGTAATGGTTGAATTCAGCAAACAAGGTCCCCAAAATCAGATGCTGTGGTCTGTATTCAGGTGCTTCCGCAGCCCGTGTGAGAAGATCTCCATGACTGGAGGTGCTGGTATGGCCTGTTTCAGCTTTGGGGTTTGGTGCACTCTGTCACATCTCAAGTACAAACAGTGAGAACTCTTTCCTGCTGTTGAGCAAAACTGTGTGGGATGCTGAAAAAATCCTGAAATGGACTTTTCTGTGGAGGCATAGAATAAAATGGATGGAAAATTGAAACATTGACAGGAATTATGAGACTAGGCAAAACCGAAAGCCCTTCTTGCCTTGTTTTGCATTCCTGACCATAGCCCAAACCAGTCCTTTCCAAGGAAGAAGCCCCCAAACTATTAATTCTCGTCACCATCCCCCCCCCCACCTTCTTGAACTTTAGCAGTGAAAAAAAGCTCTAAAACTCATCCAGTGGTGGAGGATTCTATAAAATGCTTCATGTGGTGACCAGCTAGAAGCTTGCCTGGACCTCCTAAAGCCTGCCTTTTATTTAAGAGGCTCTCTGCCATTGCACACCTGGATGCAGGTAGATGTTTCAGATGGAGGCTAGGCTGCACAAAGGAGAATGTAAAGTAACATGGCAGTGTGGCCACCAGGCTGTAGTAAGGGAACCTATTCATGGGAAAAGCTGCTTTCTGGCATTCTCTTTCAGACTGCATGACCAGTCCTATCAAGCGCAGAGTTGCTGCAAGCAATTCAGAGAGATCCACTGCTCCTTCTTGCCCTGTTTTCTGACATCGTTTCTGACCACCTTACACAGAGTCAGTGTGTTTTCTACCACTTTGCACCTGATCACACAGAGTAACAGCCCACGACTTCAACTGAAGAAGTTGAAGATGGGGATGGGGAATCATGATGTATAAACACAATTGTTTCTATAGGGAGTGTTATTCCAAAGCTTTTAGGAGATATCAAGAACTTTATTGCATACATAAAGAGGCTTTTGACTTGAATGTTGTGCCTGGAACATGTGGCAACAGCCAAAATACTGTAAACAGATTTGCTTTGCAAAATATTGGCAAGAGGCTAAAACATCTGTTTATCCCATTTTCTTACCTTGGCATCTGCTTGATTTGCATTTCAGGGTCAAGATCTGTGGCTTTTGCACTCAGTGGTGTTAGTTTTGCCGATTCTATTCTATATAAGACACGTTTTTCTAGAGCCATTGTTCTTTGCCAAATAGAACAGAGAAATGGACAGTTTGTCTAGGGGAAAAAATACATGCAGTGGCTAGCATGTGTTTTTTTTCCTGTAGAAAGTGAGCAGAAATTGGTTTTGGTTGTTTTTTTTTTTAATCTGCTAATACAAGATCTATGGTGGGGCCATCCAGCTGAGAGTGGTCTGGATGCTGCAGTATGGCTGCTTATGATCCACCAGTAGTCGTGATCCTGAAACGCAGCAGTTGAAAATAAACTCATTTAAACCATCCTCATGGCTGTCTGGCTCACTTCAGTAACCAAAGACCGGCAGTGCTTATTTGTGGTGTCTCCAGATGAGAGTTTTGCTTTGTTGATGGGCTGGATGAGGAGAAAACCTACTATCACTTGCTGTGGCTCAAAGTTGCCTGTCTCTGAAAGCCTGGTGGCGGGAAGTTTGACTGTAGCTGTGGGCCCCATCTGCATGGGTGCAAGACTGTGCACTCCTTAGGTGAGGAGGAGGACCACCAGGTCGGTGGCTGCTGGGCACCTGCATGCATGGCCAGGAGTGTGCAGACTTTGCTTACAGCTACTTTGAGAGCTATTTAGATCACAGCCACACTGGAGACAGCAGTTGTAATTGTCCCCTGTGATTTCAGAGGAGGTACCTACCATGCAGGCTGGGACAGCAGCAAGAAGATAAGGCAGTAGTCCCACAAAGGGCTGGTTGCCTTATAACGCTTGTTTTCAAGTTTCTCACAGTGTTTATAGGTAATGCACATGCCTAAGTCCCAATGTCTACCCAATCTCTGTTGTAGGAAAGCAACACTACCCTTGTTAGTACCTGCCTTTGGCAGGGTGTTGTAAAGGCCTAGTATGATTTGTTCCTTTGTTTACAGTTAGTTCCACATCTTCACCATCATCCACATATTAGACATTAGCTTATCTAGCTAGTTTCTTCCCCAATAGCTCTTAAAAGCCTGGTTCCTACAGAAAAAGTACCACTCAGCTTGGCTGCCCCAGAAGCATGGGAAAATGCTGAATTGAACTGGGACCTACATGCCTAACGTGAGCTCTTCTTTCAGGAGGCTGGGCTTTGAGGTCTGCTCAGCAAAGGCCAACCACAGTGATACCAGTCAGCTGTCGATTTCTATGCAGAGTTCATCACTGACAGAAAGCACCTTTGTCTCAGGCTGAAAAAGTTCTTGAAACAGGTATAAGAGGGAGCCAAGGAGAAGTGTCTGAACGACCAAGGAGTCTGTCCCCAGGTGCTTCCTCTTGTGACCAACCCTCCCACCCCCCAACCTCGCACCTGGGAGCAGAGGCAGGAATGAAATTATTCCTGTATTGCGGGAAGGATCAGACTCTCTTAATAAATAAGCCATGATGAGCTTGAAAGTCCCCAGCACCCACTGAAAGTCGGCATTAACAAGCTGTCTGACTGATTGAACCGGGTAAAGTTTTCCCAGTTAAAAGCTAGAAGAACACTCAGGACCCCCCTGCAGAGCTACACGGCTTCCAGCGTGGACACCACCCCTGCCTTCAGCCCAGCTTCTGCCTTCACCATGTGGACTTAACAGTTTATAGAAACTATTTTCAGTAATATCTACGCCAGTAAGTTCCTTTTTTTTAAAAAAAAAGAAAAAGTAGTTATTTGTAATGAAATAGAGGTAGGCCCCAGTCATGTACACTCTCTATAGCTCATGTGCTCTCCATGCAAAGGGCTCATGGCTGTTGCTGAAGCTGGGAAGAGGCAGAAGATTTTTCTGAAAGTGCCCAGCGCTGTCCAAGTTTTGTCCCAGCAAAATCTGTTTTAGGGCAGAAAAGAACAGATGAGAAAACCCTACCCAAAAAGGGACTGTTGCTTGTGGATCCAGATGACCCACTTTAACCACACCTCGCCTGCAGATCTCCAGAAGCATTGTTTTTCTCGAGCAGTGAACGTTAACCTTAGAGAAAAGAGCCCCAGCCTGCTACCAGAGACACTGCCTGCAAACACGTTTTTCTCCTTGTGTGTTCTGGGTCCCATCCTTTTCCCATGGAAAGGCTGCTTGCAGCTGGTGCTGCTGTATGTGTCTGTATCGGTAAACTCAATGGAGCCCCAGCATGGGCTCGAGCACTTGTCATGACTGTCTATATTATTTAATTGCCAGCACATGCCCTGGCACGGGGTGGGCCCACTGCCCACCAGCCCTCTCCAGACAATGCCCAGGCACAGTTCGGCTTGAGGGGGCTCCCGGGCGGACACGGGGATGAGGGGGGTGACGAGGCTGGATGTGTGGATGTGAGCCACGGCCAGAGGGAATGTCCCAGCCACTCTAATTCACTCCTGTTCGGAGCAGGTTCAGGCGTTTTAAGAAGCTGAAGCATGAAACCTGTTCTGGCAGTGGGCCTGGGATGCACAGCCCTCATAAATTTCAGCAAGAGGGGTGGGTTAAAACCCCTCCCACTCCCCGTCAGCATTCAGAAGCTTCATCACATATCCTGCCCTGAGGTTTTTCCTTGCCGAAATATTTATTTCCTCCCTGTTCCCCGCTCCTGCTGTTGAAGCTCAGACTATCCCAGACCTCTTGTTCACAAGTGTTTGCAGCACAGCTTTTCCTCTGGCTTGCTGAGGAAAACAATCTCAAGTACCTTAAAAATATTTAAATATATATATTTTTTAACTATCAGATGTGATCCACTGGCCTCTTTTGAAGGCCCTTAATCCTCCCTTGGAGTTTTCCTCCTAGGGCTCAAGCTGCTTCTGTCAGTGCTTTGAGTTTGCCTGGATGTCTAACCTGGGCTGAGTTAAAATGTACAAACACTCAAAAACAATTATAGTTCCTGTCCTGAGGACCCTTTGTTCTAATTACAAAAACTCCAGGAGGCTACAGCAGATCTGTCAGCTGAGGCTGGGAATACAAACTCTTTTTCTTTTCTCTTTTTCCTCTTTCTCCCCCCCCTTCTCTAATAACCGGGGAGGTGGGGAGGCGGAAATCTCAGCAGGAACAGATTGAAAACATTAACATTTGGTTGGTTTTGTATTGTTCTTTAGTGAGACCGCAACTCATGAGGCTGTTTTAATAAATGTCTGGTTAGGGGCCAATCAAAAGCTGCCAAAATGGGTGTAGGGAAGCCTGTTTCCCACACAGTCTGCTCTTTCCCACCCTAATCACTGGAAATAAGAGGGCCTAATAACCAAATGCCTTCTTTCCCCTACTTACCTCCTCACTCTCGGGGATTTTGTGGCCCATTGTTCCTAGACATGAGCAAACCTAACTCTCCCCTCCAACAGCTCCTCCCCCAAAGCAAACTAAGACCATCTTGTTGAACCATAATGTAACATATGTTGAGGGCAGATGCTCATCTGGTGTACATTATTCTAGCTCTGTTCAATTCAATGGAGCTCCAGTAATTGAGATCAGCTGAAGACCGTACCTTTGTTTTATTTATGGTGGTTGAAGGCAGTTCCTTATAGGGTATGGACGTGCAAGGGCTGGGAGTTTTCTCTGCTCGCTTGCCACCTTTGTCGGGGAGCAGAGTGGGGAACACTGAAATGTCTAGATGTGTTCTCAGACTGCCTTTACCTGGAAAGCTTTATGGGAGACTGAGCACAGCAGCTCTCTTTCATGCCAAAGAACATTTATTTCTCTAAAGGTGAGGTGCTAAGGAGGCTGGGCTCTGCCTTGAAGGATGAAGGAGCAATAAAGGGAGAAATCACTAGTGTATCACACAGTAGGGTAAAATAAACCTAACTTCTCCAATATGCAGCTTCTGTAAAGAAGGTGGAGGGGGATCAGAGGCTTCCCCACTCTGTAACTCCTTTGCCCTGCTGGGCAACCAACCTCAGCTCCAAACCTATGTGGCTGGCCACAGCAACAGGAGGTCATATACGGGATTTGACTTTCTTGTGCTGGTGTATGCCCAGAGTGAAACAGACCATGAGGGAAACCCTTCCCATAGAGCCTGCAGCCTGGAGATGGTTGCAAACACAGCCAAAGGCACATCATAGAAGTTAAGTGTTATGACCAAGGTCATATAGGTGATTAGTTGCAGAGAAGCCATGTATCCTGATGTTTACCATATCAGGGTAAACAGAATATTAGAGTAAAAAGAAATGAGAGCCCTGCTACACTGCCGTTCACATTCACATGATTCAACAGCATCCACTTTTATCTTTCAGCAGCAGACCAGGACACCTGATGGGAAGAAGAGAGGCCTGTTAACCTCTGGATGGGTGACTTTGGTTTGTGCTAAGCTGTAGTGGCTACTGAAAGAAAAGCAACACCAGAAAAATAAAACTGCACAGACTTGAGCTTTGAAATTTAATTGTAGCAACATGACAAGCTACATGTGAAAGAAAAGAGAAATAGCTTAAGTGTTGAGGGTTTCGGAGTTCTTGTTCATTTATTAAAGGTGTGATGGGAGTGCCAACTGGAAAATTTATCAGTGGGAAATGGTCAATAAGAAATAGCTCTTTTTGAGGCTTTAGAACTACTTACTAGTGTTAAAAATCTGGGGCCAATTAAGTTTGTGTGAAACTTTTGTTCTGAACTCCAAAGCATGTGAAACTTGCCGGGTTGTGTTTGCTGCAGAGATTTGGCTGCATGACAGCACCCAAACACACATCCCTGCCTGCCATCCTCTTTGCATGGCTGTGGCAGCCCAGGATGAAGCTGTTTAATGCCAAGCGGATCCATGTGTTGCTACCATGGTAGGTGGGATATCCAAACCACAGCGGATGGAAATGTGCGCTGGTGCAAGGACACCTCCAAAGCCTGATTTCCCTGTGCAGTTCACTGTCACCTGGGTGGACCTTTGTGCAGGAGAGCTATGGTAGATGCCACCTGCTGAATCTGCTGGGGTGATCTGGCCAGTTTCTCTACCTCCAGGAAGGCTGAAACCCTTCATCCCAGGAAGGGATCACTGCACGGCAGGCGTGCTGCACTTTGTGCAGCTCACGTTACCCCTGTAGCAAGACGGGAGGGGGCCTGAGGCTGATCACACCTTAACTGCCTGGAGGAAGATTCACTAGGGGATGCCTGCCAGCACCGGGGGAAGGTGACAGCAATCTTGGTGGACTAATGAGTTGCTTTTACATGGACAACCTTGCTGCTCCTGCCAGGGAAGCCAAGCAGTCATGGATTTCCCTGGCCACATGTCTTGCTCCCCTGCTGCCAGCACCCAAAATGTCTGGGAGCAGTCAGCCTAGTGATCCAAGCATGGCTGTGCTCTCCATTAAGGCCCTGAGGCAATGGTGGTAGTCCCTGTGGTTCGACAAACCCAGAGGTTTAGCAAGTGTTCAGAAAAGCTGGGAATTGCTTCAGGTCGTGGGTGCCAGGGCAGGCATTCATAAATCCAGGTGGCTGCACTTGGCGGGCTGGATTCCCCAGCTGCCTCCCATGGCTTCTCCTGGCTGAAGAGCATTTCAGTCTGCTCCCTGTGCAGGAAGAGTTGATGAGTTGATGCTGTGGTTGCCTCTCCTTTCTAGGCAAATCAACAAAAAAAGAAGGAAGGAATTGGCTCCCATCCAGCAAATTTGTACTTTAGACATGTGAAAGTGACTCATGAGATGCTCCTCTGGTGCCGGGGAGCAGACTGACATGCAGCAGGGCAGGGTGACACCCCAGCTCTGCCACTTACTCCCAGACGTGTAAAATTATTTTCTCAGTGAAACTGGAGGCACCTTAAGTGAATAATTGGGCTCTGGGCCTTTGCTCTTCCTCCTGCGTGGCTCCATATTTATATAAAACGAGGATAATATTTCCCTGTGTAATGAAGGGTTTATAAGATCAAAGTCCATTTGTTCTGAGGGGTTCTCAAATACTGTGTTGTTAAATATTAATGATTATAGAAGTATCTACATGGAGGGCTGCTTGTGAGGCTGAAAACTAAGACTCTAGTCATTTCTTCCAATAGTCTGCTTTTCTGGCTGAGTTCAGTATTTCACTCAACTTGACCTAGAACATATAACAGTAAAACTGTAAGCACTTGCAAAAACAAACAGAAAGTCCAAGCAGGTGTAGTGCCTTACAAATGCACTTAAACTGTCGATAGCGCCANCTTAATTCCTTGAAATAAACCACAGGATTGCATAAGCAATAAACAAATCTTAAGTTTGTGCCCAACAGTTGTCACAACTTCTCTAAACTGTATTCTTGTTACACTGGGTCCTACAGATTGTGGAAGGGGAAATTCCAAGGTAAACCTTGGCTATCATTTAACAGAGCTCCGCAGCAGAAATAATCTCAGGAACTATCTCTGTCCCTCACCAAGGTTTATAACTGATTTCCCTCTACAAAAGGAAAGGGAGGCCAGTCATTATTTCAGGAAGGAGCCATAAAGCCTTATGAGTACGCCAGGAAAACAGATTGCTCCAGTATTTGCAACCTGCCCAGAATGCATAGTTTCCCAGCCCCTTGGCAGAAGTTTCCAGCAGGGTTGTGAGCCTCTGCATTGCAGTGGGCAGGTAGCAGAGGCCATTTGGGCAAGGAAGTCTTTGGCAGCACACGAGGAGCAGGGTCTGGAAAGCACACAGCTGTTAGACCCCTTTGCTCCCAGCTGGTTAGTCACATCATCACGCCCTTCCTTTTAAGTAGGAGAAGCTTTAGAAAAGCTGTGGGGACACGTACCCTGGCTTTGCCCACGGGCACGGGCTCCCAAAAGAGCTCAGCTCCCAGCAGGGGAAATGGGAGCACCTGGGACCACTGCCATGTCCACTGTTTTGCCCCAGCACAGGGTGGCACTAAGGAAGAAGCGTCCCCTGGGTCCCTTTTTCTCTCTTTTCAGGCCCTCTTGACAATTCTGACCAAAGGAGAGGAAACAGATGGTGATGTTTGCTGAGGGGTGAGGAGGTTCTCCTCCAAAATATAAGACCATCCATGGTATCTTCTGCTTCTTGTCATCTGCACTATCCTAGCCCATGATGGGCAAAGAAAAGCTGAAGATGTGCTCCTTTGCATGTTAGACCAGTTTCAAAGAAGGGCTGGCACTGCTGTCCTTGGAATGACAGCCTCCTCCTGTCACTGCAGTTGTGGCAGACACTGTCCATATTACTCTTTGCAAAGTTTAGAGATGGGGTATAGTGTGAAAACAAGCTTAGCAAATAGGAAAAAAATCACCTCCAAAGATTTGTGACAATTGTGACTCCAAAAAGAACCAAATATAAAAAAGGCTGTCATTTCTGTTTGAGCCTTGAGGGCTGGCTGCTCTTTCAATTTAATTACTTTTAACCAACAAACAAGATGTGCATTGTACTCCACCACACTTGCGATTTGGAGAGAAGAGCCTGATGAGACTGTAAGGGAACATGGTGCTGTCCCAGCCTCTCCTTCTCAGGGGCTGAGTGTACTTTCCTGCTGCGATCCCCTCAAAACCCAGGGACAAAGGTGTATTGTATTGGCTTACACCTGGAGCTGAGCAAGCCCCACAGAAGCCAGCCTGCTGAGGGTTTCACACTTTCTCTGGATACACAAGAAAAATCAGGGATAGTCACTGGCATTTTGAAAAATACCTGCTGTGCTAGAAACAGTGCGTTAAAATGGATGAAAAGGCTGTCCAGTTCTCCCCTTCTTTTTCTTTCCTTTTTTTTTTGGTTTTGTTTTGTTTTGTTTTGTTTTCCCCCTTTTCTATTTTTTTTTTGTTTCTTTTTCTTTTCTGGGCCTCCTCAGGGTCTAACTGTTTCGGCGCTGCTGCCAGGCATATATTTGCAGTTGCATCATGCGCAGCACATTACTCCGGTGCGCGTGTGCGCCCGCGGCCAGGGCCGGGGCCGGTGGTGCTCGGAGGCTGACCAGGCTCGCTCTGCCTGCGCTGGGATTCCACAGCCAGCCTTAAATATCCCAGTTATTTTTATCCTCCTACGTAATGCCGCGAGAGGCCATCCCACCGGTGGCAGAGCAACAGCTACACAATGTTTCCCTTTAGTCGGGAAGGGAAATGGAAAGAGGCCAGGCTTCCTGATCACATGGTGCCTGAAGTCAATGAAGAAAATTAGGGAAAAAAACCCCCCTCC